>OY740774.1:43337558-43937558 GCA_963513935.1 Aphrophora alni
ATTTGAAAAGAGATAGAAATTTGTTCAGACTTTCGACTTTGGTGGTTTATATTTTTACAAGAAGATATAATTATTTGATCGACATTTCAGTCATTAGACCAAAATCAGTGACCCGTAACGAAAATTGTGTCAGCGGTTTCACATGCTAACAAATGGCATTCACATCATTTCTATGACCAATAAAGATTAGTTTAATTCTATAGATAGCACAGATTATCAGCTCTACAAAGCTTTGCGAATGAATGTTTATCTCGAGTAAAACAAGCAGTGTTAATAACGTTAAGTTAAAGAAATATAAATAAGTCTCTATTAAAGATAGTTTTTCCACAGCTCTGATTATGAGTAATTGTTTAAATACTTTGGAAACATTATTCGGAAATTTGCTATTAATTATAAAAGAAATAATACACAACGTTTCAATCAACTCATTATATCATATAAATATCTTGAAATATGAAAAACGTAAAAAGGGATAACATTGCCTGTGGCTCTGTTGGAAATTAAAATCACAACAAGTAATCTAAGAAAGAAACCTAAGACTACATCAAGTTACTGAAAATAATTAGGACTATTTTTTTTATAACAACGAGATCAGAAAACACTTCAAGTCACAAAACACACGATATTTCAACACCAAGTAGATCCGAGATCCTAAAATAGTCAAATAAATATATAGGAGTTGTATGGCGACGTTGTAGATGAAACATTAATTAACGGTTGTAGCTAGGTGTAGAACGATTTGTCCCCTTTCACAAAAGTTTATGGCTAGACCTTGTGATCCTATACTCAGTGCTTGTGATAGTGATCGTTTGACCTTACAAACGAACATATTTAGGCAAAATTTACGGTAAATGAATTTATATTTTTCATCAATGTCTTATTAAAGGAAGCCATCTCGCTATCACATTCCAATTATTACGTAACTACAGATGTTAGAATTGAACGTGGTATTAAACAAGTAATTTACAGTGTGATTAAGCGTATTTTGATGATTGAAAACGGTACTATTTACATTTTATAGCAACTTGCCTGACTTGTACTCTTTCATTTTGTTGATGTAATAGTTTTATAGATTTGTCTATTATGAATTTAGACTATGCTTTGATAAGAAATTTATCTTTAATACAACTTTAATAAACTGGTAATTCATTCTTTCGAAAAGTCAAGTATTAATTTTTATTTACACAAATGATGGAAAATGTTTTAATATACTTTAAGATTAATAAAAACAATCGACAATGACATAACTTGAATACTGGAATATTTGAAAATATGTTATTAAGATTTGTATTTGAACAAAGTTAAAATATATTTAGTATTTTTTTTTCGGGAACTTATGAACAAGAGTCAGCGATTTTGCAAGTCTCTTTGAATACGTTATGTATATACCGTATGAAGGAATTCCTTTGTAAACTGTATATTAAGGTATAGATAATAAAACAAATGCTTTTATGTATGAAATACAGCTTTATACTCATTGATTGCAAATTCAGCTAAAGGTTGGAACATGTTGCTAAATTCACATGTTAGAGAATAATCAAGGAAAAATCTATCGAGGGTTTCTAATTAATTCTAAATTACTAAATTCTGGAATATGAGGATTTATTCCACTTTCTTTCATTCACAATAGTTGAATTCATGCGAGATCTATGGACACAAAATATTCATTTAAAGTAAAAAGATTATTTGGATTTGTCTCATCAGTGATGTTATGAGATGTTTTGATAAATCAAAATCTGTAAAGCGATTTTATGGCTGCTTTTATTATTTGACGAAATAGTTGAATTAATTGAGGAAATGAGGTTCAAATTTAATTACTAGCATGAGAAAAATCTAAATTGTATTGTATTCCCAACTTATGAGTGCAGATATTTTGCTTAATTTGGTTTGAAAGAACAACATAAGTTATGCAATACAAGCTATGTTTGTACATAACTCTAAATATGGAAATATATTATGTGTTTTATAACATTGGAGGTGAGGCGCATTAGAGCGTGTAATTAATGATTCAAAAATATATTAAGATTTGGATTCGGTTCTTGATGTTTAAAATATAAAAATAAAACTTTGAAGTTAAAAAGCATTAATAGATTTTTTTTTGTTTGATAATTAGATTATACAGATCATTTGTTTGCAAATTTCACAAACATAACAGGTTTTAAAATGTTTATGCGAGAGTATTGCTAGATATAAATTTATAAAGCTTCTCCTTTTGTAGTTGTTTCATACCAATTTCTAAGATATTTTTATGGCCATAAATAAATAAGAATAATTTCGAATTGATTATAGTTTTAAATGTTAAATGGTAACCCATACATAGCGGTACACGTTTTTTTTTTTTTTTTTTTTTTTTTTTTTTTTTTAATAAATCTAGAAACGCAAATTAGTATGGAAATTTACCTTTAATGATTCCTCTGAAAATTTACTTTGTAAGAACATTGTGTTCAGGTCACTGAAAATTTTTATATTATTTAAATTAAATATGTAGTTAAATAAAAATAGATATTAATTTTTGTAAGTAGGATATCTATAATTTGATGTATAAACACATGTGTAAAAATATTTGAAAGTTTGAAAGCGCAGTGGGTCTGAAACGTAGGTTATGACCAAAGAAACCGACAGAATTCTGGCGGTGTGAGAATTCAAGGTCCTTAGGAAAACTCATGGAATTGGATAGCGAGAAAATCGACTATGTGGATACCAAACTTAAAATTCCGGTATAATGACCTCAATGTTGTGACGGAAATACAAATAGCAACTCTTATATGTCTGGGACATCTGTAAAGAATGTATGAAGGGAGTACGTGAATAAAGTGAATGATGGAACCATAGATCTAAAAAAAAATTAAGTGGCCCATCCAGGAATAGGCAGAGTGATGATACTTTGCAGAAACTTGACCAGATGAGAGTGAATAACTGGATATAGAGAGAGATGGATAACAAGCAGTGGTCTGCTGTGGTGTGGAGGGCTACGGGTTTACTAAGACTTTACAGGTAAGAGATGTGCATATAGATATATGCTTCTACACACTTAAATGTAGGACAAAATTAATGTTACATTGTAACATTAATTTTGTCCTACATTTAAGTGTGGGTAGCCTGAGATCTGCATATAAAACATAGGCTAAATAATATATTTAAAAAAAAGACGAGTGATATAATTTAAGGCATGATGAATATATGAATCTTATTAAAGGAAATTTATTTTAGGCTACTTGGAACAATGCCTTTATCATTTATAAAAACAAAATCATCATGTACGAACAGTTCATTAAGCTTATTAAAATAGACTTTGGTAAAGTCAGGAACACTTTTCTTATTTAATGGCCAACCTTTACTATTATACTCGTTAACTAGTGTTAGAGCTAGTTTATCATTTGTTGATTTTTTTATTTTATCATATATATATATATATATATATATATATATATATGTATATATATTGTTATTTGATTAACGAGTTCATGTGGTATTGTTATATCTAACATATCAACATATTTTGAATCATTTAGAGACAATAACATATTTACATTTTTTGTTCGTGACAGAAGGTCAGCTATAACCATTTTCTTACCCGGACAGTATTTTATAGTTAAGTTATACTTAACTAACATTAATTTTATTCACTGTAGTCTTAGTGATATTATATTATGTATTTTACATAATGCTTTCCACTGGCTTACAATCAATATACACAACAAACTCATTGCCCTATAATAGGTGATGGTACCTAGTAAATACTGTTGATCTGCAAAGTTGTACCGTTTTCCTAGTCTGAAAACGTCCCATAAAATAAATAACAACTAAATCTTATTCGCTTTATTACTTCCAGATTTCAATCGCTGCGCTATCTCTTAGCCGCCTTTAGCTTGGGGAGTTCGTTATCTCTTTGAACACTAGAGTGTGCAGGCTGTCTAATTTAATTTGGAAGTCTCTCTTATCATTCTCTAGCGTACCCCATTTCTCATTAGCGATGTTGATACTCGGGTGAATAGATACTCGCAATACTCGGCTTCGAATGATTTCAATACTCGTATTATTAGTTCGCCTGCTGACGAGGCCGTAATACAGTCTCGTCAATGCCTTAGCAGGCGAAGCCATTGGTCGGCTAGACTAATAAAAAGTGGATAGTACAAAATAAAAAATTGTGTTTTATTATCTTTTAACAAACTATTGTATTTACCAAATTATAAAAACAATATTTTGTAAATGATCAGAAAGAAACAAAGACCTATCCTGATTAATTAAGCTAGTTACAGTTTATCCTTAAATATTGCAAAACAAAATTTGTTAATAATTAGTTATTAATTGTTATTGAATAATATATACACCATAGTCAGGTAATGTTAGACAATCCTCATAGCTGTAGTTTTAATTAATTAGTTATTACATAATCGATAACAGATTATCAGGCAATATCTGTATAACCATATTCTGCTTTATAAGTTGGTTCTGAGGGTTTATATAATTATCTAATATGATTCATTGTGGATTTTAACACAAAATAAAAACATTCCTTAAAATGTACTTAAAATTGTCACGGTTGTCTATGTGAAGCAAACTTTTAATATTATCCTAATTAAAATTATTACAATGACTTCATCAAATATTGTAAAAAAATATTCAAGTATTAGGTGATAGTTAACATTTATGATATTCATATTTGTAAATTAATCTGTAATATTTATTTTATAAACTTTTAATCAATTAAGTAAATTTTCGTTGATTATCATCAGCTACAACAAAATATGCTTCCACGGTATTATATACTACCGAAGTGATTAATTTTGTGTAATTCACGGTAAAAGAAATATTTTAACAGTGAATAAATGGTTTATTGCGTAGCAAACATTGAAATAATAGAAGTATTTCTATTTGATTTATTTAGTACTATAAACCTTCAAAACAACATCGAGTATAATATTGCTAAATTAATTAACTTAAGGGAGATTCTAATAATGAATAATAACCTGACAAAATACGTATAGCAATAATAAAATACATTTCCCATTAATAATTGGTGTTATAAACAGTCACATGGATATACGTCAGAAATTTATTATACGCAATAATTTTAGCCATAATATTTATTAGGTAATTAAAGAGCTGAATATTGCATTATATATATTCTGATATTGGAAAAATGTGATAACTTAATATCAAATTAGTTTACTTGTTCGAAGTAAATATTAGAATTATCAAGATTATTGATATATTGGTTCGTTTCTTGGTATAAGCACATGTGTATCCTATAGTTTTGCTAAAGGCTCCATCTCATGTTACCTGTTATACTTATTATATGTATTTTAATTACCTACTATCTTGTTAGGACCGTTTATTTTACAATGGAGAATAACATCCACCCCGAACACTTCTTCATATAAGTTTTTATTTTAAGTTGTCTCCATATTACAATTCATTGTTTTTATTTCTTTAACTTCTTTTAAATAGTTGTTGATGTTTTTCTCCTTTTTTCATAATTACTTTGCTCTGAGTAAGTACTAGAATAAGTGTTATTCCATACCATGTATTCTATATACAAGTATTTCAAATAATCATGTTATTTGAAACACCATGACATGGGTTAAATCATTAGCCCCCATATAGGTTGAAATTTACAAGATAGCTTTTTAATATTTATCATATATATTAATTGGACAGTTTTCACTCATAGTTTAGCCAAGATATTTTATTGCCAACAAGTTCGTCAATCCAGACGATTTACGTTAGCGTTCAGTTTGTTCATATTATTGCCCGCATTAAAGAGGTGATATATCACATATGTGTATTGTGTATGAAAGTAGATTATTCCATTAAAATCATCAGTATAAAGATTCATTATTTTACATTTAAAATCAGTTTGGACATTAATGCAAATACTTTATCTGAAATATGATGTATGTTTGTTTTTATAGCAAATTATTATTTGTTAAATTATTTTGTTTACAAATGATGGCTACATAATTATGTTTGACAGAGTTTCTTAGTATTTAAATAATTACTAATATGAGATAACAATACTACGATGATAATTCATTGTTACAAAATCATTGATTTTTTTTTTTCTAAAAAGGCAAAAAAACAATCTTGGGAAAAATCGAATTATCAGAAGCAAATCATAAAATGACTCGCAGACAAAACCAACAACTATTTTTCAAATTGAAAAGATAAGAAAAGAGCTTTCAAATATAATAGCGTTAGAGTCGGAAGAGAAAATATTTGGTGAAGAGAGTTCTGAAAGAGAGGGATATATCCGTAGAATAGTTATAGATTTAGCTATAGTTCCTCTGCGTTACCACACCAGTACTCAATTTCAGTGAGCCTCTTAAAAATAAATGCTTTGTGACAAGACTTCCCATCACTTATATTTCCTTATATCTTTATCAAACATTTTACAAATAATTAAAAATGGAGTTTTTAGGCAAGCGTATTGGATATGAAGTGTTGTTTTATTTTATTGATAATTTTCTTAAAACCAAATTGTTAATGTGCATGATTACTTAAAATTAGAAAATAAATTTAAGTTACTGTGAAACAAAAATTACAAATCCTACGGTCTCCCAATTATTAATATCCTAATAATCTTAATCGATAAATAAGAATAAAATAAACAAAACATAAATCAAACATGAGTCAAGTCAACTCCATAACAATTATTAAGGACAAACATAAATGACATTGAAGGGAATATAGTAAAATTGAATTTATTAATATTATTCAGATAAACATACTCGTATTTGGAGAGACCAGATTAATGCATTACTAAATATTTATTTAGTCAAATAAATCATAAGTGAAACATTGATAGTGAATGAATATTTCTAGGGGGGAGTTTAAGGAGATTGACTGTAAATATGAACAGAATTCTAGATGATTGAGGCTAAAACACATAAAGAAGTTGGACATTATACGTTTTTATAACTGCATATTTGCTATTTCGAAGGTCTTGGCGACATCACATTTTGGTTTTAGTTAGCAGTTTACGTACGATTCTTGCTCTTTATTCCCCATTCCATTTAGAATTTAAATTTAGACACCTCTTTTGACGATCTTGTAAAATTTATATAAATATTTAAAGTACAATATATTTAAATACAATTTTGACATACATTACTGTATGCAGTAATGATTGTACTACTTCACCGTGACAGAAAATTGATAGTTTCCAGCACTACAATGGTTGGCCAGCCATTGATCTTACTTTATGTACGTTTGGAAAAGAAGGTGATTTGGCTGTAACTGTCTAAAAGGGTTTCCTCAATGCTGTAACTCTTGCAGCATGGATTTAGTCAAAGACTGATAAATGTAACTTTTCTACTGCCATTGATCTTAATTTTGAGATTAGGTTTATCTAACATTACTGTTCACCACATTCTATGCATTACTACCAAGTAGGTAGAAAAGAATTCATTAGTTTGGGCCACCCATATAATATTTAGTTATTATTAGTATAATTTATAATATCATTAATGTTAGACAAATGTCTTTTATCATCTAATAACACATGCAATAATTTTAATATTTAGATTATTGAAAGTTTTCACTATTAGATATTTCGGTCTTGAATATTCAAAGCAATATTGTGGAAGTATATGACGCAAAATGACTTTTTGACTTACAACGACTTTTATATTACGTGAAGACTGAACGTTTTGCTTATCGCAAATTACAGCTTACTATAATATGTAAAGTAATATGTTCACACTATAAACTTTTTCTCGTTACCTCGTCACTATTAAAAAATGAGAAACAAGAATGTAAGGAAGTGAAATTGTCACTAATATTTCATCAACATGTAATCTTATTGACATAATTTATTTAAGGTTTATTTTTTAGTAATTAGCTTAAAGCAATGTTTGGGTTTTGGGAAATATTAGACAATAGTTTTTAAATAATAATAATTAGATTTAAAGTGATACATCTTGCTACAACAAATTGAGTAAGAGCCTTTCAAATGATAATAATAGTAAATATTATGATATATATTATTGTTACATAAGAATTTTTTTTATGTATGTTTTACTTATTCTTCTTTAAATTACATTGCTTGTCGAGTGGCGTCTAATTTAAACTAGAATTTGCATTCTCTTTTATTGTTAAGGGTTCAAGATAACCACGTGATAAACACATACTTGTTTGAACTTGTCATTATTTCCTTTTTTCCATCATTATTGTCAGTTGTAATAAATATGATTTTGCGGGAAATATAACGTAGTATTATGTAGCGAATTATAACTATAGGTATCATTCTGTCACAAGTTCATTTGAGACTTACAACCTAAGTTGTACCTGATTATTTCCCTAAGTCCGAATTGTAAGAATGATACAGAAAGGTCGATAAGAGTTAATACAGTAGTGTGTACTGTACTCCGTTCAGGTGAACGGAGTACGTAAATAATTTTTAGGTGGGAAAATATTAAACTCCAAAAATAATAGGTTATTTTTCCTGTCAAAGAATGGTGACAAAATATCTGCCTTTGTAGAATTAGGAAAATACCTGACCGTTTGAACTAGAAAAATTAGTTGCAGGGTACGATATAGATAATTACAACATCACATGAATCTTTCGGTTAATAACAAATTGAAATAAGTAATCTCCTAACCACATATAAAAAACTAACATTATTAACATAAGAACATTTAAAAAACCATTAAGTACATTTTGGTATCATCCTTAAATTGATATAAACTAATAATGAGTAGCAAACAAGTTTTCATTATAATAATTGTGTTAGTGTTTTGTGGATTACTTCCTTCATATAGATAATAATATAACTTTTTATAAATACTCTAATCATAAAATTCCATTTTCTTCAATAAATAAAATTAGCAGATAATACAATTTTAATTTGGAAGCCTCCGCACATTAAAAATATAATTCAATAACATGAACATATATTAATAGACATTAATGTGTTTATTGACGGTGTCTTGCATATGCAAAATTCATTCGTAGTGTAGTTAGTAAAATATGCAGTAAATGTTTTATTGAACTCTTTAATATAAATTCAACAAAAGGAAAAGAAAATTATTAATTAACAAGGAGGAATAAATTTAAAAGTGAAAGAATAAGTAGAATATAATACAATGATACACAAATAATTTGAGTCTAAATGAACTTGAATGTGTATAGAACATTAACGTACTTGACAGATAAAATAAACTGGATAAATAGAGTAAAATACCTAACTTTTTGTGCATAAAATACTTTTAAAGTAATTTAATAAGAAAAATTGAGGCAGGTGGAGGAAAAGAAAAGAAAAAAAAACTTGTAAGTATCTTGAAATTTTCTTTACAATATTATTTTCAGGATATAAATTAAACATTTATTTCAAGAGTCCATTTGAGCAATATTACATTAACATTATCTCTGTTATATAAATTTAATTAAATCGAAAAATCTCAAATGCTGTATTTAAATTTTAAAGTTAAAATTCTATGTTTTACCTAGGCAAAGCTACTTTTGAGTCATAAGCCAATAGTAGTATAGGTAAACGTAGATTTGTAATTATGATACTTTTAGCATTTTAATATTTTAATTAGGACATTAGGAACATACTAATTAATAATACTTTTAATTAATCACATCGATATAAAGATAGGTTCAGTTTACAATGTATCACCGCTGTAAACTCAATGAAAGTTAATCACAATAACAATGGAGCAAGCCACTAAAAAAGTAAATAACTATTTAAATTTGTATCTATTGAATCGTTTTTTTTCAAGTGTACAGTCACTTAAGTACTATTCAAAATTACTTCTTCGTGAATACACATTGTTTTATGTCGAATTTCACGCCAAACAGTAACTTTTACAAGAACTTTTAATGAATGTTTTACATTTTAAACGTGTGTAGTCTTCTGTTCAGACAATTAATACTTAAATGTATTCAACATATTTTGTAACAAAGTTGTTACTTTATTACAAAACAACTTTTGTAATAGTCTGTATATCTATTTATTTATTAAAAACTCCAACGCATAAACTGCAAAAAATAGTTATATTCAATTTAACCCTTCTTGTCAATTGAACTAGAAACAAAAACATTATTTTATTATGCTTAGTTTAGAAACATATAACTAAATATATTACATATAAATATACTTTAAAAAATTTAATTATACTTATAATTTGCGAATATAAATATATAATAAAACAGAAACAGTACTCACTATTTGTAACAGTTTTAAAAACACAATTTTTACAATTAGGTAAATTGGTATAATAAATAGAATGAATATCACAATTATGACCGATGAAGCTCTAAGATTATTTTAACATATTTTATGTTTCCAGCAATGTGCATTTATATGAAAACATTTTACTTTATCGTGTGTACTATATTTGTGCTATAGCTAAATAAAATAAAGGTACTGTAGAGATTTTGAAAAATCATAAGACAAAAATGATTCTTTTTTTTTTTTTTTTTTTTTATATATATTTATTTTTTAAGATCTCTGGCTTTTGCCTAGGTAGCCGGAAGATAGACTGTTTTAAATCAAATGATTTGTATAGGTTAAATTTTAGAACCAATGTAATTTATAATTCACAATATATGTAGATGCCCTAAGAGGAGATGAAAAAATAAAAATTTAATTAAAATCAGATATAAGGATGTCGATGAAATATTACTAATAATAAAAACAAAATAATATTTGTTGATTCTAATAATACAAACAAAACGTATAGTAATACTCTTTCTAAAACTGACATTTCTTGATATATCGTTAAAATAAAATGCAAAACTCAGTCATTGTAGTGTCGAATAAAATACATAATTACTGATAATACGTTATACCGCCTTTCTTCAAGTTTTAGTTACGTATTATTGACGTACATAAACAAAATTACAAGTTATTTAATATAACTGAATACGAACAAATGGCATAAAATGTTAACGGTCAATAAAATTTTGATTTAAATCAAATACTACTTACTATGTGGAAGATTTTATGGTACAACAAGTTAATTTTAGACTCTATTTATTACTATATTTTCTTTCGAAGACTACTAACAACGTTCAATTATTTCACTGTTTGATAAAAAGCTACCTAACATTTCTTGTTTCAGTTTTGTCGTTGTTTTGTTAGGTTGAAGTGAGTTAAAAGTTTGTTCCATGTTTGCGCATACATTTTTTAAAAAATCTAACTAAGATAAAGTGATATAAATACAAATTTAAATATAACGTTTGTTCGAAATGGAATAAATGAGCTTATCAATTGGAATTATTAATTTTAGTGAGAAATAATATGTACTATACCATAAACACAATCAATATTTCTTACTTTAAATCTATGTATATATTCTTTTAGCTTAAAAGAAGAATATTCTTGTCCTGATACTTAAGTCTCGTTAAATAAAAAATATTTTACATAAAAACTCAAACACATGCATTGTCGTTTTTCCTGTTGTTCTAATAAACTTTATAAAATTCTTTGTTCATAACAATTCGTCCAGTTTATATTTAAGACTGGATATAAACAATATGTGTAGAAGAATAAGAAGACAGTAAAATAAAGCCAGGTGGTGTAGAGACACTCACGTCTGGATTTTTTACTGAACTTGGAATATCACCTCTTGACTGTTAAACCTTTTGTGATATAAAACCAAGAATATATTTTGTTGAACAGACAAAAGTAATATTTTCTTTTTCAACTTTAAACTTAAAATAAACGATTCTGATAATTAAGAGCATAGTAAAATATACAGGTTAGTGCAAAACCACATAGAAACTGCAACACTTGAGCATGCGAAATATTGACTTATTGTTTTGTTTATAGATAAATATTAAAACACAACGCCAGTCTTCCCCGCCATAACCAAAACAGAGCACACAATGCCCCTTAACATAAAACCAAAAGATCTTCTAAAAAACCAAACAACACTAACATTAAATTTTAAATTTTCGGACAAGTATTAGAGATTCGACCTCATACACGGTAATAAATTTATCTTAACTGATAAACCTCAAAATCTATAAAGCGATTGTTTATACAGCAAAAAAAGTTGTTTAAGCAGATAAAGGGAATGGTATAGCACTATGAAACGATAAGAAAAGATTAACCCAGCTAGTACACTTCGGCATTGCTAGCCCTGTCGTAACTTCAAGCTGAACCATGGTAACTTTTTCGTCATACCTAGATAAATGTATATAGCAGAGTGTAAATTAAATTGTCAGTATAAATTTGTGAACTGAATATTAAAAATATATATTTAGGCCCTATATGCAACTATTATTTTTCAATCATAAAATTAATTTAGTTAATTATATATCTAATCAAAATTGTAATTATTGCAGGTAGAGGTAATGAATAAATATAATTTTGTTATGGCCCTGTACAAGTAATTTAATACAAGAAACCGAAAAAATTCTGTAAAGAGAAGATGCATGTTACAATTTATTTTTCACTTGAAACATATCAATTAAATATATTAAATAATTAACTTTTTTGTTTACAATATGTATGTAATTTTGCAGTAATATCTTAAACAATATATATGCCTTTGTTATTGTAAAAAAATTATAATTAAAAATATTATTTGGATTTATACAGTAGTGGAATATTTGCATTAGAAATAAAAAAGAAGTATTTACTGACAATTTTTATAGATTATTTATTGGTAAGAGAAACTTAAATATATATACCAGGTGTACAAAACGTTCTGCAACGGTTTAATATTTGTTGTTTGAATGACTCTGGAAAGCTGTAAACCTGGACTTACACTATGAATCTAAAGAACTATTGTTGCACGCCACGAGTGACAGCGTAGGAACAGGAGGGAACGCCCCATCGGGAGTACAAAGAAAATCTTAAATAAAAGCATAGGCAGAGTTGTACATCATTTAAATGATCTTTACTGGCAGAGTTTAATTCCGCAAACCGCAATTCAAAAGGTTGATCCAGCACAAAATGGCAGTTGTTCAAAATTTTACTTGATTGTACACCGATATTTTATTAGTAGCCACAATCAAATCACACTTATAAAGCAAAACAAGAATGCTGCTTGTTTCACAGGACACTAGGGCAAGAAAACTAGTTTTTTCCCTATTTCCTAATTATCGCATTTGGCAGCGTATACAATTTTCTTGTTAACTTATATCGTGAATCGTCGTTATCTAATACACTGCTGATTCTCCTAAAGTACATATTACTATCTCTTCATCAATTATTTGCACATCCTCAAGTACAGAAGGCTAGTTGGAATTCATCACTTTCATTTATACTTTAATGCTTATACAGATTCAATGGCTTTTAAGAGATTCTGTTACAATTAAGTTTAATCTATAATCTTAAGCCTTTCTTCCAAAGTTATAACTATAGATATAAAATTATCTTTAAAAATTACTAAGACTACCGGTTTCCTTTAAGGAATATTTGACAATATCACTATTGTTTTCTTTTTATCCTCTGGTGTATGCCCTCGAATGAATTTGATTTCAGACGTTTTCAAAATAGATCTTTTCGTCCTCTTTTGATTCAGTTGTCTGTAGCAACTAAATTACACCTTTCTGTCATCTGAGTAGGTAATAGGTGTCTTTAATCACGCCACCTAAACTTTATTCCTGCAAGTAGAAGGATAGAATTCTGGTGATAAATATATCAGCATGTTTCGAGTTTATAACAATAATATTATGAATGACAGAACGGAGAGAGATTATGCCAGCGTATTTAAGTATGAGCATACAAATGTCACGTCGAAGAATGAAAGAGACTTCATTCAATTCTGACTTATGAATTCGTCCTACAGGTCCAACAATCGTTATGTAAATTGGACTGCAAGGCAGTTCTTATGACTTCATGGAACAAAACAAAACAATAACAGAAGAGGTGTATTGTGAAACATTTGGATAATGTTGGAAATCGATTAAAAGCTAGCTGCAAGAATTACTCGCATGGGGAATCATTCCGCTACAAGACTATGCACACCTCTATAATGTATCTCGTGCGGGTATTTTCCTCCTTTAAGTTGGAAATTCTAACCACCGGCCGTATAGTCATGTACTGAGATCAAGTGATTACCACCTCTTTATGAAGACAATATCTTGATTTGCGGCATTAGATTTTGAGTATAAATGAAGAGGTGATGAGTGGTGTTAATGTAGGACTAAGTTCTTTAAGGCGGATTAATTTCACAACGGAATCCAAGACCTGGTGTCCGATTACAACAGGTATTTAAACGTGGTAAATGACTGTCGAATAACAATGTAGCTATTTATGTTCGTTTCAAATGTAAATATTTTTATATGTATTATTATGATATAAGGAAATGTTAAATGTATTTAAGGAGCAATAAAATATGTTTTACAGGCAGAAGGAAGTTTTACAACCAAAAGGAAGTTAATATATAAACACCCTTTTTATTTATAGAGTTACTTCAAACTTGAAAAATTGATTTTATTTAGAATTGTTTATGTATGTTTGTGAAATTTTGTGCAATAATTAAATATAGTTATACATTTTTATAAACTATTCATAGTTTATACGTAATTCTATAAGAATAGTTTCGTAGGACTTACTATAAGAAATTTGTTGCAAATAATTTCAGAATTAATCCCTCCTGTTTACTTAAACATGTGATATATAGATTTTATTTGTATTAATATATTATCAAACATTTTAAATTTTTTATCCAACAAAAATTGAGAGAGAGAGAGAGAGAGAGAGAGAGAGAGAGAGAGAGAGAGAGAGAGAGAGAGAGAGAGAGAGAGAGAGAGAGAGAGAGAGAGAGAGAGAGAGAGAGAGAGAGAGAGAGAGAGAGAGAGAGAGAGAGAGAGAGAGAGAGAGAGAGAGAGAGAGAGAGAGAGAGAGAGAGAGAGAGAGAGAGAGAGAGAGAGAATAATGGCGAAAATATCTGCTAATGATATTAGTGTTGCTAAAGCTATTAAACTTAACAAGATATAAATACCTCTCGAGGAGAAATTTAGAAAAGCCATAGATTTACATCATGAATCTGAGGTAATAAGAGATATTTAAATTAAACCAATTACTTCAACGATCGAAAATTTGCAAAGCGGGATCGGTTCAAAGGAATAGGTACCACGACCACCTTCAAAACATTGGACAGCGTACAATAAAGATTAAGTTTAAACATATTATTTCGATTCGTACGGTGATGTTAATCCTCCAATAGAACTGTAATATATCTAGGTAAAAATATTCCGTTCTACAATGATGACGTAATACAATAATTTAATGATTTTCCAGTATGCAGTCATCTATGTATAGTTGTATTGTATTTATTATATCAAAACCTTTCGTTTGATAGTGTAATTTTGAAGTTGAAAGAAAATAAATATTTCTTTGCTCATAGTTTTGTGTAATCTCATTTTAAATTACCGCAACTTTTTGTTAATTTCTATTTAAGGGAGTATATAAATGTCTAGTTTATACGGAGAGTATATGGATGATATAGTTCGATCGGAATATAAATCATTTTATCCTACGAACAGGTTCATTTATATGCCCCAAATTAAAATGAATTTATGTTTGACTATGGTGACAGGTTTTCAATCTTGAAGTATCAGTTTTTCATTGCAGGATCGTTTTTGAAAAAAAGTTTAATGGGACGAAATTCTCTGCAGGCTTTAATAATAAACTTGTAGACAATTTTTCTTCACACATATTTTCAAAGATAGAAGCTGTTAGGAATGGCTCTCTAAAATATGCCTGGCTTCTTATTTTCAATTATTTATCATCAAATCAGTGGTTCAGTATACTAATTAATTTTTATTAACAATGACTATCTCCTATCTTATTATAATAATACAATATCTTTATTACTACTATTAATCCAGAATGACTCTAATTATTGTGACTCACAGATCTGATTCTACGTTATATTTTATTATTACTTGTGTCTGAAATAATTACAAGGTTTAGACACGAAGTTTGCTCACCCTGCTTGCCATTCATGGATGCTCATCTGAAGTCTCAAAACTCCTAGGTAGCTCGTATACGCCAAGTCCGTCTGGCTATCTTCCAGAATTATGCTCCCAGGATTCTCTTACTCGCCAAGTCCGTCTGGCTATCTTCAAAAATTCTTGCAGCACCTCCCTCGATCAATCTTGGCCCACTGACCAAGTTTTTTCCCACCCAAGGGTTTATATGTGTTTGTAGCATCAATGACGTCTGCCTTGCTTGCAAGTTCAGCAATTTCATCATTTTTCCAGGTCTGTCACAATAATTGTTGTCATACTGTGTTCCTAAAAAGAACTTAGACTATATTCCTAACTAAAACTATCCTAATTCCTAACAAAGCAAAGATAGATAATCAGTTGATAGATGAAGTCGATCAACCCGGGACCACTAGTACGGTTAGGGCTATCTCACACACAAAATCAGAATTTAATTCACTACAAAACTGTGGGTATATATCAGATTTGATTGTGCCAAAAATAAAATCTACCTTGTTGAGAACTTGGCATATTTTTGGATTTTCCGATGATGTGAAAATATTTATCTATAAAGGAGGATTTACAAATTACGTTTATTCGATCTAGTGATGGTGATGCACTGTTTCGATGGAAAGATACCAAAGCGGATAGACCATAATATGATACTACGTTACCAGAAGAAGGTAAAGTTGTGATATTGGAATTCTATATACGACCACCATTGGTAGAGTATAATCAGAATTTAAAATTATGTTGGTTAAAAAATTTTCCGCTATCAAAACTCTCACATTCGAATTAGAAAATGACAATGGTACAGAAAATTATAGCAGAATAATCCATTTTGTTACATTTTGATATAACTAATATTTATATATTGTTTTCCGAAAAATAGTCTCAACCGCACAAACGCTCGATCGATCTATCTTAAATTCAGAGCAAGTGAAAAATATTTGATAATATTAATATCTGATAATAATTCAGAGCTATGATGACTTGAATATGATAATATGAGCTAATATGTAAGCACAAAGGCCGCCAATTTTCTGGCAAAAGTCCCAAGAGCCAGAAGCCCCCCCCCCATTCTCTAGACGTGGAAGAGAATAAGGGACGAGAAAAAGGGAAGATAATAAATGACGAGGAAGGGAATAATGGACTTTCACAAAGACGTTTTCTATTACCCTATCTCTCATATGTTAAAACTGAACCAGAACCCCCCCCCCCATTCCAAGTACTACTATTACATTTAAATATTTATTACATTTAAAACAGAATATTTATATTCTATATCTTTTAGTAGTGTAAACAAATGAATAACTTACCTGAAGCATAAGCTTAATTATCTTGCCTAGAAATCACCGACATTCATTTCTATGACCCTGTATTTCAATTAAACTCACAATTAATTATATAAATGAGACAGAAAAATAATTATCGTCAAAAGCAATATTAAGAATGGAGCCCCTTGTAATTTATAAATAAGCCCCCCAATATAAAAATTACTTTATGAATCTTTAGATGGTAATAAATGATAAACGTAAATCACTATTTCTTTGGAGTACTTTATATAGAACCTTTTGTTCATTTTTATTCCACAGTTCGTTTTCTTATACAAATTACTAATAACAATATAGGTGTTAATGGTTGGTATAAATAAAATATGGTTGTTTTTCCTTTACTTGTTATAATTTTATATTACAATTGGAAATCGAGCTCACCGGATATGCTTATAAATAACTGAAGGAAAAACTTCAAAAAAGGATTGCTGGCGGTGAGTAACATATTAAAAGTTATAATTTTATAGGATATTCTCGAACATTATTAGACGTATATGTTTTAATTTCAATTTAATAATAAACCTTTAATTCAACCTAACACTGGTAAACAATAACAGTAGTTCAACCACTCATTCTCATTTTTTTGTAAAAAGGGGGTGGGTAAAGTAATAACGATTGGTGTTTTAAATATTTGCAACAGATTACAACAAGAAAATCATGCCTTTAAATATTATTAACTCGCAGTAGTGCATATATAAGCTATGAATGCATTAATCCTAATGCCAATTGACTTGGATTCTAAGTCAACAGTCGTACACTTGCAAATAGCCAGACAATCTCCAACTAAATTTCCCTGGGGTTTGCCTACAAACAATGTTTACCAACATACTACTTTACAACCTCCCAGAGATGTTTTTCACCTCTATCCAGGCTTATTGGTCACTAAATAAAATATATACATTTAAAAAATAAGAACAAAAACTGTAATAAAAAAATCTAATTTAAATTCCCCACTATATTTTAGAGAAAATAGCAATGTACAGAAACCAATAGCAATGTACTGTACGCACAGACACCAGAAGAGTTACATAGCAAAAATAAAATATCTCCTACATCCTTACACATACGTATTTTATACTGTAGAGAGTGTTAGTGGAGGGTAAAACAATCGGTGTCGTTTTAACGTTCGGTGTCAAAATATCCGTTTTGAGATCTCATGAATAACAAAACGTTTAATTTGGGAATGATATCGGTCTGTCGGCCTATCATTCTAGTATCTGATGTTGGTGGTATGTGTACTAATAGGCTGAAACTAGTGTACTGCTATTAATGAAATTTGGTATGGTACAAAAAAATAATAAGGCAAAAGACATTTATGTAGAGGATGTTTATGCATGGGACAAACGGAGCAACTTCAGGTAATATTTATTCATTATTTTTTCGAATACGACGTAGATGATTTTAGAGCCTTGACTTGATACAAATGAATGGATATTTATTGTATCAGTTAGGTTTTATTTGTTAATATTTGTATTAGGAAGAGGTTAGTAAGATTATTGCAAGAATAGTTTTGAACCTGTATATTCATTGTTATAAAAACACAATAATAAATTTAATTCATAAATTTTTAAGTCAGTTGCAACATCAAACTTTATCGTCTCAGTACTGTTATTTATAGATTAAGCTATTACAATGGAGATATTATATATCTTGTAGTTTATATTCTGTCAAATAGATGTTTTTTGATCATGAAAATGATAGGTGGAAATATAAAGAGAAATTATTTGAACCCTACATCTTTCATCTTTGTCCACAATAAAAAGAACATTCTATCAGACACCTGCCAGAAATATTATTCCATTTCTTTTCTGGATGTAAACATTTTATTTTTAGTCATTTACATATTTCGGTTAAAAGTGATTGTTTGAGTCATTTTACGATCACATTATTTTATTTCCTTACACCCTTACTTTTTTCTTTCCTTTATAATATTTTATGAACTATTTTCTTTTATTTGCAAAATGCTTATTCTTAAGTAACGTAACATATATTCTCTAAACAGCTGTGTTGACATTCGCCATTTTACTTATCCCATATTCCATCCTCCCTAAGTGCTCCATTTATCCGGATGACTATCTTCCTCACCTTAGTAACACTTTGGTGATAAAAACAGGTTTTCATTGAAATATAAGGTAATGTTAGGCTATTTATATGCACGAGTTAAGCAAGTCGAGTGTCAATCTTAGTAGGAACGTTCATTGTAAATTCATTTGAGGCGAATTGTGTACACTAATTAGGACAAATGCCGTGAGTATAGACAACAAATTGAAATATACTAAAACTGATGCAAGTACTTTATAAGTAATTATTATGCAGTTCCTTTAAAGAAAATCATTGTGGTATCAAAGAGAAGCAACTTTTCATGAAGGGTTTTATAACAGTTACAATTGATTTATAATTGAAAATTAACAATGCATTAATTTAAATGTCTATTCATAAACATCCACACATTTTTGAAACGTACAATATATTACATAATAAGGTGTAGTGAGTACAATAAAGTGAATATATTGAAAATAGTACTTACAGTAATTCACGTGTTATAACCAATATACATGAGTTGAAAAAACTGTAAGTTTAAGCATTGGAAACATATGTATATTTTTAATATTTTGTATTCAATTGGTAATATATCTGGCAGAGTAGAGCTAATAATTAGAATTTTTTTATACATCAACAAGTTTAAATATTTTGAGTGTATAGTGTGTGTAAAAAATTGAGTGTAAGAAGGAGTGTGAATGGAAAAAATGAGTGAATGGAAACGTGTGAATGTAAAACATTATAAATGATGGCGTTTATAAGTGACAATCATTTTTTTTTTGATTAATTAAATCAATTATTTTTACTAGTTTGCAAAAGGGATTTTCATAAACGGGTAGATTTTCAATAAAGCAAAGGATCACAACTAGTTTCCCTCGCCAAACTAAACCTAATCCGTTTAGTCTTTAATGTGTCAAACTGTATGGTATAATAAGCACTAATCGATAAATTATACATATTTCCTCAATATATGTACATGATTTGTATACGACAAAATCAATATACGTTTCAGAAGTCCTCATTTATAATGTTTAAATATTTATAATTTTATGTTTAATGTTCAAAGTTGCTTTTTTTCTTTTATTACACTATTTAAATTGATTAACATATGCGTCTTTGTATCTTGAATAAAGTGTATAATAATTATGTTTTGACTTTTTTAACGCTAGTTGTAGACATAATATCTTAGGTTATGTCATTTTAACGTAACAAATTTGTAAAACCAAAAGTAAGTAAAGATCAAGACTTATTAAGATAAAAATATTATTACAAATATCTACAAATTAATTAAAATATAATTCCTTAGTCTGAACACAAAAGCAAGTTGTCCAAAAAAATTCACTTTATAAAGTTACTTTTCTTCTAATATAGTATACAAATAAACAGAATTGTTTTGTTTACGCGAAATATTGGATTACTTATGCATTTCTTGAGGTTTTATATATATATAAGTTGTACTTTTATAATAAAGTGAGTTCAAAAACTTCCTCTGTTTTAGTAATGTACATTCTATGTACATAAAACAAATACAATACCATGTTTGTTATTGTGTTACACAAATATTAAATCAAGACAAGAGAAATAATAAACCTATTACAATAAATTGAATGTATGTTATATTATTTCCATAATGTTTGTTACCATAGATAACTGTATGTTCTAACACTTTAAAAACTTAACATTTCCAAATAACCCGTGAATTATATGTAAAAAAAATACCTAATATTTCACCTAAGAGGACATAAAAGTTACAGAAACATTGCACAAATCTGTCGCATTCACAAATGTAAATAAACATTTTCATTGACAGACTCATAAATAAATGTTGTCTCTTAAATAATATTTGTCATATATTTACGGTCACACAATCTTCAAGGAGCTGCAATATGGCTCTCGTCTCAACAGAATATAGAAGTAATTTATTACATCTATTTCATATATTTTCCCTTCCGACATTTGAGCAGGATATGTTACCCCAAAGAGTAAAACGATTTTTATAAAAAGGAACTCAATATACATATTATATGGGAAAAAAAGAAATAATAATATTTAACTTAGTATAAAACAATTTGTAACAAATTGTACCACATACCAGTCGCCTAAACGTATTAAATTAGAGATATCTTTCTTTAGTATAACGAAATCAAAATTGTGCGATCTTAATGTTATTTAAGAATGATGCATTTGGTATAGGATTGATCTAGACTAGAGGGACACTTGACATCATTTGTGTATGTAAAAACTAATAATGAAGTTTCGATAATAACCCAGTCTTTTAATCAAGTTTTAAAATATGAAAAAGTGTAAAACACAAATATGAAATCGGGAACTATTTATTTTAACTATGTACCTGACGTGTATTAATTTTTACAGGACTAGCAGAGTACCCGTCCTTCGTACGGGGTTAACGTATATAGATAATTGAGTGTTAAGGGAGTTTTCAAGGCCAGTGGGGCGGTGCCCCGTTGGAATTTTTAAATAAAAATAGGCCTATGTGTTAACAAGGGACTCTAAGAATGTCCTTGTACAATTTTAGCTCAATGCCAGCAGCCATTTGGGTTTTTAGTGATTTTTTCTTAAAATCTTGTGATTAGAGCCGATTTTTAGCAAAAATTATTAACCTTTTGCTTATTTTGTATACCATAAGCATCAAACATTTGAAAAGAAAGAATGTAAGAAGCCTTAGCTCGTTTCACCTTTGTAGTTTAGAGAAAAATTAAAATTGGGATTTTTTTTTTAAATGTGCTTAAAAGAAACGTTTTTTAAAAGATTTCTTATTGGGCACTTATTACCTATGAGGAAGCTAAATTCTAAATTTCATTGCAATCCGTTCAGGAGTTTTTGAGAAATCGTGATGAGTGAGTGAGTCGGTCAGTGAGTAAGTGGTATTTGGCTTATATATATATATATATATATATATATATATATATATATATATATATCCTATTATCAATAATAATAGCTGTTATTCTCATCTTATAAGTCCTGAATAACTTGTTATTTTTGTTTATTTTACTACACCGATGATATGAATTGAAAAATTCTGGTTCCAAAAGTTCCAGAGAAGCACACAAAGTAGTAATAGCATGATTTTTATTTGACTGACTATTATTCTAGAAAATATCTTCAGATACCTTACATAAATACATTTATAAATATTACACAATTGTGTTGTGACTTTGTTTAATTACTTGAAAAATAAATATTAGGTTAAAAATGGCGACGTTTATTGTTAAATATTTTATTACGTTAGAATGATTTAACTCTGTAATAACGTTTTATTGTATTTACCACTCCTTTATGATCAAAGTTTTTTTATACATTAAAAAACTTTTTGTGACAGCTCAGCGTATAAAGTTTACAACGTAACACTAATGTGTTTAATGACAGTACTTATATTACTTTGTCATCGTATATGGAGGGTTTAACAACCACTCTTTGAATATTTGAGTGAAGGACATTTAAAATTAATACTTTCATAATTTCCTTTGGGAGAGTCATTTTATGACTATATTACGGTCATCAGGTTTCTAACATGTTCACAACTGATTTACTGCTCAAACCAATATAACATTTATCTTTACGTAAATATTACGTTCCTCTCTGTAAAATTGTTTTCGGATCACTGATTTTAATCAATAGGTTCCTAATTACCTGTTGATTTTTGTCAGTCAAGTGATGAAAT
This sequence comes from Aphrophora alni, assembly GCA_963513935.1. Classification (NCBI taxonomy): domain Eukaryota; kingdom Metazoa; phylum Arthropoda; class Insecta; order Hemiptera; family Aphrophoridae; genus Aphrophora; species Aphrophora alni. The sequence continues at coordinate 43,360,513 of OY740774.1, forward strand.
TGTTTTGGAACACTAACGCGGTTTCCAATGACTATTGCATCCATTTTCAGTTACTCATGATTATTAAAACAATAAGGCAATTGTTACATACATATCATATCACAATGCAAACATGAGAACACATTTTTTCTATCTCATTACAACCAATAGGTACAATTACTAGGAATTGACTGACTATCTAAGCTAACTTTCCCGATCAACAACGTTTCTTCTGTTCTCCCGTTAATAGCCGATCTTAAACATAATTGCCGTATCAAATATTATGTCAGAATTGACAAATAGTTTCAAGCGTTTTTGGATCCAACATCACTTCTCTATTTATTAAAAATTCCTCAGCTACATTCATGAATACATATATGTTTGTTTGGGAGTCAGCTAATTTATAGTAGTAACAGATGTTGAGAGTAAAATGATTTTATTATGTATTTTAATGATATAAACTTTGTTATTCTATTTTTAAATATTTATTTTAGACGTAATCATTGTTCCTTCTATGAAAAATATCTTTCACATACTAGTCCAAAAATAATAAAAAGCTTGTACCAAAATTAAACTTTTAAGAAAATAACTATTTGATAAAAATCCAGGTATCAATTTTCATTAAAACACAACTATCCATATCCTTCTATAAGGCATCAATTTCGTATGTAAATTACATTTATATACCAAACTCCTTCTTTTTCATATATTGCTAAGTATTATTAACGGATTTTGCTCAATTTTAATTAATTTCTATGAGCACGTTAAAATAAATATGTACCGGATGATAAAGGATTAATTCAGTACCAGAAATTTAGTTCCTGTTTTACTGTAGTCATTTCACTGTTACGAGATAGAAACAATTTGGAAAACAAATTGGACTTCTAAACATTTGCATTTTATCTTTGTTGCGTTAAATTCAGAATATTCGTTGAAACAAGTCAAACGTTTTTGGATTTTAAAATGACGAATATAAACACTCAGTATTTTCCGTGAGTTGAGATCAACCAGTCAGAATGTTATCCACAACTAGTATCGGTAATAGTCTACAACAGTTTTTGTATAATTTCATAAACGGGAAAGCTTTAATGGAAAGAGGATAAGTGGTTTAGTATTAAGAGCCACCCATAGATCATACACCGAAATTCAATTTAACTTAATTACAAGGGCTGAAATAATGTACAATTTGGCAATTGATTTTGAGTTAATTAACAGGTTTGGTAATTACGAAGCAGAGCAGATTAAAGATGTTACGCCACTAAAGCAGATGGAAATTAAATGGTAATTGTAAGCAGAGAGTCAATTTGAATTGTAAAATAACGCGGATTTAATTTATATTACACTAAAACCACCCGTACGAAACAAATTACTTTTTTGTAAAATATGACCATAGAGTTTAGTTTCAACTACTGAAAATATTTTTTCCGTTTCTTAAAATATAAAGTATTTTTCGGCAAGGACAAAATGGAGCAATGATATTGAGTAACAAACGAAAAACGTGATTATTATTAGAACTTAGTATTTTTATAGTATTTTTATATAACTATTTTATACATATAAAAACTATAATATTTGGTAGATTTTTAAAGTACAACTATTATATTGAATAAAAATCGAACACAAGATCTCACAAATATTATGTTTACTTAATAAAACTAGTTTCAACGACAATTTCGCCAAGCTCAGTGATACTTGAGCTGCAATAACTAAACTATAACTATAGAGTTTTATTCTATTTAATATTATTTCACAAGTCAAGCTCAATCTTTATTTATACAATTGATATATTATTTGTTTACTGTGGATGTTGTTTTTCATTGTTTATTACATTATTACATATAATGTGACAAGCCAATGATTTCTATGGCTATGTTATTACTGCTAGTCACAAATATCTGAAAACGAATATTTATTACCTGACATAAAATAATTTTGACTTAGTTTACAATATACCGTAAATCAATGGGTTAAAATTTCACGAATTATAGAACGAATATTATAAAATTCAATATTGCATTGTTTTAAATGTAGATATCTTTTACCGCTTGATATATGAATTCTTGTTTCAAAGATATTACGTCAGACATAGTTTGGAGACCAGAAAGAATATATTAAGAAAAATCAGAGACAACCATTGTGTAAAAATCAGTGTAATTTATAGTGTGGTTGGTACTATGTTTTCTTGGAATAGTTTCAATATTTATAAAACAAAATTTAATTTATTTCCTACGTTATTTTTTTTATATTTCATTTGGTTCAATTTCCATTGATTACTTTGTATTTCATTTTTTAATTAGTATACTTGCCTTTTAAACTATTGGAGGTAATAAGTTGGTTAACCATTTTTATTTTATATATTTTATTGCAAATTGTAATCCAGCTAAATTATTAGGAAAATATTTTTTACCTAAAATGAAAGTATATACATTTTGAAAATAAAATACTCCAATATAAAAACATTACGAAAACAAATTTTAACATAAAATTCTATGAAATAAAAAAATCGAGAAAAAAAAATCCCACATGGTGTAGGTATAGTAATTTCCAATAATAAACACGTCTTAAATTCTATTATATTATTTATTTTCTAATTTTATAAACGGTTTAGAATTTAGAACAAAACAGTTATTTCTGTTTAGTTTTAACAGCGACTGAATGTAAGATTCTTTTGTAATACTTTTACAAAATAATCTTAAAAGTAAGTTACACGTATTTTAATCTCAAATATCTTACCATAATTCTCTGAAAGCAAGATTCCCTTTTTTTAAAGTTCAGTTATTCGAAATGATACTTTTTTCGTTTTATAATACAAGTTCCGTTTTATATTACGTTTTAGATTTACGTAGAGGAAGAACATCACTTACATGTATAATAAATGTCTCTAAATAATATCTTTATTTTTGCCTTAAAAAACTTGACGAGCAATAAACACTATTGAAAAACCTATCTTAATCAATTTTATTCACCTACAATAAGTGCCCTAAATATAATTACCTATCTCTAATTGTTTTTTTTTCATATACGACGTTTTTGTAACACTGTTATAAGATAAGACATATAATTTAAGAAAAGATTTTAATAAACTAAAATATTTATTTATGCTAAAATTTAATTTAGCAATATTTTCGAAATTAAAAGAAAAATTTAATTCATTGGTTTTGATGAAATTTTAAGTTTATATAAGTTTAGGTTGAAGATAGTGTCGACACCACAGTACTTGGAAAGAATTTCTATTAACAACATCAGTATCGTCAAATTTTGAGATTCCTAAAAACAAAAAAAAAATTTGGTGAAGGTTTATTAAAATGAAAATAATTGACTAAGGGCTCAAATATATAGTAATAATAAGGTTATTTAATATATTTGACACACAATATAGTTAGTACAATTCAAAAGGCTGGAGGGAACACTAAACTAGAGTTTCCCAATATATTACATGAAAATATAGTCTGATGATATGTTAAAATAATTTTAATATAAGAGAATTAAAATTTACTGACTGTTGTGTTTTTCGTCACGATATTTTATACCACTAGTTTAAAAATGTCTTTATTAGTTATGACTTTTTATTTATTTATTAATTTTCCATGATTTCAAAAGTAATTAATGAAGGAGATAATTTGGATTAATTCTATTTGTGTATTATTGAGAGTAAAATTTTACATTTGATTGAAATAGAATAAATGGACTAAATTGACAAAATCTGGTAATATTTCATTACAGACGTAAATAGAGGCGGTACGAAGAGGCAAATAAGTTCATTCTGATTCAGAATTAGTTCTTAAAATACTGTTTAGCCTAATCAAAGAAATTCTAAGAAATAACTACTGCAGCACATTGATAATGAAATTGAAATTTAAACATTATCTAACTGTATAATTAGAGAAAAGTGCTTAGCCAAAAATAATGAATATAATATACGTTTTCATTTTTAATAACAACTTATATTTTTTCATAAAAAATATACAAAGGAGAATATAATATATCTTTCAGAATTTTGTTTGTTTTCTCCTTTACACTTTATGTGAGTGCTCTAAGCAACTTCTATGAAATTATTTAAATGTATAAGGAGAACAATTTACATGGAATGAAATATATAGCATCTAATTCCTTAAGAAACTTAATTCCTTTTCTTTTTAAGAACGAAAATTACAATCATGTAGAGTGCAACATAACTTTTTTATTTTTTGTATATTTGTATTCTATATCATATTTCGTTCAACAAGTATAATACAAATGTTTTTAAAGTGTAAAGTATCTCTTTTAAGTTCTTCTTTTATTAAAAATTTATTTAATATGTATTATCTTAAAATTATCAGTTATTTTCCCCATTTTTGTCTTGTACAAGACGGCCGTTATGAGTATGCTTAATCAGGCATAGTAATATAATTTTAAATTGAATTTTACATATTATCCTCATATTTTTAATCTAATCTTATAATTGAGTTTAAATTAATATTTTAAATATATTTAACCAATTTCATAACTCAAAAGACACATATATTGTATCATTTTTGTAGGCCTACTGGTAAAGCTGAACGGTAGCTAAACTTTAATATTATTAAGATTTTTGAAATTTGTCTTTAAATGAAAAGAATATTCATTGGGCTATTCCCTAATTACACAAATTTTCTGGAAAAAGATGTCTATGAGCGTGCGTGCGGGAGAGAGTTTTTCCAAGTAAAAACTGTCATTTTTTTCATTTTTCAAACTAAAATTTACTGCGGTTAAGTTAACTAATCTTTAGTTTACATCTACCAATTTAATTAATTACAGTTTTTATTGTTTGGGTTTAAGTTCGATTTGTTGGTTCTGTGTTAGAAAGAATTTTAAGGTCTGTTTTAGTGATGACTATAGCAAAGTTTTCACCTTTTAAAAAAATAATAAAATAAAATCCCCCCAAAAATAGACTCATTTAAACAAGTTTACACTCTTATAACAAGGAGAAATTAACAAGGTTTAACGACTGTGATCAAATAGCTCAAAGAGAGAGCGAGTGTGTGTGTAAGAGAGAGAGAAAGGGAGGGAGAGAGAGAGAGAGATATTGTTTGCGTTTTCAGGGCTGCATACAAATGTCGATCCTTTAATTTTATCTGTAATTTAACTTGTGGTCTCACTTTTACAAATTTTCGTTTGTAAAATGTCCACACCATGCTTTTAACATTCGCAAAGCTTATAGTTCCAGAAAGGATTGATTACACTGAGAGTGTAGACGAGTTGTGGAATAAACCATATTCAACGTAAATACTTCGGTTTCTTATCGATAGTCGATTTGTGGAATTTCTGTCTAAGGGTGAAATTTTTGAAATTGATTGAATTTTTCAAACATTATGTTTTTCTTATTGGTCTTGATCGGACACGATATTCCAGAACACTCTTGTTAGATATCTCGAAATGTTACATCTACTTCAATATAATCAATGAAGCGACTTATAATGAGTTGTGACATACCTTTACGCCCCAACAATATTCACACTTTCATGAGCTCTTGAAGATAAACTTTTTGTCCAACAATTTTGCTTCTGCTATTTTTACACATTAAATTAATATAATAGCAGAATTACGCAATTGTATCTAAATATGTACATATATTTCAAGGGATGAATAAAAATTGATTTATTATTGGGAAAGCTACAAACATAAATCCAAAATTCATTAAAAAACTGTCCAATATTCTATGGTATGTACACAAGTTGAAAACTTCAAAAGTTTCACAGTGTTACCTGTTACCATGATTTACTTCATATCAAATCGAATAATTTGTTCATGATTCATGCAGCCCATGGAAAATTAAACTTTATTTATTCTCTTATTATTGAGCCATTGCAATTGTGTATTACACTTATTTTGAACAACGTCACATTTAGTGATGCATATAGGATGAGATTATATAAGCATAAATAAATGTTCCTTTATAAAACGTGTAGTCAGTATTATAATACTATATACCATTTGGACAGCTTTAGAAGTAATTAAAGTTAGAAGTCGTTATTACTCCTGCGGTTTCTTTATTACTCGATGTTCAACTTGTTCCGAATTCTCTAGATATTCTTCTTGGCATGTCAGAAGATTAAGTACTCAAGATGTGTTTGATTTAGTTCTAATTAGGGAAGGACTTATGGGGTTAATGAGATATGAAACGTGAACGTTTTATATGAGGTGAACGTTTTCACATAAGGAAAGGTCCTTGTATGATATAAGTCATGAGTTGAATCAAAATGAAGTACACTAATTACAAAACACTTTAGCCCATAAATGAAGACAACATTCATAATTTAAAATATTTAGGACAAGCATATGCTCGTAATATAGAAACATGGGTCGTTAAAATATTTATAGGCGAAAACCTGTTATGACTCAATATTAGTTACTTTAATAATAAATATTTTTATTTTTAATTTAAAAAAGCATTTAAATATTTAATAAATTTTCAATGTAGACGATCTGGTAACTTCTTTTACGTTTGATGCGTGTATTGATATGGCTTTACTTTCAAATGTGTCTTATTTTGTGATCATAGATTATTTTAAAAATATAATTTCACATCACGTCAGGCATGAACAACAGTTAACATTTAAATCAAAGTGTTGTTTTATTATTTTATTTCAAATAATTACCCCACATCAATCGAGTTCAATTTTAAATAATTCCTAACACCCTAACCTAACAAAGATATGTGGAGTTGTAAATCAGAGTAAGATTGTTGTAAATAAAAATTTTCTTTTGTAGGTTTAATTATGTCACTTCTATTGTCATTTCAAAATAGCTAATAAAAATTATATTTTTTAACGGCTTAGACGTTTTAAATTGTTAATAATATAAACCAAAATATTTTTCGATAAGACTTTTGAAAAGAGATAAAACTTCAAATTATTCTTATATTTTAGTCGCCAGGTAGTTGTATACAAATGTAATGACTTCGTCAGTAACTTTCTTACTAATAGTTTTGTCGTAAGTGTATTCATAGTACATACTCAATCCAAAAAAGTATTTGACCATCATTATGCTTACAGATATCCAAAAGTATGTTGAACCAATATAGTAGTAACTAAAACCATAAGTAACCATCATAGTACATACCCAACTCGATGGGCTATATACTACTTATCAAACACAACTACTTATATTAAACCATCTATACTACCTAACCCAACCTAAACATATTTTAAACCGTCATAGTACTTACCCAATCAAAATTATTTTGAACTATCATATTACATACCAACCCAAAAACATTGTAGCATCATTGTTCTTTCCCAACTCTATGATTTATTGTAGAATCGAAGTATATACCTAACCCTAAATTACAATCCATCATAGTATTTAACAATAACGTCAATTAAATAATAAATAATAATAATAACAATATTAATAATATCTTGAAGGAATAATTTTGAAAAATGTATTAAAACCTTGAAGTCAACATTAAAATCTCTAACACAATTTTAATAGTATATGAATTACGCTACGACGTGCGTATATGGCAAACGCTCAGAAAGTTCCCTATTTAAATATACAAATACTTTGTACAAGACGGCAAGTTCAATATCAAGTAATTATTTTGAACCACCAAATTGAGTATTATGATGATGAATAATTTTTTGGTTCGTTTGATTTGATTTAGGGAACATATTACTTTTAAAGTTTGTGCAATGTTCTTACAACATTTGGGCAGATGTCATTTTATGTTACTTTGGAATAAGAATAAAGGTTATGTCTATTTCAATTTTATTTACATTTAGCACGTCTATTTTTAAAACGTCGACAACTTTGTTCGACAACCTGTAAAGTTATGATACACTAATGTGAAAATCACTTACCTAGATTTGGTCTGCACATATTCCAATTCTAAAACATCAACTCATCTTCTCATAGTGAGCATTGTAAAGTGATAGTTTGCTTCCTTTATTCAACAGGGAAAAAAACAATATGTATTTACAAGTTGATAAAATATGTTGTTTTTATTGTTGTTTAAGGGTTTACAAAGGACCCCGATTTCACGAAAACAATAAACATTGTTTTATGCTCTGATTATTTGTGAATAGTATTAAAGACAATTGTTTTAATCTTAGGTGTAGGGATGTTGTTTTTCAAAAAAAATTATTATCATTTATTATATGTTTTTATTTTTTATTCTTATAATAGTTTTATATGTTACTACTATTATATTTTATCATTTTATTGAATGAAATTAATATGCTTGAAATCAACCATGTCTTATTTAAACCATTGTGTGTTATTCTAGATTTTAAAGAGTTCGTCTAATTTGAACAGAATACTTCAAGGCTATTTTGGGTGTGATAATTTTGGTAGACGTCGTTATTAAGCCTCATTACATTGGATAACACCTAAAATAAATACCAGGATATCACAACCTCAAAATAACAAAAGCTCGATATATATATATATATATATATATATATATATATATATATATATATATATTGAAATGTATTTTATATAACCCATACGCTAGAGAGAATTAAATTAAATAAACATTTGTGCTTAACGAATGGAAAATAATCCATCTATAATTATTATAATTCTTTTTTTTTTTCATTATTTTATGAAGTAATTGTTTTGGCCTGTATAATTTTTCCCATTATTCACTGCTGAGAGAAATAATTTGAGTCCCCTGTGATTATTTTAGTTAACTTTCTCATATAAAAACATTATATAGAAAATTTTGTATTGGGTAACAATTTGAAGTCTAGAGTTCAGTTTTAGGTCCTATATGTTCAAAAAATATCTGTCTGTCGATCATCTGTCATCTGTTGTATCTTCATTGCTCTACAACACAAACGCGCAGTATTACTGTTATTATATATATATATGGGGTACATATTAGTCTTACCTCAGGAACTGTAGAGATTTAATTTCTTATGTGAGCCCACTTTATACATTTCTCGGCAAAATCATATATTTTTTATAAAAAGAATTCCCGAGTAACTGTAATTAAAAAGCCAAATTAAGATTTTATCCTAATATTATTCAAAGATTTTGATTGGAATTGTAACCGGTTTGTTAGTTAAACAGAAGAGCAATTAGTTCTTTGGGGCTCTAATTTTTTTCAGTAGGCACAATACATTTATTTGATATTTTATTAAAATGTATTCATTAATTGTTCAATCCTGTACATTGAATTGGAATGAAAATAATTTTACAATTTATAATAAATGGAAAAAATGATTTAAAATTATCCATTTTTTAAAATTAATTACACAATACACTATCTTATACCAATTAGTTATTTCAAACAATTTTAAATTGATCCTTCCTTTTGTATTTGGTAGCATGGTTTGTCAGTCATTTACAATATCAGTTTGTATCAATTCTCATGTTAATTATTTGAATACATTTTTTATTGTTTCTTTTTTTTCCCTTTTTATTGAAAATTTTATATCAACTGCGGCAGTAATTGATTCAACTGCAACTTACTTTCATAAGACTTGTTTACTTTGAAAGTTGTATTTATTTACCTTTGCATCAGTTTATTACAGATTCAATGATAATCTCAGGTGTAAACTATTTAAAACTCATTGCTCACGTAACATTTGTAGCTTAACGAAGACATATTTTCAAACTTGTTCATGCATATCAAAAAACAACTCAATAATCATATTTTGGATATCATGTTTTATGTAACAATATAAAATTGTTTTTCATATCATGAAAGGTTTAAGGTTTAGATTATATATACTAATTTTGTACATTATCAACTATATATATATATATATATATATATATATATATATATATATATATATATATATAAATTCATAATTTTCCGTCATCAAATCTACATACTAAAATCAAGACTTTTACATCTCACTAGACCATTTTTTAAATTGTATGTACTGATGCTTACTTTGTTTCTAATAAATAGTTTTGAAAATATACAATTTTTGTCCTCAAATTTGCATTTGAAAATTTAAACTATTTCGTCTTATTAGATGAATTATTTCATTATTTATAGGCATGTTGTAATTTTGCTTTTTTATAGACTTGAAAATATATAATTTTTCATCATCTAATATGCAATAAACAATTTAAACTTTTTTGTTTCCCTATACTATTTAAAAATATTTATATAAGCGTTCAGTACTTTTATAATTTGCATAAATATCTTTTATGATCACACAAGGCATTGTGTTATTTGTATTGAAGCATTTTGTACTTTTGTCTTCTTTATAAATAATTTTTAATGTATATACTTTTTACATTGTAAGGCACTGCATAAGATAAACCACGTCATTCCAATAACTACTTTGTTTCTACTTTACTACGTATATGTAAGAGAGTAGAAATATAAACGAATAAGGTACTATGTGCATTGCAGATAACTTATCTACATTGAATTACTTCAATCAACATATTTCTATGTAGTTTGTTTTCCACATTTCCTTACATATATTAACGCATAAACTTCAGTTTCAATGTAAACTCCAATCTGTGTATGAAAAATATACAAACAGGAATATATATATGTTATGATATTATTAGATGTTTGTCATAAATTTTCCATCAGAGTTATTGTGGGTCTCTGAAAACATTTCTAATATAATATGCATTGTTATAGGGAAAACAATTTACCTAAAAGGGAGTACATACCCTTTAATCCCGCACTGTTCATCCTTTCTTTTTAAAAGAATAATGACTCTATTTATGTAGAGTGCAACTATACTAGTAAGCTTTATTTATCTCCAAGTGTTTATTTTTTTTAATGCAATATAGAAGTGCCGTTACTTTTGAAATATCAGTCCGTTATGCGTTCTTATAATATTATAAAATTCAAAAATTGTATTACCTTAACTAGTTTGTAAGCTATAATTCTTTGTTTTGTTCACAGCGATTATTGAGGCTATTACTCAGCTGTTTTCACTTAGTTTATAATTGAGCTATAGTCTGTAAAACATTGTCATATAAAATAAATATTTAAAATCTATTTAAACAATATCTCAACACAAAAGAGAGTTATAATCATTTCGTTTCGTTTTTTATTCGTACCGTTTCTAACTTTTTTTCCCTCTCATGCATTTAGTACTTCAAACAGAACATTTGATTTGAATTTCTTTATTAATTTCAAGATATTTTTTAGTTCTCCCATTCTTAGTTTATGAGAAAATGTTTACTGTTAACTTTCACTTTTGAATGACGACTGCTGAACTGACATTAGTTTTGATTGATATATATAGGTGAATTATATTAGGTGAAAGGGGGTAAAGATGTTAGTTCCGTGACTATTCAACCGTTTAATTTTCTAGGTTATTGAATCAAAGGGATTGAAATCAAAATTTAAAAACATATATATATATATACTATCCACTTGTGGTAAATGGTAATGCATCCACCCAATCTCATTCTTTTTACAGGTCTTTACCTAAACATTTATAATTTAATGTTGGTAACTTTCAACACAAATCCAATAAATAAGACTTGAAAACTTGGAAAAGCGCACACAAGTGGTGACCTTAATAAAGGACGAATGATATGAGTAATTACATAAAACCGATATACACCTGGTTTTCACATTTATTAAATAAATTCAACAAAACCTCATCTATCCTTTGAAATTTTAATAGCAAATTGAAGATTTACTTTTCACTCATACCGTTATATTTTCTGTTTATAAAGGTACCCCATTCACCAATAAATATAGAATTACATAGTAGCTATTCCATGTCCGAAACTTTCTCTTCCACACTCATTATATATAACTGGATTTATAATTTTTCTCATTACAATAATTTGTTTAAAGACAATATTTGTTTTGAAAAATATTATAATATAAAATAATCTCAAACACATACCATTTGAGTTTGAAATTTTAGGTTTCGATTTGTTGGTGATATCTTTCTAATCATATATATATATATATATATATATATATATATATATATATATATATATATATTTAGAATGTAATAGTAATATACATATCACTCTGTAATTCTATAAATTGATATAAATTATTATAATTTTAACTTTATACAAATTGGTTTTATTCCTTTTAATGAAATGTGGTCAATATGTCCCATAATAAAAAACCGTCTATTACTCACTACAAACTACAGAAGTAAAGACAAGTTGGGAAGGGATTTGTTAGAGTGAACTGTGATTACACGTTTAGCAGAATAAATTCAGTTTACTTTAGCATTCAAATAAGTCTTACTAATAAAAGGTATGGTAAACATGTCTAAATAATTTTAAAATAAACGATTATTAAGGTATTAAATTATGCTTATTTTCTCAACAACAGAACTCTCATTTGAGTTAAACATTTTTACAACAAATTTTTCCAAATCAAAAATATTGTTAGTGAGAATTTATCAAAATAAACAGTTGAATCCGTATTTAAACACTTATGAAGACTGAATTTTTATATAAACACGTCTACATTTCGCTTTGCCAAATAACAAATAAGCGGCAAACTTTTATTTTATGTTTCTAATATTACCTTTCTACAACTTTTACCACATCTGTTATGTTTTAAAAGTACAAATAAAGTGACATGTGATCGGAAGGCCTAAGAAGTAGTTATTTAGTGGGATTATGACCACTAATTTGGTCTCAGAGATATGGTATATAAGTACTAACTAATAATCATTGAGTTTTACTTGTAATGATATTAGGCATATTTTTTCAACAAATAATTGCAGAAAGTTATATCTTCAAACACAGCTTGATACCGAAGATGAAATTGATATTCAGGTTTTCGTACAAATGTTAGTACTCTAGATATCATTTTAATAAAAACAACTTTAATAGGTTTAATAATATATTTTTTAAAGTAAAAATTGTGTAATTTCTTCAATAATTTTATTTTGATGGCAAAGTTTCTGATTATTCTATTTGTATAATAAAAAGATGAAACATTTAAAAGTTTTAAAAACTCAAATTGATATAAATATTCAAGAAGTATATGTCATTTCATGATAAATCATTCAATCACATTAACTGGTTTTGATTGAAAGTTGACAAATATTTGCAGTTGTCATACTGTAAAAAACATGTCAATTCAAAAAATGATAAAATTAAGACATAACATAAACAATATTACAAATATTTTGACTTCATAGACATTTATTTGAAATGAGATCTCTTTTTCTTATTCCAATTACTCTTCCTGTTCACTATTCATATTTACATCCACAAATTTGTATTTCATTTATAAATAGGACATACAGCCTTGAAAATATATAATGTTATCACTTGTAGTATATTAGTAATAACACAATTCACAATATTTGAGACAAAAACAGCACTAATAATTATTGAAATGTATCTCAAAGTAAAATCGCTTTAGTATAATGGTTATCAAGTATTGCCGATAATCAAGCCAGACTCACGAAATATTAGATAAACTTTAAAAAGTGTTATATCATCTAGTTATTAGTCATTTATTCAAGATATTAAAAAAAGGATTTTTTTAAAAACTCGATGCCACCAACTAATCTATCAAGGTGAGGGTAAATGTTTTCATGTCTCCCCAAAGAACGTTTAACTTTGACCGTGTGATTAATGAGGGTTTCAAGCGTTAAGACGTCAAGATTTTCATGTATCCCAACGTTTAAATATGTCATCCATCACTTTCTTCTTATAAAATGAGTAGCCAGTATTTTATTTTTTTTAATACGGCGTCATTAACATTATAAGGTAAATTATTATTAGTTTGTACTTTAAGTTAGTAAATGAGTTAGAAATGATAAATCGATCCTGAAGTGTTTTCGAAAATGGTCGTGAGTAAATATGTTTATTTGTGCATTTGTAGTATTCTATAACATAAATTGAATCTTACAAACTACATCATTAATTAAATATTTTTCATTCTATTTTATTTGACTGTCATTTATATTTTGAAGTATAGTAACAGTGATCCATTCATTTAACACAAAAGTTTATCTTTGTTTTTAGGCTATAATAGAATTACTGTCATTTGTGAGTACATTACCCTAAAGTTATATCAATTCAAATTAGGATAGACTAATATGTAGTCTCATTCATACTGGCTTCATTTAATTATATAATTGTGCTTTAGTTTAAGTACTAGCAATAAATTTAAATTCTCAATATTTAAGCTATACCTTTAAAAATGTACATAAATTTTTTTGCATTACGATGTCACTTAGGTACTTCAGATTTTCAACACAATTTTAGTTACACCAACAACACATGTCATAAGGTATACACAGTTTCAAATAAAGGAAACACACAGTACCTTACACTGTGGTTACACAGTAGCCTTATACCTGTATAAAAGTTAACATAAATGTCTACAAAGAAAAAAAAATCGTTTCAGAAACAACAGAGAGACGAGGAAGTAATTAAACGACACATGTTATAAAAATCTAAAGCCCCACTTTTATCAAAATGTTCAAGCAATATATTATGTCATAAAAGTAATCAAGATTAATAAAATATACTGGTTAGGTTAACCCTATGTAATTATGTTATTTAAAGGAAGTGAAGCGCTTAAATTTAAATTAATTAAAATTATGTCCTACTGGATTCATTTCGTTCATCAAAATTAACTTTAGTGTAAATAAATATTGAGCTTGATCTGTGAGATAATATTATGTAGAACAAAAAGTCGAACACAATATCTCACAAAAACTACGTTTATTCAATGAAACGCGTTTTAACGACTAAGTCGCATCCTCAGTGATACACAGAGCTACAATAATTAAACTATCACTAAAGCAGCACTGCGCCAACCATTGTATTTATAAAAAACTAAAGGGGGCGTGGCCTAAACCTAACTTTAGTGTAGTGATAAAAATAATTGAATAAAAGATATTCTAGATAAAATCTTGAAATAAATGTAATACATAATATGCAACAGATGTAGGTTTAATACATTTACTATTATGAAAAACAGTCATTTTCAACTTAGTTTTCGAAAAAGTATTGCTCAGTTATTAAATTTGATTATATAAAATCAATGTTTTCTATCAATTGAAGAAATCTATCTATCACTTAAACTGTAATATGTATTAGATAATAAAATAAATATTAATTATCAATTTGAACTTGGTAGCATATAGGTGTACTTAAAAGTTGTCATGAATAATAATGATGAAATTAATAATTTTTTTAACAGTATTGTAAATTACAATAATTCGGTCTGCATATTTTATTAAACTCATAATTGTTCAATTAAACCAATTGTTTATAACTTCTTTAATATTCTTAGTATGCAAAACTGTACGAGTTTGTTACTAAATATAAAAGTAGGGATTATTGCTAAAATATCCGTTGTTACGAAATCAATAACTAAAAACTAGATTTAGCAAAGGATGTCTGTTTGTTGTCTATAGCTCAAAACTTGCTATGCGATTTTAATGAAATTTCTTACGTACGGGTATTTTGGTTAAATCTCTGAATATTTCATTCATATTCTATAAATCAAAATTTGGGTAGTTACCGGAAAAAATAGAGCTTTACGTTTTTCAAAATTATCTCTAACGGTTTTAATCGAATTTTAATAAAATCTTGCGCGCCACTCGCTAGCGGGTGGATGAATGACATATTGTTTAGTTCACCGATTCTAAAACACATTGTTTTGCACTCAACATCACGCCCACTTAGAATCGTCCTATCGCAATAAATAAAATACCGTTGGAAAGCTAATGTTCCGTAGATGCATATTCATGCTAAAAAACCACAAAAGGTATTAATAATATTCCAAAAATTGGTGAAGTTCGCATATTTTTGAAGCGTAAAATCTATGATTTGAACTGTGCAGTTTTTAGTAAAAGCGACGCCATTTTTTCCGCAGATGATTACAAATCTATTTTTCTGTCAAACAGGTCGACCAAAACACTGTTCTATAGATCACATCTTTCTCTTTCTAACCGTAGTTTTCAAATTGTTCTGTGTCTCATAAATCGCAAGATATTTCTACTTGAACATAGTAGAAACCTAACGGAACGAAATTCACTTGGCATTCGGTGCAGTTTACTAAATAAGATAATCGATTTTTGAATCGATATTTTGTAATCGATCTTTATAGTATGTTGTAGAGGAGATTTCATTCTACAAGTTAGTAGTACTTGATATAGGCAACAGATACTTAAAGGTTTTTGTTTTATTCTCGCGACATACGCAACTGTGTGACATAAATTGAATTATAATAGGCGTGGTGCTTATTGTTTTGGAGTTAGATATTTCTTATTTTAAAGGTTTGTGTATACAAATATTATATAAATTGTGTATACAAGTTACAATATATCTGTTCTAGTTCTATATGTGTGAGTGAAGTTCTAGTTTTTTAATGGTTTATATTTGGACTAACCAAGAGGTAAGTTGTAAACCTAGGCCTAAAAGCAAATTTTCTTATATTGAGTGTTTTATTTGATTATACAAGTGCATATGTGTGTTATTCTTTGTAAAGTTTATTGTTCTAGTAAATTCTAGTGATTTTGTCTTAGGCCTAGCATTAGATAATTACTAATTACTTCTAAATTGTCGAGGTTTCAAACCTAACCTCAATTGTCGAGTACCACTTTTTAGGGGGAAACGTTATTTTTATTTTGAAAATTTTAGAATTTGATTTATTTTTACCAATAGTTATTCTCTTTTATACTAGATTTTGTTTGTAATACTTGATAAAATGTAAAACAATTCATTCTATGGTCAAATAGACTTTGAAGGAAAATTTAGCCTTCGAATTTTGTTTTTGTTGTTCTTTGCCATACTAACTACACAATTATTTTTTAAACTTTTAATTCATTACACTACTAAATTCTATGAACCTTTTTGAATATAATGATATATAGAAGTTGGTTTTCCATAAATTAATATTACTATTTTTTGTGAATTTTTGAAAGAAAATGATCATTTTACCTTTTTTTAATAATTTTATTTAAATTTTGAAAATGTAACAAATTTAATTATTTTTTTCTAAATATATATATTTACAAATATTACACAAAACGTTTGTATTTCTTACAAAAAGGTGGTAAGCTATTGATTTTGGATGATACAGGTTTTTTTTTCTGAAAAATGGTAACTTCATTTTTTTGACATCGAACTAACTTACTCCAAAACGGTTTCAAACTTGTTTTTTTTACTAGATAAATTGTATGCATCTTTCTGAGAAAAATGATGTCTTATAAGTTAGTTTTTGTATAAAAATAATATATTTTATTAATTTTTAAACAAACAAAGAAAATTAAATGAAATTAACCAATGCCGGGTTTATAGTTAACATACTTGCTTTTATTTATAGTTTAGGTTTTTTTTTCATTTTACATGTGTGTAACGTTTTGTGTCCGTACCATTTCTTTTTAAAAGCATAACTTTATATTTTAATTTCACAGCCATGAGGTGACTTTGTTTTGTCGTTTTGGGTAGTGGAGAGACTCATTCAATCTTTTTTCTCTACATAAATAATTTCAGGATTTATTGACGGTACACCACAATAATCATGTAACAGTGAACGCCTAGAGGGAACTGATGATAATCAATTATTTAAAAAAAACAATAAAAAGTGTTACCCTTAATATGACAATGTATACGAATGATCCGAAAACATTGTTCTTATTTTTCACATAAACAAAAAACTTATAAAAAATGAATAGGTTCAACTATGAACTGTTAATAAACATATATAAATATATCTTGTCTAGTATATTTTAATAAATGTTCAATATGTATCGTAAAATTTGGTATTCCGACATAGCACAACCTACAATCTGCACGGAACTGCAATATTTGTTATCGTCTCAAAGATATATTGAGGTTATTTATTATATCTATTTCATAAATTTCTTCATACCTTAAAAGAGCAGAACATGTTATCATAAGTAATTTCTACCTATCCATTAAGCATTGGATATCACAGATTATTGTACCAAATAACTTACTTAACGTAGAAACCAAGAAATATTAATGTTTAAATTACTGGGAAACTATATGTGAACAATTGCAACAGAAAACATTCGCCGACGGGTACTGGGTATAAAGCTTCATTGTAGTAGTAACATTCTTTAAAATCAGATGTCGGTAATAAAATACATATAACTTTTGTTAAATAGAATAATAATAATATCGGTAAATTAAAATATGACATTGTTCCGTGCATTCCCTGACAACTTGTGCAGAGTTTACAAATAACAGAAAAAGAATATTATCCTAAATAGAAAATTAATTAAATTTACAAATTTTAGTTTTACTCAAATAAATTTAATTGTTGTTATCAGGCACGACACAAATTAATCAATACTTAAAAATTAAAATGTAAAATACTCAACTTAAAAGTATATGTTTGAGCCGTTTAGGTGATATAATTTTTCTACCATGTTTCACTATATTGATTAATTTTTATTACGTCTGGTGATTATGGTTATCAAAAGAATGTGGTTTACTGTATGTTTTTGATGATATTTTTGATATGATTGTATTTGTATTAGGAGTTAAAAAAAATACCTTTTTCTATCAGGCCAATCCACAAATTAACAATTTTGAGTTAATCTGTTTTTTACTTATGCTTACTTTACCATCAGAAACGACAAATTATTTACACTAGGATTATTAAATAGTGCTTGAGTCGAAGCTGATTTTTCTAACTTCAGCCTGTAATATTATCTTAGGTTACAACAATTTAATATTTACTTTAATTAAAATTCTCATGAAACCTTCAGCTGGTGATGGTAAATCATTAGTACCTGTATTTCTAAGTTCCAATTGAATTAGGTATGGCTCAGTGTTTGTCATTGCAAATTAAAAAAAATATATTTGTAAATTGTATTCAACGTTCAGCAAAACAGTTAAACTGAGAATGTTTCGGACTTGTCGTATTATGTCTCAATTCCCATTTACTTGTAAATATCTTTAAAGGTTCTTAGTTGACTATACTTACACAGTCTGTAATAAAAATAATCGGGATTCCATTGCAACAAAATATCGATTTTGTTGTTTTTTTAATTTTTTGTAGTTAAGTTCTTTAACAAAAATAATTCAATGAATTTGGAATAATAATCTGTCATTAACAAATAATTTGTTCCACCTAACTCGAAAATATCTGTGTTTACTTTCTCATAAACATTTTTAGTTAAGGTAACATTTTTAATTGGTTCTGTGACATTTCTATTTATAAATTTTAAACTAACCTATAGTAAAGTTACTTACAAAATTTAAAATTTCATTATTTTAATTTGGCCAATATACAAGTTATTTACCTCTACTTCTACAACGTTCTATATGTGGATGTCCACATTTTATTCTATTTAATATATATCTGCTCTAATTTTAATTTGAATGGTAAAATATAAATCTAATTATTAATATATCTACAATTTGTCAATTTATCCTTAATTTGCCAGTATTTTAGTATCTCAACTGGTATTTTTTATTTTGATATTGGCTATCTTTAAAAATTTAACTGTGTAAAAATTACATTTCATTATCAATTTCTGTACTTATCGGTAGTTCTATTAATTTACTTTCTGTTGTCTGTAACTACTAACAGCACACATATTGGAGCTTCAATTTTCACTTAATATACCATCATGTTCATGTTTTCCACTACATAAGCTCGAGATAATCTATCTGCATAAAATAATTCTTTGCCTGGCTTATAAAATACAATTTTAATTTATTTTTGTAATATAGTTAACATTAGATGTAATCTAGCTTGGCACAAGGTTACACATATATATATATATATATATATATATATATATATATATATATATATATATATATATATTATAACATACTTAATTTTATTTTATTTTTTATACGCACGTTATTCATGCCAATGTTAATAAAATAAATAACTTTGAAACAAGTTGGTTTTAACACTATCTTTATTTGTATAATTAGAGTTTAAAAAATAATTTACATTAAAAAAACAATTATCGTTCAAATTTGATGCACTTAATAGCTATAAAATTAACATCCTAATCTACTACTTATACTAATTGCATAGTTAAATACAAGTTACTTATTCTACAATGTCTCAATCTAAAATAAATAAATGAGAGTTCATCAGAATTTTTTAGTTTTAAATTTTTACTTTTAATTATTTTAATGAAACGCTCGGGCTAACTGAATATTATTATTTATTAATTTAATTTACTTTCTCTTTACGGGTTCGTTAGGTTCTTTGGTGACTATAACTTACTTAATATAAAAAAGAATTTGGTGGTAGATTGTTTAATTGAAATTGTCCATTAATTTGTACTTATCGACTCTGAAGTTTGTAACGATATCATGATCCCAATTAAATATTAAAAAAAATCAATCATGAAATCTAAAAATAAATTAATTAAATATAACTTGAATAAAATAATAATTATAGAACCATGTTAAACAAATGAAGAGAAACGGCAGATGCCGCCTGCAATAAAAAATGTACGTGCTAGGTTACAATAGCACTAGGATTTCAAGAACTTTGAAGCCAACACGTGTGTACAATAACGGAATTCTTGGGGTAGCAGAGTTTTTACTAAAAGAAAGAGAAGTCAAGGGAAAGCAGCATCATAACGGTATTTTAGAAAAACACAAAAACGCAAGGAGAAAGTGGGTCGGCCAATCGGAGACGTTTCAAACTTAAAAAAACACAACGGCAAAATTCAAAAACAACCAGTAGGAATCGCGAAAGTTCATATGCAGAGAAAGTTGGTAAAAATCCACAAATCAGCGAACAGTGCGCGAAAACCGGTGTTTTAGAGAAGGAGTATTAAAAAATAGTGTTAGAGAGTAACATACAAGGGTCGCCGAGACGTAAGGTCGTGTACACAGCTAGACTGCGCTGGTGTACAAAAGAATAGTTTTTTTTTACAGCGAATAAGGGACAAGAAGTCTCTTTATATTGAAAGTTTCGATAAGTTTAAATTAAAGTAGAATCAAAGTAAAGGAAGTTTTAAATTAGAATAGGAAGTTAGATTTGGAGTTTGTGGAGTTTCTTAATAAAAAGACAGATCAGGAAAAGGAGTTTAAATTCACCAGAGGTAAAGGAGACAAGTCATCGTAGAAAAGGCGCTGTAATTTTGGAACGACATCAGGGAAGGAGAGACCTATATTGGAATGACTTCAGGGAAGGAGAGACCTATTTTGGGACGACTTCAGGGAAGGAGAGACAGCGTTAATTACCAACGAATAAAGTGTTTAAGCAGTGTGGTGTTTTGTTTTATTTTTGTTAATAAAAAAGTAAATTAAAGTTATGTGTAGTGTATAGTGCTAACCGACCGAGCAGAAGGACCAGCAAAATTGATAAGTACAAAACAAATTGTTTATTATTAAATTCACTTAGAATTGATTTCACTTTCAATTGAGCCATTCAATAAACCCAAGACCCGAGATAAAGAGATTTTGTTGCTTTTTAAATTAATTGTAGAAAACTGAGCTAGCCGAGATTAATAAAAAAAAGATGATCAATGTTAATAATATATTAAAGTAATAAATAAAATTTGTAAAGAAATATAATAAATTAAAAGGAACTGATAATTTGAAGATACAGATTTTAACAATAGTTAAAATAAAGTAAATTTTGTAATTTTAAACTTGTCTATGATAAATAAATTTAACTTTAAGGAATGAATGAGGAGTAAATGGTTTCTTTAGATAAGTAAGTATTAATTTTATGTATATGTTTATTGCTGTAGTAATTTTATTCTTTTAAAAAATTAAAAGAAAGAGTTTGTATATCCAAATAACCGTTGTTTGTCTATGAGTATAATAATTATAGATAGTTCCTTTAGTAGAAGTAGAGCAGTAAATAAATAATTGATAACATCTTAAATGTTATATTTGACATTCCATCGTGTGATTTATAATAATTAAAGGTAAAATTAAAATAATTAGCAAAGCAAAAGTTGCTTAAATGTTTTATTTGGCTCACCAACGTGTGACTTTTAGAATAAATTATAGTAAAGTAAAATAAAAAATATATATAACAATTTTATTGTTATAAGTTCTATTACACCTCCATAGTTCCTGGTTCCTTGAACGTGGTTCTCGCGTAGACTGCCATTAGATGGATTTATTTGCCTGATTCTTTTTTTCAAAATTTTTATTTTCTCACACTTTTGTGTAGACGATTACTTTTTAATTTATTCGATGATTATTCCTGTTCAAACACTTGTAGAACTACGGTATTACACACACACTTATATGACGACGACTCTATTTAACTTATAAACGACGATTATCTTTTAATTATACTTCGAAGGTTATTATTAAACACTAGTAAAAAACGACGCAGTTACTATTTAATTTCGACGGTTTATTTCGGCTAAATCTTTCACAACATTTTTTTTTCTTTTTGCTACTAAGAGAACAAATTTATCCGGAATAACTTTCTTCAAAAAGTTAACAACCAAAAATACCCCTTGCGCTTCTCCTTCACCCTTATTTATAATTTTTATTTTCAAACTGCTTTATTCCGATCCTCTGCATTTTACGTTACTTCAGAAATTGTGCAATTCTTTTCATTGGTCCTTTTCAAAACATTTCGGTTGAAGGCATTGAACTTTTGAATGCTTTATTTGACTGACGACTGTCTTTAGAATCGTTTTCCTATATTTAACCCTTTCAACTCTTCACAATTTATGGCCTGCCGAGCACTGACCTATTGGGAGCTCTCTATTTCGTTATAAAACAACAACTTGAAGAATTATTTATCTTTCACATGTATAATGTTGTTTCTCACATCATTTATTATAGTAGTGTGCCTATATCATAGCTTTAAGTAGAAGCGAATACAATTTCGCAGAAAAGCAGACAAATTGTTAGTAAATTTATTTTTATTGCTTTTTTATATTTTGTAAGTGATCTCCAATTCATAATTAAAAATAGTCATTAAACAAAAATTAGGTGATCAGTGAGTGGGTTAAAAGAATGTGGATTGCAAAATAATTGTATTTCCTCAAATCTCTTTCTCAAAACATAGCTCTAGGTAGGTTAGGTATAATAATTTCCACTGTTTACAATTTAGAAGATTTATATCTGTCTAGCTCATATTTACACAGATTTATTTACAAAATGATGTCATAAAACACATAGCACTGCATTGTATTCTCTAATACTTAACCATGATACTATAAATATATTTTGCTTCTTTGTCTCATTCTTTCTTTTTACTTCTTAGTATACGTTCTTTAATATCTGTTAGATTAAGGAGTAGAAAAAAACACCTTCACAAGTATAATAAATTTAAAAGTTTATCTTCTCTTTGTTTTGAAAAAAATACTATGCTAACTAAATACAATATTGTGTATGTTATAGTTTCCATTCAGTATCCTAAAGTTAGTTTAAGAAATTTAATCTCACATTCTAAAAAAGTTTGTTTAGGTGAGATGTTTTTTATAACACTCTTATGAAATATTTTATAAATTTTAAGAAAATCTTGAAAAGAACCAAAAATATATAATAAATATAAAATAAAGTGAAAAAATAATAGCAAGGAGAGATAGAGTAATATATCAGAGTAGACGTGAATTTCGACGGTAAGAATAGGCAGAAAGGTAATTTCCATTTGTATTTCATTGCTAAATTACTGTATATCAGACAGGTTCTGAGAAATAACTAAGTTAGCTTAGTGATAATGTGTTATTTGGAACATTGTTATTTGAAAATGGGCTAAACGAAATATGATTTTAAATTGAATCGTTAATTTATAATTTTATATTTCAAATAATCAATTTAAAAAAAATTGAATGTTTCTAACAACTACATTTTTGAAAGAGTTGAATATTTTTGTTTATTATTAAATTTTTAATAAACACAAAACACAAAACACAATATTTTGATGCATATAAATTAATGCATTTATATATATATATATATATATATATATATATATATATATATATATATATATTATATCCGATTTATTTTGTGTACGTTTTGTAGCAAGGTATTCTACCACCACATTAAAAACATTTTATAAAGAGAAAACTTCTCAATGAACGGTTTAAACTCTCATGAAGATTGGTTTGTTTATTTTATACACCGAAAAAAATAATATTGAATATTTATGATGGTGTTGAGTATTTTAAGCATATTCTAATTTTATTTAAATATTAAAATGTTGTGAAAGTAAGAAGAAAAACGTAAAAGGCATTTTTTAAATATGGTAAAATTCTGTTTCTGAGTCGAAATATTGTCAATGACTAACAACGTTTTCCTAGAAGACCTATCCTAACCATACCTGGACGTAGGGGCAAAACAAACATGTGTTTTTTAACTATCAAATTATTTGTTGATTAAATTATTTGGAGAGAAAAACAATCTAAAATCTGTGGCTCAGATATATTGTTATACGTGTTGTGATAGTGGTTCTAGTTACTACACTGACCAGGACCAGGTGTAGAACACTGAAGTAAGTGATACATTGCTAATGATTTTGATATATTAACATTCAATGTTCTCAAATAATACAAAATAGAATATCAATTTGAATAATTCTGAAAAAGAAATGTTTATTCCGATAGGATTGTATACACAATTCATAGCCGACAACCATGTTATGTGTTCACCTAGATGCCATTCCCAAAAGGCTTATGAAGCGTGATATAAGCTTTTAGAGTCTTTCTTTAAGAGGTAATTTGAATTCCAGCCTCACACAAAATATTTATTACGTTTTTCTGTTTCTAAATAAATGTTTGCAAAACCTTTCTCGGTTGTTCATGCAATATTCAGTTACTATTATTAATTACTCTTTCCTCATTCCCAGGTTATTATAAATAACAATAAGAGAGGAAGTTTGTTATAATAAGTAATTACGGTTTTTATGTTTTCGAGGAACAATATTGAAATTTACAAGATAGCGTCTAAGAGCATGACTTAATTACAATGGCAAAATTAACAACATCACTACAATATTTTTTATTTGTGCAAGTGTTTTTATATTTTATTTTATATATTAAAAGTCTGATAATTATGACAAATTTTACAATTCGTGAATAATGTACCAATTAGAATTACGTAACAAAGGAAGTCTCTTAGTATAGAGTTTAGTTCATTTCTTTATTTAGACTTCACGACGAATCACTAAATAGTTTCTTTCAACCAAATATTGACGCCTGTTAATTATTGTTATTTAGTAGTTGTCGTAAATCATCTTGGTACTAACCGAACAATGACTTGCAAACGAACGGTCTAGATAGACCCCCCCCCCATATTACGTTAAAGAGTTACTCTTTGGTTAATGTTGATTCCTCTGTGTTTACATTCTTCATAATTTTGTAACAAATTTTAATGCGAATTTAGTGTAAATAAATCAATTAGTACAAAACATTAAGACATTTAATCGTAAAGAAATAGGATTGGTACCATCAGATATCCCTAATACAATTTTTTTTCGAATAATTATGTAAATTTTGGTTTTTAGTTTTTCTGAAAAATGCCAAACTATGTACAAATCAACCGTAAATTTTTCATGAGACATTCAGTATTTTAATGAATTTCAATTTGCCTAAAGCGCTTGGTTACTATCTCCGTTGATGACTTAAAAAAGAGTATATTGTAAACTTATAGCTTAGAAGTAATATATACATTAATAAATAATAAATATATTTCATTTAAAAGAATAGTACCTAATTCCTAAAATAAATATTTCTTAGATCACCATATCAGTTACTTTCATAAACTCATTTTATCCAATATACTTTAATATAATACTCTAGTTCAAAATAAGTATTGCAGATCTTCAAGGAGAGTTGCTTATTTAAACCTGGTGAAATCAAAAAAAGAATGTAAATTACTGATAACTAGTTTTTAATTGTTATTGGAATAAATAATACACCAGATAATCATTAATAGCTGTTGTTTTAATTAAATAATAGAATTAAGTAGCCACTATGTACTGCGCAATAAATTAGTCCGTACTGTACAATAAATTAGTACTGTGCAATAAATTAATAATTAATAATAAATCCGCAATAAATTATGTTTTGTATATTTTGTAACGTCATAACCAATTAGTAGAACTTCCAGACAGTTTATATAATTATGCAATTTAATTCAATTTATAGTTGGCGTATACAGCTAAAATCAATATTAAATGTGTGGCTGTAGATTTGGCTATGCGTAAACAAAATTTGAATAATAGACAATTTCTAACGTGTATTGTGATGTTTGTTCTACGCCCGGTACAACAAAGGAGTTTTTATTTATTCAGTCTCCACTATAGAATGTGTGGCCATGTATATGCCGATGAGACTTCCCATTTAGTCTGTAGGTGCAGTTTTTATCCTCTTCGTACAAAAAAAGCCAGATTCCACAACAGATTCTAAGATTAAAAAAATGGTTGTATATCTAAATAACTTTTGTAACAATATAAAGGACGTACTGAAAATTATTATTTAAAATAATAATGAAAATAATGTTATCGTAAACAAATATTACAAATTCGATTGTTTAGATGGCTCTACATGGCGACGTGTATGCAATATGACCATTATGGGTAATGGTT
The DNA here is from genome assembly GCA_963513935.1 of Aphrophora alni. NCBI lineage: Eukaryota > Metazoa > Arthropoda > Insecta > Hemiptera > Aphrophoridae > Aphrophora > Aphrophora alni. The sequence goes on from OY740774.1 coordinate 43,386,914, forward strand.
TTTTGACAAATAACAGCTAATGGAAGTAAAAATACAAATATTTGGACGTAACATGATGAGATATAGAAAATATTTTTGAATAAATTTTTTTAATGGAATTTTATAGAATGTTTGTTACATTCACTTTTTGAATTATTTTCCTTTAATTTTATAATCATTATAATTCTATTTATACTTTGAATATATTCGTAGTATAGAGTAAAGTAAATCATACGTAAAAATAAATTTTAAAAATAAATAAATAAAAATATGTAAAAAAATCTGTCGTTTAATTTTCAAATGTAAACGTAATTGCCTGCCTTATGTCGACACAAATAGTTTGTAATTTTGTCTACCTATGGTAATTCTCTCACCTGTTGTGAAAAATACCGTATGTTATAAATCAATTTACCAATTCGAAACACATTTGGTATATAGTCATAGTTTAGTAAAATCCTTGCAAATGTTTTAAAACATATTTCTTCAAAAGTTACATTTGGAAGTTTCCATAAAATCACTTCAAATTTATAAAAATCTTTTCATGGAACGATTTTGCTAAAATGTAACACTTCAAAGAAAAAGAAGAATATTTCGTTCAAATTTAAGTAAAATTTAAAATTTCTTGAAAACCCTTGTGCAAAATAATATTATAAGTAAAAATAACACGCTTCCACAATAATTGATAAAATTTTTAAATGACACTTAACTAATATCATGCTTTTATTTATTCAAGTTCAATTTACGTGGAGGATGTATTTATAGAATAATGATTATATAAATGCATTAATAATATCGCGTGTTCTTCTTTGGGTTTGCGCTTTCATGGGTGGTCTTGCTTGCAATACAATCTAATATCTTGTGATATATACAGATTGATGAAAAGTGCGTACTTCCTAATTTTAAACCAGTTAACTTCAAACATTTAGGCGGTTATATAGGGACAATTCTGCACCTTTTAGGTGTATGAATGAATTCCACTCTTTTTGGTGGGGGTGGTGGACTGTAGGTCATGCATTTTAGATAGCAACCCCTATTGAGCAATACCTCACTTTATAGCCCTTTGTTTAGACGAGAAAATGCCTTATAAATTAAACCACTCTCAGATACCCTAATCCAAAATGGTGGTTATTTCTATGAAATATAGTAATGAAATGTTGCTTTATAAACCATAAATAAAACTATGTGGCAACAATCATGAAACTCACCATTCTAAAACCAATTAAATAACAACCAATATTATTTGTCATGTGAAATGTCAGTTCCATAAAGAAATTCTATAAAAAAAATATTTACGTTTTTAAATAGAGCCCATAATCGATTTGTGGGAATCGTAAACACGCCGGCGTCACTTAAACAGTATTTAATGAAAACAATAGAGGTCAAGTTTATTTTTATATCTCGCTAATTTTTATTTTAATACAAGAAAATTATATTGTAGAAGAAACAAAATCCCTAAGGCTTATTGTCTTTTTAGGGATTACATTAGAAATATTTACATTTCCTTAAAAAGAGAATTCTAAAATGCGAGATGGATTAAATAAATATTTATTTTCTTACTAATTATACACAAATCTAAACTAAATCTAAACACTGAGCATACTGGCAAAGTGCACCCGACATTATAATTTAATGCAGACAATTAAAAGCAATTAAACAAAATACAAAGACATTTCTCAGCTAAATAATTGAATATAAAACTAATTATTCTGAATTCATAAAACTGAATTCTTGCAAGTTAATATCCCACAACGTCTGAAAATCTACAAAAAAAACACAATTAAAGTTTTAAAATTTAAATTGATTTCTAAAAATTTAGTAATATCTCAATATCATCATTCTCAAACAACCAACGTTTTGTACTTTTTAAAACATTTGTGTTGTTTAGTAATTTAAAAGCATTCCCGTAATTATTATTAATTGTAAGGGTAAAAAAAGTTTGGTGTAAAATGTGCTGAATGGCTTAAGAACCGAAAAGAGTTACGCATTTCTGCTTATTACTCTATAACTACCTTCTCTAGTTAGGGAATTACCGCTTCTTAAATCAAAAAATCTTCTAACAGCAACACGGAAACGGGTTTATGATGCTTCAAGTGTAGATTATCTGAAATCATATTTCATAAACAATTTTAAAACTGTATTAACCAAATTTAAAAAAATTAACGACCACCTCACCACCACAACATACAGTACCGTACTTCATTATTTAATAAAGAAGTGCAAAATACAGAGAGCGTATTATTTGGAGAGTGTAGTTAACACGATGAAAATATAATAAACACATACATAATGTTATATCAGATTTAAATGTTATTTTACGGAATATCGATCAAGTCACTATTTAATGAGATAACTACTGTACATATATACATGTACAAACTTCGAAGTACGAAGTACACTAGTTTTGCTTACTTTATCAAAACATACATTTTATTATTTATTACACTTGATCTAAAATGTGATCGATCCTTTAAACAAAAATGCAGATATGTGCTCTTTCAGCACTTAAGAATAAATTAATAAAAACAAACCATAATATGAGAGACTTTAAGTCAATCTTCATATCATTTGGAATTCTTCCCTTGAATCCATCACATAAGAAAGTACCGTATCATCTCTAAACGCAGTGACCATTACATTACATTTTGCAATAAGTATATAAATATTATTGTATATGTTATATAAATATATGTATTTATATTAAGTGCCAGGTGGAAAAAAAAAACTAGAATGATTTTTTTCAGGAGAAGAAAAAACAAGTTACAAGTCTCACAAACACGTGTTGTAATAAAAAAAGTTTTCTTTAATAAAGCACATTTATTATGTTAGTTTACGTACTTTAAAATTTAAACAAAATAAATTTTAAGAAATATAAAAGTAAAAATCAAAAAGCCGATATATTAAGAAACTTTAAATAAAAATTAGAGTCCATAGTTCAGGTTATTGTGTTTAAGTTTAATTATTCTATATTCTACACTTCACATGTCATTTTATGATTTTTTTTCAAGGTCAATTAACAATATATTTTTAACATAATAACAGCATCTTGTAATGACACCATAAAATAACTATTTAGAAAATAGTAAAATATAACACATTGTTTAAAGAAGTAATCAGTTTATAAACTCATATTTTATAATTATTTGTTTTTTGCTTTAAAGACAGCAAATAATCAAATCTTATTTTTGATAAATAAGCAAAGTTTTCATAATTAATTGTGTAATATAACAATGTTTAAGTGTAAAAAGAACATTGTTTCCTCTACATTAAACTCTTTTTATTCATTATCTTCTTTCCGGTATTCCAGAAATTCATTATCATGGTTCACTTTTGTTCCACCTTTAAGCAACAGGTTTTGTTAGAACGTATTGCCTTCATTAGAGATCAGAAACTGAATAGGATTTGTAAATCCGTATACTTTGCGTGGTTGATTGGAACTGGCCCATAATACATAGGTTTTATCTTAATGGAAGACGGTTTTTTGCACTAATAAATCTCTGTTGTTGAATAATGCAGAAAATATTTATGCTCCAAAGTATTTTATAAATCAGTAGATCACTTTTGTGAATATGAAAATAAAGAAAATTCCCCAATACCACTATACAATTTTTGTTGTTGTCTTGGGGAATTTTCATTCATTCCAAAGTATTTGTTAGGTAATACAGAAAGAGGGGATCACGTTGAATAAGTAGATGTTTGACTGGTCTGGAGAGCATAACACTCATTTTCCTATAAAGAGATTTTTTATTAATGTAACTTATGTTTCCGTCACACTCTAAAGAGTGGCTTTTTACTTAGGGAAAACAACTTTGATAGAATAAAACTATACCAACATAAAGTGGTATAGATATCGTACAACAGGAACAGTATATTTTAAGCAAAAGAGCAAAGCAACCCAGGAAACAAAATAAAAATTCTTACTTTTTTTAGCAAAAAAGTACAAAGGTACAAAGTTATTTATAATAGACGTCCTCTGAACATTTGTGCGCTACACTTTCATCATAAGTGTAAATGATTGACCCTTGATTTGACGAAATATGAATAAAGAATGAAATGAAATTTAATTGACGTTTATTATACACGTATTTGGTTTTTATATTTGTAGTTGTTAAGTTATTTAGATAAACCCTTGTTAGGGGCTCCCAAGTTATCCAACTTGCCTTTTGTTTGCACGTCTGTTGAAAGTAATAAATAAATTTTCTTTTGGTATGTAGATTTTGTGTTCATCATCTAACATTTGAGGCTCAGTTTCTTGTTTTCTTCTTAGAATGTTTTATGTATGGAATCTCTTAACGATGACTTGTTTAGCCTTTAATAAGTCACAACATTTACAGGCGTCTTTTCGAGGATACCCTAAAAATATGTTAAAGTTTTCGCACAAAAATTTCTCTAATCTAATAGTAAGACAGTGTTGTTAAAATATGTGATATTGTAGAAAGAAGTTAGCTTGTGAATATGTAATTATTCTTCTGATAGGTATGTTTGATCACTATCTAACAAATAAGAATGGGGTTTTCTATCTTTAAGTCATATTTTAAACGATTTAACAGCATTTTCTTCTTCTTTTTTTTCATCGTATTTTTGTGACTTGTTTTCTTCTATTACTTAATTTATTGGACCATTATATCACTTTAATAGTTTTAAAGCATTCATGAAAATTTGATTGGTCAGTTCAAGAGAAAAAGTTACTTATTTAAAACGTTCATTCCAAAGTAGCTCTTTGTACGTTATAGAAGCAATATATTTCGGTCCAGTCCACTTCGAGTAAGTTATAATATCCTCTAAAACACAATATTATTCAGATTCCGGTGTTAATGCTGGTACTTGGGCTATCGCTAACACACCGCTACTAACCTAACAAAAAACATCAGTACTACCGGTGTGTAGATAAACTAGTTCCATATTCCAATTGTATGCTTTTCAAATTATATCTGAGGTCTTTTTAATATGTTATAATTACCTTTACAAGTAATAAAGCTTAGAATCGACCACATGTAAAAAAGGGCGAGGTATTTTTCATTAAAAGGATGAGTCATATTAGAAATTGGCGTTGGGAAATTAAAGACACAATTTATCGCATACAATACAAATTGCTTTTTTTATAATATTATGTTCATTTATATAATTATTCTATTGTCTGTTTTAGTGTTTATATATTTAGCGTTTTCAAAATATTTGTTAAAGTAAATTATTTGTTTTCAATTAATGGGTTTTTGATAAATGTTTTAACACATTCAAAACTGAAATTTTAAATTCAAAATAAAAAAAAAATTAAGTGTTCGTGATAACTTAAACAGTCTAATTAAGAAAATAGGTAACAGTGTGTAATAACGGTTTTCAAATTGCATTGTCAATGTTGTATAAAGGGTGTAAGCATCCAAATCAAACAACGTTCGAATTTCAGAGGGAATTAGATTTTGATTAATACTTTGAACAATACGTTTGGGAATGCAATTTGATATGCAAGTTGTCATGCTATCGTCTCTCCTGTATATAAGCTAAATGTTACGCTAATAAATACAATATTTATATTATAACGATATCGTTTTATCAAATAAATTAAAAAAACAAAGGATAACAACGATCTCTATAATAATGAGTAATTACATGTAACTTATGATATAAAGGGGAAACTAAATTAAATGATAGAAATATAAAGGACAACTAGTAGCATCTGGTAACAGAAAATAATTTTTAAAAAAAATCAAAAGGACATCTGTGCACAACAATTTAGGAAAGAAAACGTGCCAAATAGAAAAGAGGCAGTTTCACTAACCTTGTAGTGTACACGTGCTAACATTAAACAATTTGTCACGGTATCTAACGGGAGATTTTATGTCGCGCAGCTGGATATATATAAAAAAGGAGAAATTTACAGGGTGAGAGGCCTAATGGGACACGCTAGAAAGTATAACGGTACTTATAAAAAAACATGAGAAACAGACAAAAGGAAATAGGTCGGCCAATCAGAAACAAGCCACATGGTGAAATCTAACGAATTTTAAAAAATACAGCCACTAAGAAAAAAGATCAACATCTGGAGAGAAATCTAGAAATCAGCGAGCGAATCGGAGGAGTGAAAGCGAGGGGGAGTGTTGGGAAGAAGGGAGAGTTTTGGCGTCGAAGATTTTAAAAAAGTAGTTGAGTCTAAAATCTGGGGTTGTGAGGAGAGGTCCTGGCACGGATAGTATTCGGTGGGCCAGAGAAAGCGGAGTTATATTGACCACGAGACCAGGGTTCTCTGTGTCAATACGTCGAGTAGATTAATTAGTTGTGAATCAAAGTTGAAAAGAGAGTTTAGTAGTTTTATTCAAAGTTTTGTTGAGATTTGGAGCAGGTTAAATATATTTTGGAGGAGTTGTCGAGAGAAGAGTTAGAGGATATAATTCATCGCCAGTGGATACTTGAGGAGGAGCACCAGTTCGAATTTCAGGATTAAGTTGTTGGAGATAGTGTGTGGAGTGTTTTGGTTTTTTTATATATATCTAAAGTCAATCTAAAGCCATCATTGTGTTGTGTTGTGGAGAGTGTTTTCGTCGATCAATGGGAAGGCTGTACCAACGATAAGTACTATTTTAATTCTTGTTCACTTAAAATTATAAATTCACTTTCTAAAAATAGTTCACATTAATTGAGCCATAAAAGAACGTAACGACCCGTATAAAGAGATAAGAGAATTAATTAAATAATTAAATAGAGCTAGAAAATAAATTAATAACTAACAAATTTAATATAAAATTTAAAAAAAAATCATTTTGTAAAGGAAATAATTGTTTGTGTGCTAATAAAGCATTATTAACTGTGGTAAAGATAAAAGTAATTCATATAACAGATTAGTTTCATTCAAAATAACGCCATATTGTGGAAATTTGATGTTTAGTTATAGAGTATAGCATACGAATGGACAATTAGTCAAAATCATATAAAGGGACAATTAGTTAAGATAATTGTGTATCTTACATATCATTAAGGAATGCTTGAGGAATGAGTGAAGTAAATTTAGACACTAATTGAAGAAATGTACATTTTATTATTCTTTGATATGTTGATTCAATAAATTAAGGTTTGTCTTTAAGTGATATATTGTGTCAGGTGTATTATTTATATTTTCATATTATGCAGATTTAAGAAGAACTAAACAAGTAACAGGATAATTAGTATAAATCAGAACCTTGTTTGACGTCTAATATAAAGACAGGTAATCAAAATATAATATTGAATTATTAAATATAATAATAATAATAAAAAAATAAAAAAAAATATTAAAAAATAAAATAAAAATAACATTGGTAGAATTACCTTTTGGCACAACAACGTTTGGTTTTTCAGACAAATATTTGAACTTAATTACAAATCAATCAGATTAAATAAGAAATAAATATAACGAAAGGTGGAAAGTTGTAATATCGAATAATAAACACAATATGGTTATTATAAATATTTTATAATATTTTTTTTTAAAAACACATATTGTGAGTTAATAATATATTGTAATGTGTAAAATTGTTTTTTAACTCAAAAACAATGTTTAATATCTTTTTAGGATAACTGTATATTTCACTTATTTAAATTATTTAATATAGAATTATTATTTTTTACGTTACCACTATCATATTTGCATACTGCCTTAAAAATAGTTCCATATATTTATTACCTAATTTTATCTCATATATGTTGAAAGCTATCGGTTCATTTGATAAGATAATATTAGTGATAAACTATCTAACAAGCTTAAAAAAATAATGGTTTTATAAAACTATTGCATTAAATGAAGATCAATTTATTTTAAATGATCTATGTTTAAAATTTTCTTCTACAATATAAATAATAATTAAATTCTTCATATAATTTCATTCTTTGTATTTTCTAGGATATATTATCATAGAGAGAGAAGTTTTTAGTAATATTTGTAATTTAAAAAATTATAATTCATTTATTCAAGCAAGAAAAGGGGTTTACAATTATCGATATTGCAAAAGCAGGCGAACAGTTTGGTGGGATTTCGATGTTTTGGGATAGAAGTGTGAGATTTTCACACCCATATTCTCGTTGGTTCAGAGTTTGTTAGTGAAACTGTCATATCCTGCTACATTTTGTACAATTTCGTACGCAGCAAGATAGAATAAACTACAAAGATACTGAAACTCACTGCTTCGGTGAAGTTGTCAATGTTGGTTATGATTCTCGTAGAACAGAAGCAGATGTGTTACATTGAAACGTTTTTTTGGAAGATGGAGTTGTTTCGTTCCCAATAAACTATTTGTCCCAATGGAAACTTTGGTTACTCTACCAAGCATAAAGTACTGCGGTTTTATCTACAGAAGAAAAATGTTTGTGTTTTAAACTGTAAACCTATATTTGTTTAAGATTACTATTACCAAAATTTGTATTTTATTGCTTTGGGTTGCACACGTATTTATCTAGCTAAGTATGTTAAAAATACAGTAAGAGATTGAAAATATTATATAGTTATTTTTTGTGTTATACAAATATTTCTTTGAAAAAAAAGAGAAATTATGGACTCATTATTTATTTTTGTGACTGGGACGTTTAATGACCTGTAATTAGTTTTGAGTCAAACTTTTGTAAAGAAAAGGATATATTACTAAAACAGGAACATAATTAAAACCCTATCAAATTATTTTCATCAACTGGAAAAGTTCAATATTCAGAGAGTGTTAATGATATTCCTTCCCATGTAAATCGTATTGGTTTATTGACCAAGATCTAGGTTATATTTGAGTTTTTTTTCAATTTATTTTCGAAATATCTCGGCTTGAAATTTTCCCTATATGTCTCATTATTTTTGTTCATATTTTAATTAAATTTTTAGAAAATTTGTAAATCTATATTCTTTAAATTTAAGTATTTTATAATAGTCCATAAGCCAATATTTTGGGGTATCTTACGGGTAATTTAAAAACCTTCTTTGATATGGCTAACAATGCGTTTTGATTTGTGCCTTAAAGGCTACTTTTTAATGTTTTTTTTTTGTTTTTTTTAATAAAATTCGTCATCGGTTCATTTTCCATTATTTTCATTTTTCCAAAATTAATTTTTGAGTTAAATGAAAAAAATTAAATCACTGTAAAATTGGCAAAAACTTACCCACATACCAAATTTAAATACAATCTGTAATTTTGTTTGTTTTGATAACCATTGCACAGGCGACGAATGCCTTAATAATAGATGAGAGATAGATAGATAGATAGATAGATAGTTAGATAGATAAATAGATAGTGAGAGAGAGAGAGAGAGAGAGAGAGAGAGAGAGAGAGAGAGAGAGAGAGAGAGAGAGAGAGAGAGAGAGAGAGAGAGAGAGAGAGAGAGAGAGAGAGAGAGAGAGAGAGAGAGAGAGAGAGAGAGTTGTCATTTCAAACACCACAAGAAAAAAACATCCTCAATACAAAATTGATATTGGTAGTTATAATTAAAAGAGAGAACATGAACTACACCGTATAAAAGTTAAAGCTCTATATTTAAATCGATATTATCATGTACAATCAACCCTTATTATAAATTCAACCCTGATCGATTGCAATACACAAGATACTTGACTGAAAGCAGCTATATCAAGTTAACTAAAGAGAAAGTGTTAGACCCTACCTCAGATCCTCTGTGATAAAACCACTCGTTCATCTCATATTCTTATACATCAGTCCTGGGAGGGTAGGGAACACGGTCCTCTCTGTGATTGAAGTGCTGCTTGGTAATACGACAATAACTTAGGATTTGAATTAAAATTAATTGTTTCCATAAACTTTCTTAATATAAATAGATATTCAACATTTTACAAGGCGAGAACCCATCGCGGTAACCTAATCAGATTTACAAATTGAAGTCACGAAATCGAGCTATAACTATATAAGATTAACATATAGAATTGAACTTTTTCAACTGGTGCTGGATAAATGGGCAGAACTCGAGACACTCTTATCAAATTACCCTTCAACTCACTATTAATATCAATTTGGTAAAATACATTACAGAGAAAATACCTAGCTCCAAAATTAATGTGGGATAAAGTGTTGGAAAAGTGACATGATAGTGTTACCAGGCGACTTAAATTAAAGAAAAAGGCGGAACCAAATGGTAACAATGTTTGAAAAATAAAATAAGACAAAGTCAAATTTAGTAATTAACAAGGCTCAAATTTATTAGATAAAAAAAGAAATTTTGATGGATCAGATTTTACCATTTACAAAGCTGAAAAACATCCTAGGTTAAATTATTATAAGCAAAAGCTTGATAATTAAAAGATTACAATTAATCTTTGAGAAAAAGTTACACGCCCTTAATGTAAAAATTACAATATAAAAAAAATATATATATTGATGATTAAATTGTGATATTTATCCCCCCTTTTGTTTATATAGATTGTTACAAAATTTAACAATAAAAAAAGATTCTATAAGTAAGATTTATATTTTAAATTCAAAAAATTATATTAATTCTAACAAGTTCATTATTAGATTAATTATTGCACATCATGATTTTGTTTGTTAAATTTCTTAAGTACTAAATTAGCCAATATATATATATATATATATATATATATATATATATATATATATATATATATATATATATATATATTTAAATAAAACAATTTTTTATAACATGAGAAGTTTTTTTTTTTAAATAAATGAAAATTTAGAATACTGAAGTTTTATAAATTAATTGACGTCAATTTTTATTAATTTAGAAATAACCTCTTGGAGGCTGTAAGGACCGAAAAGTTTGCATGCAGCACCAACCAAGTATTTCTTTCTTTTAAATTATAAATAGTTACACATGACTACATTTAAATAACAAGTAACATATTCTAACAAACAAAGTTAGGTACATGAACTTTATATATATATATATATATATTTAAACAAAGTTTTCTAAAGTCACTTTTCAAAAAGTCACTTTTGTGCACTTGGAAATTTTTAGAGTTGCTATATGAAACATGTTTTAAAGAACAGGCAGAAACATTGATGTACGTTATTTTGCTTGTAGAAAGCAAAGTCAAGCAGGTTCGCTATCTTCCTCCGACCAGCATTTTGCTAAAGCAAAAGACACGTTTACTAGCACTTGTGCAAACTCAGACATGTTGTAGAACAAGATTCTTTAACTAAAATATCTGGTTATTTCGTCAAAATTTGAGAATATTAATTGGATTACAGAAATTCTTTAAGTTTTTAATTAAATGCTTCTTAGTTGGTTATAAAGCTGTATATAAATACTTTGATTTGTTTAAAATAAAACTTGTATGAGACTTAGAAAATCTGTAAAAATCTGTAAAACAAGTACTCTGGTTTAGAAAAGATTTCTTTAATTTGCATTTTGACATGCTTGAAGATTGATATTCTGATTGTTTAATGTTTGCTATCAGTTTGCTCTAATTTCACATAACTGCTCAAAACTTAAAGTCTGACTGTTTAAGGTTTTGTAAACTATGTTTTAAGAAATGAAAATTTTTATAATTATTTAGTTTCTGAAAAGTTTTGAATATTAAATAAAACATCAAATACATATCTTAATGAATAAAGCTTAAAACACTAACAAAATTTATAATATGTAAAATCTGTAAATGGGTTACCTGGAATCCTCTTGAAAGTTTTCGTGAAACATGTGCCGTAATATATAAAAAATTTGACCAACTTTATTTTGTTTAGTTCACAAAAAAACACATCACTGAAATATTGATTTGAACTATTACTATTACTTGATTGAACTGAACTATTACTTCGGCATTCTGTGACTTTAGATTTAAATTAAACTAGAACGTGATGAAGTATTTGACTACATTTTATGAATGCTAAGACAGGAGTGAGTACGTATTTTATTCAAGCCAGACTCGCCAGCGGTTGTACCTTGTACCTAGACAGAGAGAGAGATAGATCAGGCGATTGTTACTGGTGACGGTCACTACGCGGAGACACTTGTCAAGGGCGGAATGGACTATGGTAGGAATTTAGGTTGATAATTTTACTGCAGATTATTTTGTGAGTGAGTTGAGGTTTTGAATGCTACAGCTCTCCCCCCCCCCCGAAAGTCGGAGTTAGGGTGGAAAAGAAAAAGGGGCCAGAAGGGCCTCCCGCAAAAATTTGAAAAAGGAGAGACAAAGGGCCAGAGGGGCCTCCAACAGAATTTAAAGAAGGGGCCAGAAGGGCCTCCTACAAAATTTAGAAACGGGGCACCTGATAGAAACAACGGTTCATAATGCTTTTATAGTCACCACTCTAGGGTGTAGCCTCCTTCGGCAATTACTTATTAAATTTTGAAATTTCTACAGCGTCTCAGCTCTTCCCACCTATGATTGGGATAAGCCCAGGAGAGAAAGAGCTGAAGGATAACGCAAAGTGTCGACATTGCTGTGCATGAACTGACTTTGTACACTAAGGTACAGGGGGAAGGGGGTGGAGTGGCACCTCGTGATACCAAGTGAAGGTGATCACTCCGGGGACCAGGGGAGGGAAAGTGCATAGCACCTTGGTCTTCAGGAAAGGTCGGACTCAGACGGGGGGGAGTATTCTCTGAGCCGACCTTAACAATATATATACGAAAAATAAATAAAAATAAAACAAAAAATTCCTGAAGCCAATACTGGTCAGATCATGCTCAGCGTCGTTATTTTTTAAATTCCTCTTCTCCCATACGAAGAAAAATTTAAACTATTCACGGCTCTTAACAATTTCCGTGATAAAAAAGAATTTTGAAAGGTCTAAACAAATAATCCATTTTAAAAATAAACAAAGAAGCAGTGTGAAACATTGGTGAGTCAAAATTGTTTTAGTGCACAAGGCAGGGCATGTGATGTTTGACTTAAGGTCTTAATTGTATATATAATCATGTGCCCCCCAAAAAAAGGAATTTAATTTAATCAAAAAAAAATTATGTAAAAAAAAATTTCACCAAAATTTTTAAGTGTTCAAAAAGATATGCAAAAGAAAGAAGTGTAAAAAAAAAGGTGTAGCAAAAGAGATGGTACCAAAATAGATGTATATAAAAGGTGACCTATGACAAAAAAAAACAAACTCCGGTTTTCTCAACCCTAACAAAAACTAAATAAGGAACCAACATGTTGACCTGCTAATAATAAAAGACGAACAAATAATTTAAGAAAAGACAAACAGGCCAACCATGTTGTCCTACTTACAAACTGGGCCCCTATAATTTGGAAAAGAGAAAAAAAAATTTGTACGCAAGGATATATTTTTTTTAAACAGTGTTTAACATTTCAATTATCAAGCAAGTACCACCATCTGCATCAACCAGTCCACCGCCATTTGCGCATTACTCATGATGATAAAAAAAAATAAAAACAATTTTCTCTCAAGATGACACAAAAAAAAAATTCGAAAGCGAGCTCAGTGTTCTTTAGTGAGTCTACTAATCTCAGCAAATCTACTGCCATTTTAGCTATTGCTGATGAAAGTTACGAAAGTGGTTTAAAAAAAATTTTCTCCTAAGATAACAAAAAGATGACTCGAGAATTATGTATGTTGTGTAATTGTTGTGTATATGTGTGTGTGTAAGTATGAATCAACACAGACAAGCAAAAGAAAACTCGAGAAAATTTTAAAGGAAATTTTGAATATTTTTTTTTTGTTTTTTTTTTTTGTTTCTATCTATTTTTGGGTTTTATCATTTATTTAATATTTTTTTGAATTCCCGAATGAGCCCGCCTGTCTGGATCAAATTCAGTGAATGACTAGAGTGTGCAATATATGTATATATATAAAAAAATTTATTTAAGCAGAGAAAAATAAAGAAAAACAAATTTTTTCAAAATTGGTTTAGACGTTTTTGTGTAAAGTGTTTATATGAAAAATTAAAAAAAAGAGACTAATAAGTTTATATAGATTTAAATATAAAAAAAATTTTCATCAGCAATAGTTGAACAGTATTCGAGAAAGCTGTAAAACATGAAAATTGAGCCTTGTTTAGCACTGAGAAAATTTTTAAGAATTTAAATTTATATGGTTCCAAGACAAAATTTTGAAAATTAACCACTCTATAATTTAGAGTTAACCACGCTCTAATTTAGAGTTAAACACGCTCTGCTACCAGAAACATGTTACCAGGGGACTTATATTAAACAAAAGGCGGAACCAAATGGTAACAATGTTTGAAATATAAAAAAAGACAAAGACAAATTTAGTAATTAACAAGGCTCAAATTTATTAAATTTAAAAAAAAGGAAATTTTGATGGATCAGATTTTACCATTTACAAAGCTGAAAAACATCCTAGGTTAAATTATTATAAGCAAAAGCTTGATAATTAAAAGATTAAAATTGATCTTTGAGAAAAAAAAGTTATACGCCCTTAATGTAAAATTACAATATATATTTAAAAAAAAAATTGATGAATAGATTCTGATATTTATCGCCCCCCCCTTTAGTTTATATAAACTGTTACGAATTTAACAATAAAAAAAGATTCTATAAGTAAGATTTATATTTTAAATTCAAAAAATTATATTAATTCTAACAAGTTCATTATTAGATTAATTATTGCACATCATGATTTTGTTTGTTAAATTTCTTAAGTACTAAATTGGCCAATATATATATATATATATATATATATATATATATATATATATATATATATATATATATATATATATATTTAAATAAAACAATTTGTTATAACATGAGAAGTTTTTTTTTTTAAATAAATGAAAATTTAGAATACTGAAGTTTTATAAATTAATTGACGTCAATTTTTATTAATTTAGAAATAACCTCTTGGAGGCTGTAAGGACCGAAAAGTTTGCATGCAGCACCACCCAAGTATTTCTTTCTTTTAAATTATAAATAGTTACACATGACTACATTTAAATAACAAGTAACATATTCTAACAAACAAAGTTAGGTACATGAACTTTATATATATATATATTTAAACAAAGTTTTCAAAAGTCACTTTTCAAAAAGTCACTTTTGTGCACTTGGAAATTTTTAGAGTTGCTATATGAAACATGTTTTAAAGAACAGGCAGAAACATTGATGTACGTTATTTTGCTTGTAGAAAGCAAAGTCAAGCAGGTTCGCTATCTTCCTCCGACCAGCATTTTGCTAAAGCAAAAGACACGTTTACTAGCACTTGTGCAAACTCAGACATGTTGTAGAACAAGATTCTTTAACTAAAATATCTGGTTATTTCGTCAAAATTTGAGAATATTAATTGCATTACAGAAATTCTTTAAGTTTATAATTAAATGCTTCTTAGTTGGTTATAAAGCTGTATATAAATACTTTGATTTGTTTAAAATAAAACTTGTATGAGACTTAGAAAATCTGTAAAAATCTGTAAAACAAGTACTCTGGTTTAGAAAAGATTTCTTTAATTTGCATTTTGACATGCTTGAAGATTGATATTCTGATTGTTTAATGTTTGCTATCAGTTTGCTCTAATTTCACATAACTGCTCAAAACTTAAAGTCTGACTGTTTAAGGTTTTGTAAACTATGTTTTAAGAAATGAAAATTTTTATAATTATTTAGTTTCTGAAAAATTTTGAATATTAAATAAAACATCAAATACATATCTTCATGAATAAAGCTTAAAACACTAACAAAATTTATAATATGGTAAAATCTGTAAATGGGTTACCTGGAATCCTCTTGAAAGTTTTCGTGAAACATGTGCCGTAATATATAAAAAATTTAACCAACTTTATTTTGTTTAGTTCACAAAAAAACACATCACTGAAATATTGATTTGAACTATTACTATTACTTGATTGAACTGAACTATTACTTCGGCATTCTGTGACTTTAGATTTAAATTAAACTAGAACGTGATGAAGTATTTGACTACATTTTATGAATGCTAAGACAGGAGTGAGTACTATTTTATTCAAGCCAGACTCGCCAGCGGTTATACCTTGTACCTAGACAGAGAAGGAGATAGATCAGGCGATTGTTACTGGTGACGGTCACTACGCGGAGACACTTGTCAAGGGCGGAATGGACTATGGTAGGAATTTAGGTTGATAATTTTACTGCAGATTATTTTGTGAGTGAGTTGAGGTTTTGAATGCTACAATAGTGAAGATGAAAGAAATAAATTAAACCCAAGACGAGAAGAAAACATTTTGGACTAGAACGAGGTAGATAGTTGGGACAACTAATGTGAGCCTATGAACGGTCAAGCAACTTTAAAAGAACGAAACAAATATGAAATTAATTTTTTTGAAAACTATTTTTTTTAATTGCGTGTTTAATTTAGTTTTATTTAACGTCATAATGAAATAACTTCGAATATTACTGGATTATATGAAGTGTGTTGTATTTTTAAAAAGGAAAATATTTACCCTCTAAGATTAATTGCATTATTCACTAACTGATTTTAAATAAAATATGTAAATTTAATAATATAGTTGGTAAATATGCATTGAATCATAAGATTCTTTCTAATCTTCTTCTAGTGTTAGGTTACAAAAATACATCATCAGTAGAAGACGATTCCTCCGTCTAGGGATTTGACAAATGTCAATGGAAATTATTGTTACACTGTGAATTTAAATTTCCACATTGACGTTTCTGATAAATGACTTTCAGACTTACAGATTATATTCTCTATACTGTCATCAAAAAAATTGTGGTTAACACAACTCTAATGATTTTCAGCACTTTATTATTTTATATCGAAATGTATCGATTTTATAATTTTGATGAATAACTTAACATTTTGTATAATCGTAAATATTTTAAATCTGTATGCAAAATTAACAATAATATAGTGCGCTATAACAAGCAACAAAATCACATTTTAAAATACAATTTATGGTCAAACACTAAGATTGTCATATTGATTTAGTATAGATTTAGGTTATTTTTAGGATATTTAATTTCACTTTCAAACATGCCCCTGGGTTGCTCTAATCGTTCCACTGTTACGGCTATATAATTGGCTACGAATTTCCTTCTCTGGCATGCATACACAGAAGAGATATTTCTACACGACCCCATTCAACTAGTTGTGTGCCAAGCTTACGTTTTTGCCAATTTGTGTATACATTTTTCATTATATTAAACTAATAATGTATATTTAATAGTAAAATTGTGTTACTCTTAAAATATAACACATATTAATTACAACAATTTTTAGATCAACAAAGCAAACATGTCGACAACTATTAATAAAAAGTGCATTTAAGGATAAGTACAATAGTTTGTGTAAACTTTATAAAAGTCAAGACAAAATAGCACCACTCTGGTATCTTAACGTATTAATGAAAATTGCACTGAATAATTTCAGGCTGATATTTTGCTCTCATTTGTGTTTTTAAAACGAATAAGCGACGTTTATATCTTGTTAAAATGTGCGAAAGTAGTTGGGAATTCATCGTTATC
Source organism: Aphrophora alni (assembly GCA_963513935.1). Classification (NCBI taxonomy): domain Eukaryota; kingdom Metazoa; phylum Arthropoda; class Insecta; order Hemiptera; family Aphrophoridae; genus Aphrophora; species Aphrophora alni. Next base: position 43,404,245 of record OY740774.1, read on the forward strand.
TGCCTCCTCCTCACATACAGAGTAGCGTTTGGGATAGGATCCACCCTCATACAACAGAAGTTTTATCACATCGTGTTATACAATTAATTTATACTATTATAATAAATCTCTGTAATAAATTGTAATCAAAGCTATACAAACACGACATATTTAACACTAATCTTTCGACATTATTCAATGAGTTCTTTCTAATAAAATAAATACAATTAAAAAATTGAAACTTTTACTTTCATGCATGTGTAATATTTACATTAATAATTTCGCAAACTCTTATAGAAAGATTAAATATGTAACTTAAAAAAGTCATGGTGTCTGAACTATTAATGCCAAGCAGGACTACCCTACATAAAGTTATTTTGAAGCCAATTCCGACAGAGGCATTTGGATTTGTTGAAGTGTTAGAGAGATTTTACTCAAATTTATGACGATAAATCTTTGACATTGTATATTACGTGATGATATTATACTTGTGTAATAATTAAAACAAAAAACTGTAAAGCAGAAGTTGTAAGCTCTCGCGGAAAATTTCAACGAATAAGTTCGTGACTATTTGGCTGTCAACCAATTGGATGAAGCTAAAGTCATAATTATATTGCGGACAGAAAAGTAAAATATGTTAAACGTAATTAATCTATATAGATTCTGACCTGTTTTCAGTAGAAAATAGTTGAAATTAGGTTTGATTTATTGTTATTTTTATTGTACTTTTATAAAATATATCAGATAATATAATTACTGAAATCACAAATAAATAATCAATCTCAATTGTAGTAATAACATTATATTTTCACTAATACAAAGTTTCAATTGGCACATCAAAACAACATGTGACTATTTAGTACAAACAGCTGATTGATTCATCAGCTGATAGAATCATTAATCAGATATAACAATCTTCCCCAAGATAAGGTTTACAGATCCAATCTTTCTGGTTTCTTGATAGTTCTTGATGATCTACGTGGAACCAAGGGTATCTTAGTCTCACTTTGGTTTGGTGTAGATTTTCTTACTGGAGTAGTAATGACAGTGTCGGGTGGTATAATTTGTGCATCTTCCTGGTTGTTGATTTTTGTAGTTTCTGTCTCCCTTAAACTTCCTTGAAGTGTTTTTGGACTACTTTCATGAATGTTACTATACACAAAAGGGGTGCTGCAATTCCTTTCTGGATTAACTAAGGTTGGTATTATTTGATCAATATGACATCTGAGGGTTTTCCCTCCCACACTAACATCATAGTTGCAAATACCAATTCTTGAATTTACAGTTCCAAATAACCACTTTTCATTTTTGTCTATATAGTTTTGTATTTGAACGTTATCTCCTGCCTCCAATTGTATCAATTTACCATGCGGTTCATCCTGTAAAATTGGTTGGCTCTTAATGAGATCTATACGAGTTCTGATGTTACGTTTTAACATCAGCTCGGAAGGGGTTCTCCCAGTTGTTATATTGATGACTTTTCTATTTTGAATCAAAAACCTGCACAGGTTTGTGTGAATAGCTCCTGGCTCTTCAGTTAAGACCTTCAGTTTCTGCTTAGTTGTTTGAACGTAACGTTCTGCTTGTCCATTGGAAGATGGATGATACACAGCCGTTTTCTTATGTATAATTCCATTGCTAAGAGCAAACTGTCTGAATTCATTTGAAATGAATGCAGAACCATTGTCGGTTACAATAACACAGGGAATGCCAAATCTTGCAAATATCTCTCTTAGAGCTCGAATCGTTACATCACTAGTAATACTTGACATCTCCTGAATTTTAAGCCACTTACTGTATGAGTCTACCACTATCAGGAAATAACATCTTTTAAATGGCCCAGCATGGTTAATATGTATCCGCTCCCAGGGAAATCTAGTTTTCTCTCAAGGCTGAAAAAATTTGGAGGCGTTATTTTTGTTTAAAGCACATGGTTTGCATGAATTTACATACTGTTCTATCTCAGTGTTGATTGAAGGCCACCAGCAATATTGCCTTGCTAGGTCCTTCATTTTAGTTATGCCTGTGTGAGCGGTATGCAATTCTTTAAGTATTGGTTTCCTTAATGAACTGTTAATAACGACACGTATACCTCTAAATATACAGCCATTTTTGAGTGTTAGTTCACTTTCAAGACCCTTGAAATATTCAGGTTTGTCAACATATGTGTTAGTTTGTAAATCATTGTAAACTAAACTCAATTCTCTATCTAAGGCAGTAGCTTTCTTAATTTGATCAGCAGTCACTGGTAAACAATTCATTTGTACCTGTAAAATAGCTTTATCAGACAATGAGTCTTCAAATGAGGCTTCTTGATTGTCACTAACTGAAAACCTAGAAAGATAGTCCACATTCTGATGGTCACAAGCCTTTCGATATTGAATGGTGTAATCAAATCCTGACAGATACATACCATAGTGTACCATTCGACTGGCAGTGAGAGGAGGTAGGGTTTTTGAAGGATGAAAAATGGATGAAAGGGGTTTATTGTCTGTAATGAGGGTAAAATGACGTCCGTAGCAGTAATGGAAAAATTTGTAAACTCCCCAATATATAGCAGTGGCTTCCTTGATTATATGCCTATAATTACACTCGGTTTTACTCAATATCCTGGATGCAAATGCAATTGGTCTCTCTGAACCATCTGACATTCGATGGGAGAGAAGGGCCGATAAACCATGTGGTGAAGCGTCAGTGGCAAGTAAAAGTGGCAAATCTGATGAAAACGGAACTAATACTGTATCAGCAACAATTTATTTTTTTATCATATTAAAGGTATCTTCACAACTTTTTTTCCACTTAAAATATTTGTTTTTCTTCAAAAGTTCATACAACGGATGAAGTTTATTAGCCAAATCCTTAATAAACTTACCATAATAGTTGACAATTCCGAGAAATTGCTTCAACTCTGTAACGTTAGTGGGCTTAGGAGACTTTAAAATAGCTTCAACCTTCTCAGGAGTCTTGTGTAAACCCTTTTCGTCAATTATGTGCCCTAGGTAAGTGACAAATTTAAGGAAAAACTTGCATTTTGCCTTGTTTAAATGGAGATCATTCACTTTTAGCCGCTCAAGAACTTGAACTGTTCGAATCTTAGCTTCTTCCATTGTTCTTCCTTGAATATATATATCGTCGAAGAAAACAGCCACACCATCTAAACCTACCAAAATTGACTCCATATACCGTTGCCAAATACAGGGGGCGTTGTTAACTCCAAACATTAATCTATTGACATTGAAATTACCAATATGTGTTGAAATTGCTTGTGTTTCAGCGCTCTCTTCATCCATCTGGAGACGCATGTAGGCTTTGTGTAAATCTAGGGTTGTAAAGTATTTACCTCCACTCATGTTGTTATAAAAGTCTTCAATGCGAGGAATAGGGTATCTATCACAATGCAGTTGAGGATTAACGGTAATTTTGTAATCGGCACAGATCCTTACAGTACCATCACCCTTTAATATGGGCACAATAGGCGTTCCCCAGCTAGAACTGTCCATTCTTGATATCAAACCATTTTTTTCTAACTCCTTGAGCTCTTCCTCAATTTTATTTTTCAAAGCTACAGGAGGTTGACGATGTTTTATAAAAACTGGTCTAGCATTGAAATGCGGTAATAGGTTTCCTTTCAATTTTGGTATGACGGTATTGGTATCATTAAAGAGAGGAGCATATCTAGCGTATATTATCATCTTTAAATTTTTGAGACTGATTGGTGATGTTCTCAGAGATTTGATGGATATCATGTATTGAAACATCTAAAACACGAATCCATTCTCGGCCAAATATGCTGTCAACATCATTATCTATCACAAACAAGTGGCCGTTCATGGTTTTACCATGTAAATTTACCTGAACATCACTTACATCCCGCAGTTGAATAGACTCTCCTGTATAAGTTTTCAACTTAACATTATTAACTTGTCGAATATCTTTGGAAGGAAAATATTTTTTAAAGTTGTGTAAGGACATAGATGCAACAGCAACACCTGTATCATATTCCATTTGGCATTGAATATTATCTATTATTGGAGTGAGCATATACTTTCCAATTATTTTAGAACTGTTTGTCATGGAATGTAAATCATACGTCTCCAATAAATTTCCCCGGTAATCACACATAGAATCGCTGGTCTGATTTTGCATCGACCCAGTCTCTTGGTCACACTGCAAGCTCTCAATACATTGTATGTCCGTCTGTTTTTGAAAAGCTTTCTTATGTACAGGTTTATTTATATTAAGACATACTGAAGCAATATGTCCTTTTACATTGCACTTAGAACAAATCAGATGGCTCAACTTACATTCATTTGCTTTGTGGTTACTTTTGCCACACCTAAAACATTTAGCAATAAGGTCTTTTCGAGAAATGCGTGGATACTCAGAATTGCTTGCTATTTTAACAGCCACTTTATATACTTTGGCAGATGTAAACATTTGATTGCTTCCAAGCCGGGAAGATTCCATGGCTAAAGCTAAATCAACAACTTTTTGCAAATTCAATTCCCTATCCTGGAGTAAGCGCTCACGAATTTCAGAATTGTTGAGTCCCCTTATGAACTGTGTTCACAAATGTACCTCAATAGTATTTGATTTGCAATGCCCACATGTAAAATTGCAATTTAGTGTCAATGCTCTAAGACCCTTTATATTCTGCTATATTCTCTTCTTCATATTGAATTCTAGAATAAAATTTATGTTGTTCTGCTACTTCATTTGGAGTAGGACATAAATAGTCCCTTAATAACTTAATAAGGTCATTAAATGATCTAGATTTAGGCAAACTAGGTGCTGTTAATTCTGTAAGCAACTGGAAACTTTTAGGACTTAAACAGCTTATCAAGACTAGGACACGCTTTTTGTCAGTTTCTTTGTCATCTTCTTTTAAATTATTTATGTCTAGATAATTGTCTAGCCTTTGTAAATAAGTATTGAAACTTTCATTGTTTTCATCATAAGAATCTAACATATGTTGGATAACATTTCCTGAAGTTTTGTTACCTTGAATGTTTTGTTGGAGAAATCTCAAAAGTGCAGCATTAATTTCTTCACTCGTCGCCAATTTATTGTACTTTTATAAAATATAAAAGATAATATAATTACTGAAATGACAAATAAATAATCAATCTCAATTGTAGTAATAACATTATATTTTCACTAATACAAAGTTTCAATTGGAACAACAAAACAACATGTGACTATATAATACAAACAGCTGATTGATTCATCAGCTGATAGAATCATTAATCAGATATAACAATTTTACGTACATTGTAATTGTTTAATTTTATGACATTAACACGTCAGTTGTGGTAGAAAAAAAAAGAATAACAAAACAAAATATAACTTCTAAGGAATAAGGAAAGTTATTGAGAAAATCAGTTTTTAAAATGTAGGAAGTGATATTGTGTCAAACCTGTGACTTGAATGCAAACACATTTGTAGCCTCTGATGATTGTATTTGAACAATAATAATAATAGAATTAATTATTTTTCCATTAATAGCTCTATTTTAATTAAATATAGAAACGTGTATGCTACGATCGTAAAAGGCTTTCACCTATATTTAAATAATTAACTAGTATTACTTCGCTAGTAATACTAGTAATTACTAGTATTACTTCGCTAATAATAGGTTCATGAATATATCCACTTTTTTTTACCAAACTAACATTTTTTGTTTCAACAGTGAATGGGTGAGTAAAAAAGTATGTGCAATTTTTTGAATTGTTTATTTTTAGGTTATATCCAATATGATATTACGTGAATACAAATTTAATTAAACTGCTTTATACAAAAAATAAATAAATATTGATTTTTAATTGATTAAATATAACAAAATAGGTTTGATCTAAAGGCGAACAGATTTGTAATAGGATATAACAATATAATCTGTAAACAATAAACAATATAAACGATCTGTAAAAATATAATAATGTTTTATAAACTTGAAACAAATTCTGTTGTTGAACTCTTAGATTGTTGTCAAGTTTATTTATTATTAAAACTGGATATAAACAATATGTGAAAAAGTTGAAGAAGAAGTCAGTAAAATAAATTCAGGAAGTGTATAGAGACTCAAGTATGGCACTTCTACTAAACTTGGAATTTCATTATAATATGTAATACTTAAAATTTATACTTTTTATAAGAGATTGGAAGGTAAAAAACTGTTACTTTCCCTATATATCATATAAAAAAATAAAGGATAAGAAGATCTTTAAATCAAACATTTACAGGAGCTAATAAACACACAACAATAATATAATATTGTTAACATCATTCACGGGTTTTGGTGATAAGACGTCTTGCAAAGTAGTGAAATTAACTTTCCTTTCACTAATTAAATATATACCAATTGTACAACAAATTGTATATCTAGGATAGATACTACGCCATTATCAAAATTCACTTTAGGTTAGATCTAGAATGGGCTAACATAGAAGATCTGACTCCTCACACAGGAGTCAAATTAACTTTTTTTTTCGCTGTTAATATAAAATTGAAGAGATTAGTAATAATTGAAAATTTAGTTCATAAATGAAAATAAGTGGAAAATAACAAATCCATTAAGCGTATGTATCATAATGATGTCAGTGTACTAAGACACAAGACGAAAGAGGAATGAGAATTATCAAATCTAATATTTGTTTATAAATGACATAAATACAGCGATCGAGATAAACCCTCAAAGAAACAATTACAATATAACAAACGTACCTAAAAATGAATAACAATTATCATGTAGTAATGTCAGTAGAATGACAAATATAATCATTTGTATTATACATTATTACAAAGAAAATATTTTCTTTTCATCAATAAAAAAATCATAATATTTATTTCGTACAGTATAAAATAATGGATAGATAACAATTGCTTAATTATATATATATATATATATATATATATATATATATATATATATATCCGTTTCCATTAAAATTTTGTTCAAATAACAAGACACATACTGTCTCAGTAAGATACGAATATAAGTTCAATTAAAATCAGTCAACATCATTTACTAAAATCAATGTAGTCCTTATCACGGATATAATAATTATTTTACAAGTTTAATTAAAACATCTGAAAACATTAAGTAAAATTGAACTAAATATATTAAAGAAAATTTTTGTTTGTTTAAGACAAATTAAAATTACCAATAATTTTATTGCAGTTGTTCAAAACATTCCTAATGAGATTTGTTTGTACTTATTGTAAAGGATAGACAATACTTTTAAAAAAGAATTTTAATAACCTATAGTTTTAGCAGAAGTTATTCAATAACATTCCTAATGGAAATTGTTGATATATTGTAACTGATAAGACAATTTTTCCCTCTGAGGTATATTTTCATATGTCAAATCTAAATGGCCAATTGGTTTACTGCAGTATATCCAATGCGTTATTTAAGGGATTTGTTTAAATTTATTGTAACCGAAATAAAAAACTTATTACACTTGTGGATTCACTGGGGTATATTTATATATGACAACAGTAAATTATAAATGGGTATAGTACAGTTATATCAAATGCATTCGTTATCTATTTCTTTGTATTTGTTGTAACCAATATGAAAATAATACTTTTACCACAGACGTATATTTTTTTATTCTGTTAAAAAAAAAAAAAACTGTTTCATAACTCAAACCAATGTTAGAGCCTATCATACAATAACAATTTTGATGTAGTAATGAATTTGTTAGTTATATAAAGAACACCTGTGGCAATATGTCACAGTTAATTACAGTATATGACACATTTAATGTCAATTTCCATCAACAGTATAAACACTAAACCCAAGATGTGAGCAGGCAGTTTAATAACAAGCCCCTACAATCATCAGAATGAGTTCACATTATTCCATTTTGGTAAGTTTTGTTTGTTTTTACAACCCTCCAACATTCAATAACTATATAAATGTTTCAATGAATACAAATTATAATGTATACTATAGGGTTACATTTTAATAACAATAATATAATTATGTGTGGCATATTTCATAAAACTACATATAATAAACGTATAATGTAAGATTATAAGCTTATACAATTTTGTTATAAGTGTAGAACATATTTTTCCATTTAGGATAATTTTATACTTATTAAAGAGACCACGGGTATTAGTACTGAAACGTAATAAATGTTGAATTTATGTATTTTAATTTAAAAAACTAGAGGTCCTGCAAACAGAAGACTTCCCTTCATATTTGATGCGTAAACTATTCCAATACTAATTATGTTTAACTTTAATCAATTGTATAGTGTTAATATCCTGTTGCTTGTTTGATGCCGGCAACAGACGACTGTAATGTATGTTTATTAACAAATACAATGATTAGTTGTTTATGTCAAATGTCGAACTTTTAGCCATGTTATTATAGATTCTATTATTATTATTTTTTTATGTTTTATTTTCTCCACAATATCTAGTCTAGTTTATAGAATAATGTATTAAGTATAACAGTTTTTGCGATTAAACATTCTTAACTTTCACACGCAAAATTCAATTATCTATGTAGAATATTTGTAAGAATCTAAATTAAATTTATATATATATATATATATATATATATATATATAAATGAATGAATACAATAAATATAAATTTATGATCATAGAGAATTTGCTAGGATGACGTTAATGAATGTAATTTTAACCGAACTCACTTTTCTCGTTCGGTTGTTTTTATATCACGTAAAATGTTTTTTTTTTAATCTCAGTTATTAATTTAAGTTAGGGTAATTGTAAATTTTAGACTTGTAATTTTATTTTATCGATTAGGATATCCCGCCATTGACTTTACGACTACGAATTTTATATTATTTATTTATGTTAACTAAAGTGTTAAATCACTAAAACTATAGATTGATATAATATAAAAATTAATAGATTTATTAAATTAATTATTGTTTACAACTGTCAGTATTATATGAAATATATTTAAACATAAATTAAAAAATAACTTTCTCTGCATTTTAAAACTGAAAACATATTTAATATATTTGTTTTGAAACAGTAGTGTTAACATTGCCAATCTCATAAACGTAAACCTTAACACGTAGCCATTTCCAGCACTAGCATTATTTATTGCAAAATATGTGGAACAATAAATGTAATACAATTCTCAAGGGCGACATATGTGTCAATTTATTACAAATTAATTAAAATATATCAAGTTTCTATAATCCCAAATGTGTAATGAATATAACGTGTTTGTTATTGCAATCTATCATAATGTAATATTAGTTTGATTTAATAAATGTTAAATGATTTTGTTACGATTCAAATTATCGATACAGGATAATGGATCCCTTATATTAGTTTTTAAGCTCTGTACGAAAAACGTACTCAATCACAATGCCGTCTATGTGACATATACTGGAGCAGAGCAGGTTTCTTTTTTGCGGAGCATATTACACCAATTCGGAGATGGTTTTAAATATTAGTTTCAAATAAAAACATTTTATCTTGTTTAGAGGTGAAAATCCAACGCGATTATCATTGCTTTAACTAAACAAAGAATGCAATACTCCTTATCTTAACAACAACTACATGTCTAACCCTAAATCCATCAACGTAAAAATCACAACTTCACCGAACACTATTAGGAATCTCACCCTGTACTGGAGTCAATTCGACAGTTTTCCCATCTTCATATTATCAATTTAATAATAGAAATATGTAGTTTATAAATAAAACATAGCCCTCGAATTTTGTAACAACTTCAGGGTTGGCAGATATCCAGAGTTTAACAAAAAAAGTTGATTCAAAAGTGGAAAGAAAGGGATCTAAATTGACATTAGATGAAGAAAGTTCTAGATTCAGTTATGTATCTCGAGGTTTCCATAACAGCACTATATTTCATTGGATCCATGAAGGGTTCAAATGATTATTACATTTTAACCACAGCATAACACTTCTTAAGAACTAAATTTTTACTTGTCGTTGTCATACTAATAATGTACATAACTGTAGTCGTAAAATATATACTAATATTCAAGTCTTTGTAGTAATCTATTGAATATTTCTAATTTCTTCGAGAGAGGTTGAATAACATAGTTTTTGATTCAAGCTCATTATCTTCCATAGGATGAAACACATAACAACAAACTTGTAGGTGATACAAAAGAAAATACGTATTGATGATAATACTTCTTGGTTCGTATGATTTCGAATAGAATGTATAGTTAAAATATTATATGTTTTTTATTGAGTTTTTTATATTATTTACACATATTGTTACATATACGGTATAGATATTTATTCACTGTGTACTTTTAGAGGCGAAGGTCTTACACTTGACGTCATCACACAAAATCAAAAACCAAAACAAAAGTGTATAGAAAATAAATCTTAAACAATACGCACCAACGAACATACAAAATAATATAAATAACACATTTATATAAAATAAACTTTAAACTTACAAACAGCCTAGTAGAAACGAAATCACTTTATAAACCTAATAAATATTCTAAAATAAAATGTACTATAACAATTATTTAAAATAAATACAACAAAATGTTATTTAAATACAAATTAAAATAGAACATTAAAATTATCCACTCAGGCTCCCATTCATCTAATTCTACCTCTCAAGGTAAACAGAAACCCCAGACTACCCAAATCAATAACAAAATCAATACCTTAATGCCTAAAAAAGTTATCGAAATGAATACAACCATTGATAATTTTATTATTTTGTGGCAACCACTTCCAAAGCTTATTAAGCCTTTAAAAAAATACCATTTATTAAACTATCCAGTCCAGTGGCCTTGTCATAACGGATATAGTCGACCAATGTCGTTTGTCGTTAGAGTTAATATTAGAACTAAAAAAAAAACCTATCGGACAGATAGCAAAGCAATCTAGTATCCGGAAAAAAAACTTGCAGATATATAAAAATTTTAAAAAAAATCCTAAGGTCGTTAAATTTAAGAACTGACATTTTCTTAAAAATAATATTTTTAATTATTATCATGTCAATATGATCCAATCAAAAAATATATAATTATATATTAACAATAACTTTGAAAACGCTGTGTAATTTGTTAGTGCTACCATTTATCATAGTTATTGTTTTAAAATAATTTATATACTATAGAATATTAAACCTTCTGAGAGTAGCAACGTGATATTAAACGCAAGAAAACATTAACATTTTTAGGACTGTGGATGCCAGCAAACATTTTCTTGCACTTGTTGTTTACAGAATTTCATTACCTTAAACTATATACATGGTTATTTAAAATCAAAATAAAGTAGTTACATTTTTCTATCTTAGCCTTCATTCATTATAAAATCGATTTGATTAAGTCAAGGTTAACAAATACGTATGAATTTAGTAGTATTATTTATTGAAGGTCCAATACAATAAATATCAGTATTAAATATCATAATGCTATCCACCATAACCACAATTTTTAAATGAATGTAAAGCTGTAAGTCATTAGGACATAAATGTAACTTTGAATATAACGTAACTATTTGGATTAATTATATAATTACTAAATATAAGAGATCCAAGTAGGAAAACAGTTAAACTGAGCGTCAAAATTAAAAACTCCAACTTTGGTAATTTTTTTAAGATTATCGGTTGTTATACGCAAAACTATTTAGAAAGTTAATTTTTCTTTCATGAGTTGTGCATAACGAATGTTTTCTGTAACACAAAGAAGGTATGCATTCGTGCTATTGTTCTCATGGAAGAAAGATTTAAAATTCATTAAAATTGTTTAATTTTGAGTTTTCGTGAATTTCGTGGTGTACTATTCGTTCGAGGCATTACGAAATGGTAGGAAATGTAGACTATTATTAGGTCTATAAGTGGAAGGAACTATAAAAAAAGGGAGTTTATTTGCGGAGAGTATAATTCTATAATATAACGGTTTCGTAAGAAAGGTAGCTGATATTGTAGAATTGGTAAAAAATAACAATAATTACATGTAAGGTTTTATAATTATCTCTCTATTATTTAATTTTAAATAGAGTCCGATCCAACCACTGTAGCCTACTTTAGAGGAGCATGTGAGTGTTCATTATCTGTATCTCATGAACAGCTTTAAACAAAATAAACTATCTGGAAGAAGTAAGGAATAAATATATATATATATATATATATATATATATATATATATATATATATATATATATATATATATAGCGATTGGTCGCTACGTTGGGTAGGAAGAATTTAGAGACCTCTAGTTTTCCGCCATTATTCTAATTTTTAAAGACCTTTACAATGAGGTATCACTCAATAAGGGTTGCTATTTAAAATTTTTGACTTACCCCCAAACTACCCCATTTTGAGGATAACGGTTGAAACTTTTGACACTTCAAAAAACTCCACCTTCGGTTATCTAAACTTTCCCCAGAGCAAATCTGTCTATTTCCATTAATAAAACAAAATATTAGGGAGGTGGGACTTTTGGGACACAGTATATAAGATCTTTTATAGTATAAGGTCACATAGTTTATAAGATTTAGGGACCTTCTGCAATAAGATCACCTGGTCTGTTGTAAAATACCCATTTACCGTGCTGACGTCAAGGGAAACAGGAGGATTAGATTTCCTTTTACCGGTACATAACTGCTTAACGAAATTCCACAATAATCTGATGATTTGTTTTCTGATAAAGCGTCATATCTGTATCATAGTTTTCAAATTTATCAACTCATGTTTGATCTTTTTTCTTAAACAACTAAAATTAATAACATTTTCTAATCTTCTGTTTATGATTGATTACTAAGATAGTGCCACTACCAAATTTAAGATCCGACAATTGACTTTTAACACCAGTGATGTGATTTGTCTATAAAGGAATAATCGACATAACATAATGAGTGCTAAACCGTGTTGTAAGTTAAATGTAGTAAAATTTCATTTTACCTATAAATTATTATCAAAATCTTCCATAATTGTAATATAGCAATAGTCAGACATAGGTTTAAAAAAATATGTCTCATAGCTGGACAAGAATGCTACTCTAAGGCGACCTGTAACAGATTATACAATTCAGCGCTGAAAGTTTATGTCAAAAAACTTTTATTCAGACCAAGCCACATGAACTGCGTCAGTATGTGATACAATTTTTGCTCTGATTGTGATTTTACAATAACTGCAACTTCACTTTCTCGTTATTTACACAATCTTTTATATTGTAAACTGGCAGATTAACATAGTTAAATGTCACAATTTCTGTATGCCATGTTTCAGATATAAATGAAGCGTCTTATTATTGAGAGGGATGAATATCACGACACACCTCAATGTGTCCTGAATCAAACTATGCTTTACTTTTAAAAATTGGAAAAAACAGAAAATAAAAATAACTCAACCGAATTTAAGCAACACTGATAACAAACAGCATGATAGAATTCAGCAGAAACATCGTATTGCAATCTCACATGAAGGTACATGGAATCTAATAAAGCGATGCAGCCGAGAGGAGAGGTACGAGAGACAAATTTACGTTAATTATACAAAAAATACGTTCCACAATATATAATATAAATTAAGAATTTACACATGTTTTATTATTTAACTAATATCACAATGTACAAGTAGTCTCGGCTCGAAAACGACAATAAAATATAAGCAGATAATTTATTAACGGAGACACATTAAAGTGACAAACTCTAACATATATGATTATATATAAACGGAAGTATTTATGTAACATATTTAAAAGTATTTATCTCGCACATAGTTTGCAAGTTCCAATACGGTTAATGTAACTGAATTTAAAAAAAAATCTAATACAAAATTAAAACCAGACATATTTATGACTGACACACTGATTATATATACTATACATGCCAAATAACAATGATCAAATAAATAGTTTTGGAGACAGAATTGTCGTAGATTTTAATTTCAAACCTGTACTAAAGAATCTGAACTATAACATATTTACCACAACTTCTTTTCTGATTTCTAAATCTAACGATACAAGATTGGCAGTAGATATAAATAAAATTTGTTTATATTGTATTTAATTTGAAAAATTAAAAGGAAATATATAAATTTTAAGGCGTGTAAAATCACAATATTTAGGTTCTTACTAGGCATTCCAAACTGATACAATGTTTTTGTTATCTGATGTAGAGATAAAACATGGGATGGCTTATCAACTATTAATATATTAAATGTGAAGTCAGATTATAAAAACATGTTTACAAATATTTTCTGTAAATATTATTGAAATAATAATCCACTTCTCGAAGAGTTGTTATTAAAAGAGAAGGATAAAAAAAAATTAATAATTACGTAGTATATAGATATTTAATTTTACTTTGTTCTGAGACAACAATCCACTTGAAATCATTATTTATTGGTTTTCTTTATTTTGTTATCTAATTCAGAGATAACATATTTCTAACGATATTTTGAAACTCTTCGAGAACCAAATTATTTTTAGGGATAAGTTCAAATCTGCTAAATGACAACAAATTACAACGAGAGAGATCTATATCATTTAATTACCTTTAAGTTTTCTTTCTAAGGGTATGATTTTAATTCATTAGACACGTCTATTTTGACAACAGTTTGGAATACTCCCAGTTATCAGAAAGTGTAATTATCCCAACAAAAAGCTATGCACTCAGTATCAAACAAAGGCAGGTAATTTTACAGAGTCTGGTTTTAATTAGCCATAATTACTAAAAATATTCGAACTATTAAGCCAGAGTACAAAAACTATAGCCTAATTACCATAAAAAAATGTTATTTAAAATATTTTTAAGAGGATATTACAATAGCATATAATAGTTATAAAAATAGAGTTTCCAAGTCATCTAAAAGTTGACAATATTTTAATTTTCGTACTTATTTCTCCATTCGCAAGGAGAATTGTAATGTTTAATGTTTTAACGACCTCTACGGAGTAAAATTACTGAAGATGAAGCTACGACTTCGAAACGCGTCTTTGTAATAATTAAGACAAACGCAAAGTCACATGACGGAACTATAAAGGTAATATAAATAATTTATTACTCATTATATTAATAAAATTTATTTTAATTTTACATTAATTTAGATATTCTAACAAAATATTCAAAAACATAATTTAAAGACTATAAATAAAATTTAATTTACAACTATATAAATTTAGCTTAAATAAACATGAAATTATTTCAAATATCAATTTACACAAACAATAATAATAATAATAATAATAATAATAACAGAAGGATAAAAAACACATTCACGATAATTAAAAACCAACTGTTAACACAATATCATGTTTCATGTAATCATGATACATCAAATAATAATCAAAAACTGAGGCAAATGTGAAAATGTTTTATAATTTACATACAAAAGCTTCTTGAAAACAAAAATTTAATGGATATAATTAATTCTGTGTTGCACCCTATTGATTTCAACAGCATAGTTAAAACTGTGTTGCGTTTTCTATGCACTGTTTATGAAATATTTGTTTAATTTTACCACTTTATTGTCACTTATAATCTTAGGTGTATCAGTTTATCCAGGAACAGAGGTAACCTGATACAAACAATTCTTTGGAAATTGAACAAGTTTTAAATAATAACACTTGCTGGAATTTTCAAAGTAACTTACTTCTCTACTCATCTTGCAATATATATATATATAGTTGTATATAAAGTTTTATATATAAAATGTCAACCATACTACATTCGATATATAATAGAGTGTTGAGCGGAATGTATAACATAAACACAAGAAGTTATAATTAGTAATTCCATGGCTAGCAGTTTGAAATTTGATATAACCTATCTATTGTGTTCGAATACAGGTTATCAATTGTTATATTTATGACAATAAACGAAGATCACATTCTCCTGTTATAGACATTAAACAATATAATATGAACTCTTTACAGAAATAACACCCTAAATTTGCATCAAAGTAATATATAATTATTATAAACTACTAAAAAAATCAATATAATATTGCTTATGTACTTTATTTCCATGTATGTAAAACGCTGATTATCTATTTAAGGGTCATTATCATTCATTCGTTAATAAGAAAGGTTTCTAGTTTCTCCTCTCCACTTAATGACGATAGTGATAAATACATTATTAAAAAAAAATATATAATAATAATAAAAATTCACAAATTTTCACTCACCCATCACCAATACAAATAAGAACCAATCGAAAATAATCATTATTTAAAATATCTGTTTGATGGTTGACACTCACAATGTGAAAATAAATACCACGTCGATGAAGATGTATTTTTTACATATTTTAGCCACAAACATCTCAATAATGAAGTTTTACTTAATTTCAATGAGCTGCCATTTTGTACTGGGTTGAGATAGAAAGCTCTGGTTTCCACTGTTCTTCTTCTTTAATCAAGGACTTTAAAAGAGGCGTCACTTAATGGGTCTTTATATTTAAAAATTTTGAGCTGCCCCCCAAAAATCCCATTTTGGGGAAATGGGCAAAGTTGTAATAGTGACTAAAAAGTTCACTTTTATTTCCTAGAAAGGTGTTCTGAGTTTCATTTTTCTCTCTTTATCCATTTAAAATTTAACAGGGTGTATCCATACTTTTGAGACTCACACTGTATATATATATACAGCTTCGTCAAAGCATATATTAGATAATAAATCTTATAGCAGTTAACATAGCGAGGAATATTATAGTAGTTATTTATCTACTCTTGTCGAGAGAATATTTAATGTACACAAAATAACACATTATTTATTGCTTCAGGACAAAAAAATTAAATATACAAATAAACATTATGTTCATTTAGAAAATAAAAAACCATTTTAAAATTTACTTACTTATTTTTAGTTATAAATATTGTCCATCTATTCTTTAAAACCATGTTCCATCTCTAACTTGAATAATATCTTACCACAATCTCAACTTTATTTATTGTAATTTTTATATCAAGCACACATTACCACATTGATTGTAAAGTGAATACAATATTATGTTAAATTTCATCAATGGGTAGAGGAACATTCATTGTCTCAGTTGATGGAGATGTTAATTAGAAATATGTATAAATTTTAACTTCACCATATTTTACATTTTTATATTTTATAAAAATTGTATCTTTTAAATACAATAAAGTAATACTAAAATGCATAATATTTACAATTTCTACAATTTATTGACCACTTAAGAAAATATTATTTTTCAAAACACCAGAGCAAATAAAGATTATCACATATTATTGACTTAGTTTTATAGAATTAATTACACAATCACCTTTCCCAGGATCCTATCAAGCTCTCAAAACTTACAATAACAATAGACTAATAATAAAATATAATAAATATATATAAGCACACCTATAATCACTAAACTACACATATACCTACATAAATATTTATAAACAATATCTACAAATATTATATATATATATATATATATATATATATATATATATATATATAAATGAAAAATAAATACACAAAAAATGTAAAATAACATAACAACATTCCTTGAAGAACATTCATCATGATAAATGTCATAAGTGGAACAATTTACACCTAAATAAATTGATAGGTCTGAAGCTATACCTGATCTCTATTCTGTTTAATCAACTATACGTAATCATACAAATTTACAAATTGATTGACACTCAGAAATACACTCCCACTCAATGTAACAAACAATCATCTAAATGTGTAAATATAACAATAAATCTTCAAACATAAATATGTTACATAAAAATGTATATTGTAATATTAATGTCATTCAATAATAAAAGATAAAAGAAGACTGTAGGTTGTATGAAACTTTGTGCTTATTTAAAAGCTCACAGTACAACAATTTATCCTGCCTTAATAAAGCCAAAACAACAATATATATATTAAAAAGTAGAAAATGAGTAACTCTTTTATACCTCGTCAATAAAATACACAACAAATCAAACTCATAGTAGTTAATAAAGTAAATTTCAAACGGCTAAATATAAATCAAAATGGCAAAGATTTCAAAAGGAAAATGTTTTGTATAAAATACTGTTGGTAAATATAATAAATACCGGTTTAAAAATATATTTATTTTTAATATTAATGACTTAGTTGAATCAATTCTATGTAAATATTTTTGTATATATAAATTATGTACAAAATGCCAATGTGATAATCAGTATATTCACGAGAAAATTAGACCTCTATAAATATCGCAATTAGGGAACAATAGTGAAAAGAAGATATGATTTAGCATCATACACGTAGCTGTTTTGAAAGTCCTCCTTTGGTCCGTAATTTATGGAATTAATTGTAATTAGCCAAAGAATTTACGAAAGAGAGTTTCAAATTTAATTTCATATATTAGGCTACGTGAAAGTCATTTTCATTCAATAAATCATATAAAGAAGAAAACAATGTATCAAAATGTATTATGAAAAAATTATTAACCTTGAGTATTTTTTACAATTACATGCTGTACATATTTGTTTATGTATAATAATTATCAAAATATAAATGAAAGAAACTTCAACACCACAGAGTTCAATGTAATCTCATACAAATTACGCTGCCGATTTGTATATAGCACAAAGAGAGCTGGAGCAGTGACCAATAAAAATATGTTTCATGCTATTGATATTTATTAGAGCCTAACGTTTCTTCATAATTGAAGCCACAATATCAATATTCTCAATATGTAAGTCGCCTTACCTACCTTTCATTTGTAAATATTGCAATTATAAAACATCCACTCATCTTTTCAAAGTGTGTTCAGTACTGGGGCAATTTCCTTTCTTTTAAAACAGGAAAACATTTTATATATTCAAGCTCACATGTTGTATTTATTGTAGGACAAACGTTTACAAAGGACCCCAATTTCACGGAACCATTATTTTTACGCTCTGATTGTTTGTGCACAACAATAAAGACAATTTACCCTTCACATGTAGAAATGTTATATTTTTATATTACTTTGACTGTTATTTTATTAAAATAATACTGTTTTATTTTATTCTTCTGTAAATTTTTTCTGGAATCCACATACCGTAATTATGCGTTAAATTATTTAAATCTTGTTTAACCTATTATTGTGGTTTATCCCACAATTAAAACGTGAAATCTAATATGAATAGAAATTGCTCGGTCTATATTAATTTTAGGTATCATACTTTGGCAAACGGACGGATTATTAAGGACTCATAGTGGAATAACATCTAAAATAAATACAAGGATTAACACTCCATATGACAAAACATCAATATGGAACGATCGACATAGGCTTTTTATAATTCATTAAACACAGTTATATTCATATTAAATGTTGACCTTGACTTATGAGAAAAATTATTCAGTATAACATACACACAGCACAACCCTCTCATAAAAAATACACCTAAGTATCAGACGCGTTTCAACGACCAGGTCGTCCTCTTCAGTGATACACAAACTACACCAAGCAAACCACAACTCTGAAGAGGACGACCTTGTCGTTGAAACGCGTCTGATACTTAAGCGTATTTTTTATGAGAGTTGTGTTCTGTGTGTTTGTTATACTGTACAGTTATATTCATGGAAAAGAATACAATTTTGTGCTTATGAAAAGTAAACTATCACATTTTTATATATGTTTGATTTTTACATTATTAGACCCGTAGTACGAAGTAATTTTTCGTCCAGTATAGGTAAGTCGTTACTCACTGTTTGTTTTTAGGCAATTATTATCCTATTTTACTCTATCAGGTATACGTATTTAAAGAAGGTGATGTTACGAGTGAAATATTCGGAATTTAATTTTTGAGTGAATTTACAGTTTCGATATACCCAGAGTGGAAAATATTGTGTTTTTATATAATCACATACGTCCGTGTTTAGTCTCTCCTCTCTAGTATCTGAAATGTTCTACAGCGCAAACGGTGGGATCCCATTATAATTGGTAACAAGTACAATATTTTTACGATTTATGAATAATTGGAAGAAAACAATAATTGAAAAGTTCATTTATATAACGATAAATTTTGTGATATGTCTATCCAAATTTTTAGAGTCCAGATGCTTTGGTGGTATGAATTTGTAAAAACAATAATAATAATAAATAAATTTAAATAATAATAATAATATAATAAAAACACAAAAATAAATTACCACACACAAATATAATTTTTTTTTTTTTTTAAATTAAAACGCTAAAGTGATATTATAAATATTTTCCCCCAGCATCGTTACTACTACAAGTTAAGTATATTTTTATTTTTTATTTATTAAGCTACTAAAACATTTAATATTCCTTTTTCCTAAATTAAATCTAAAGTCTTTCCTATAATTTCATGTCATAAAAATTAGGATACACTAATTTTTAGTATTTGAGTTTACTAGTTAATTTCAGATATAACTAGTTTATCTAATATAGCCGACCAGGTTCCAAGGTCTAGCACCTGCACACGACCTTATAATCATTATTATTATAGACTGTAGATTTGGCTAAAATTCTCCCATATAACAATAATTGTTATTAAAACAAGTCCGGGCATATAATATATATAAACATTATTCCTGTACCCGCTTTGTTCCACAATACTAAGTAAGGAAATATATGTGTAAACGAATTCGAGACTAATGCAATGTAGATATTTTATCAATACTGAAATAATTCGTTTAACCTTTTCCCTTACGGTGGGCTTTTTTCAATTAATTTATACCTTTTTATTTTCAACATCAAAGTCTATTTATTTTGTAAAGAAAGAGATAAAATGTCTTTCCGATATTTTGTTTGTCATCTTATTTTCTTTATCACATGATGTTGTTTGCTCTAAGCAACTTCTTTTCAATTATGCAATACTCTAAAGAAAACAATTTACCTAGAAGAAAAGTTATACCTTCTATTCATCAGTGGCCATTTTTTTTCCTTAAAGAAATCTAATCATAAATTTGTAGAATGAAATATCAATAGTATATTTTATCTCCTTTTTAAATTTTATATTATGTCTTTTTGTTTTATTTTTACTTTTTGAAAATGTAATATTGACATTTGGTTTTTTAATTTTTTTTTTAAATACCCGTTTTGTGTTCTAAAATTAAAATTTATTTATTTTTTATTATTTTAATTCGTCTGTCAGCTTTCTTCTTAGCTTGTTCGCTACTGCCATTTCGCCTGATACTCAACCCATGGTCAAGTGGTTTGTAATTGCGTTACATAAATCTCCTACTCATAAACAATATTTATTTTAAATTTATATAAACGATTTCAACTTATTTGTGTAGGCGTGTCGATCCTTACCACGGTTTACTGACTACTAACATTTTCTGTAGGTAAAACTTCTAATCTCTCAGTAGTTCAAACTGATGATTAGATTGGATTTGCTGTTTTACGTTCAATATATTAGTCAGTTCTGTTTTTCCGGTTTATATATTTAATGTTGTTCTAAAACATCCATTCATTTAATTCACGTCAAATTTAACTGTAAAATTCCTTAGTTATTTTGTATATATTTATAATATTGGTTTGTATTTATTAAATCTTGAGCAAAGCTTGTTTTTACTGACATATTATATTGTTTTGAGAGTTTGGATAGTTGTTCCTAAAACCCAGTTTGAATGATCTTACTTTTAGCCGACATATTATTTTGGACAGTCATTGAAATTTAGTTTTCTAAATTTATATAACTTTTTTTTTTTGTTGTATCTATTCTACATTCAACCCGTGTTTCTTAATGTTTTACATAGGATTAAATCGTTGTATCTATAATATTTTACTACGGCGTACATATTGACTACCATTCAAATCATAGAAGTTGTCTGTATTTTGTTAAGTCTTCCTCTTATTTTAAATACATATTCTGTAAATTGTTTCAGCTTCATATAATTTTTTACAGCTATGTGTTTCAATGATTATTATAAACATTATTATCCGCGTCAGTAATGGGTATGTTTAGTATTCGGTTAACATCGCAATAATTAAATACTGTAATTTTATGTTGCATTGAAGGGTCAGATGTGTTGTGCGTGACATTAATTGTCTGCGTTGGTTTTCCGTGTAATTCAATTTATGCCTAGTTGAATTATTTTGCATTATAATTATATTTAATATCGTTTTCTGGAATTGAAATAGAAGATGGAATTAATGGAACAATAGTTGTATTTATCGAATAATAAAAAATAAAGGTGAACAAATTACCAACATAAAGACAAACATTCATGAAAAACACAAAAATTGACGCAAGAAGAGCCAACGTATTATATGGAGATAACAGAGCATTAATTTTTTCATGACATTTATGTTATTATATGATTTTAGTCCTTCCTAACCCTTATATACCGTGTGTCTCAAAAGTCCTCCGCCGATTAATTTATAAACGTGTCCAAATAACACGATTTACTGTAGCGAATGTTAAACTGACCAAAAGACGAGTCTTTTTCAATAAACAACACATCCACTAAAAAAGGGGGGTTTTGCGGAATAATTCAAAAATTATAAATATCAACCTTCACTAAGTAATAAAACTATAGATAAAAGAAGAAGAATTGTGCAAACTAGAGGTCTCCTAATCGTTTCCCACATAGCGACGCATCGAATTTTGAATTTTACTATTTCTCTATTGAAGAAACTGTCATATTGTAATGTTCATTAGGTACGTCAAATGACTTGTATATTCACTTTTAAAACATCGTGAACAAGAGTAAACAAGATTATTAGGGCTGATCAACAATGAGGCTCGTAAACAATTTTATCTCATCTGAAAGACCAGTATTTGGGAATCTCGTAGAGGCTTTATCAGGTATTTTGTGGTTGTTAGTCTGTAGTGCAGCTATCAGACTAGTTATCTTGGAAGTGATTAGAGTTATGTATTATATGATTAAAAAAATTGTTTCGGTCAAATGAAGATAAAGTGGAGATGATTTGATTTATGGTGATTCTATGAGATATTTGAAACGAGAGTATACCTTTATTTAACGCTGCATATCCAGATGGGCCAGTAGATAGGGGATACGTAAGGCAATTAGTTAGCAAATTTATAACGACATTCAGAGTTAAGGATCCTCAGAGATTAGGCCGGCCTACAGTATTTACAGAAGAGGTTCAAGTTGAAGTGTTAGAAAATGTTGCTGTCAATCCTCATGAATCAATCTGGTCCACCGCACTCGAAATTGGTAATACTACACTTATAATATTAAAACGAAATAAATTTCACCCATACAACGTACAACTTTTTCAAGAAGTTATTAAAATTGATCCTGACCGCAGACTTTAGTTGTGTGATGGACTTTACAATATATGGAGATATAAATATACGGTTCTGATAATTACCAGTCATCTCTTATTTTGTCTATAGTCCCGAAATACGAGTATAAGTGATCGTTTTGAACGATACGAGTTAATGATATTCTTTAAAATCTTAAGGATCCTAAATCGTAACTATCATTAAATAGTTTTTTTAATGAAAAATATTTTACATTTGTATTTTACGAATTTAGGCTACCCATTGATAATTAAGTCACCCTTAACACTACTTAGTTCTGTGCTTAGACTACTTTTATTACAGATTTAAAATTGGAAATAAACTCTAAGAACATTAGAATCTATACATTATAAAATAAATATAATGCCAACATATTTGAAAATGTTTAAGTAATATTTGGTTTAAATGAGGTTAATATATATATATATATATATATATATATATATATATATATATATATATATATTCTACATAGTTTCCGAAAAATGTGAATATTAGTCGCCGATTGTATCACTGACTGGGAATACCTGAATTAAAAACCATTCGAAAGAATTGATACGTCATTAAGAACTTAAGTTAGTTCAACGTGATATACGTTTTAGTAAAATTATACAATAAACATCTTATGTATGAAAGACTCCACTGGATTCATTGATTGTAAACCCAGCTAATAAGACCTGAAAAGGATCAAACATTGTGCTAAATTGACATGTGAGTGAATTAGTTGAAAAGGAAGACTCTAGGGGGTTCGTAAAATAAACGACTAAATCCTGATTTATGAGGATTTATTCCATTTTGTTTCCTACACATTCGTTGAAATCATGCGAGATCAATGACATCCTCTACACATTTTTTATAAAGGTTTACTGTATTTATTATTAATGACGTTATGGGCTGTGATGACGTGTTAAAACGAGTTTAATATATCGAAATATTTGATAAAATGGAAGAAATCAAGTGTGAATGTAATTATTCACATGAGAAAAGTATAATACGTAATTGAATTCCCCACTTCTGAGTATAAATATGTGCTTAATATCCTTTAGGAGAACTAAATGCGTTATGTAGTACAACGTATGTTCAGATATCATCCAAACGTATGAACCCATTTTTCATAAAGTTAGGGGGCGGGTGGGTTAGGCGTATTACAGTGTAATTAATTGATTCGTCATAGAATCGTCAAAATTTCTTTCTGGAGAATTAAAATATAAAATAAACGTACATCATTAAAAAGAACTGGGCGATGTTCGTTATGAGTATTATATTACACCGAGCATTTATTTCAAATTGGAAAAAAATATATTAAGTACATTGTTTGTTAAAAATGTTCATCTGCTTGAATTTCTTCATTTAAATAACCTTTCTGTCCTAGGATAGGTGTTTCGTAGAAACACGAAGCTATTTTTACTGTCATAAATAATTTAGAAATTAGTGTTGTTGTAGAACGTAAATTCCTATCTATAATAGTCACACGTAGCACATTATTTTAATATGGTAGGTACATGTTATTTAGGAGATAATGATAGAATTACATTTAAGTGCCTAAATTAAAATTCGAAGTAAATTTTATTTTATAGGTATTAGTAATTTGAATTAACATCCCTCTAATTCTTCTAATTTTTCAATAAATTATATATATATATATATATATACACATCTTACAAGCAAACAAAAAATCATATTCGATTACACTGAATCTTGTAATTTGAACAAGAACCTCTCATTCCCTCTCTATCTGTGTATGAACATAATAAAAACTGTAGTCCTAATAACACTATATACAGATTGGCACTATATACCACTATATACTACATCGGAAATTATGAACAGATAATTTTGTGAACTATTATTATCCGTTTATGCATTCTGTATACGTGCAAATCTATCATTTTGATAAACACGAATGTTATATGTAGCCCTTATTCGTTATTTCACATTGTTGTCAAGCTCAAAAACCCTTGATATTTTAGTAATACAGAATGCTGTTCTACGATTTATCGTATATTGGATAGTCTTTATACTTTGACTCAAATGTACCAATGTAGGCAGTACAGGTTAAATATATGTATGTAGTTACTATATTCTAGAGACATTTTATCGAGAAACATATATACAAGTTCTATTTGCATGTATATATGGATTCTAATCAAAATAGTCATCACTTCTATGCAGTTTAAAAGTTCCACATTTGGTTGAATTTAGTTGAAACTACACTTTCAATGTTTTCATAGTTATTGCATGTTAAATAGGGTAAAGGGCGGAATTACTAGGAAGATATTTATATTACAGATTACATCTACGAGTTACTGATTCCTCTTTATTATTTACAATTAAAATATAAACTAGGGGAAAAGTATTGTTTTTGAATATTTTTCAAGGGATAATAACTTTCGAAACCATGCTTGATATACTGCAGAACAATATCAAAATCCTATTTTTCAAAATTAGAAAAAGTTGTAACATTGTAATAAACTTTATACTCTAAACTCAGGTCTTTAAAACAACCATGTATTAGAAAAACGGGACAATTAATTGTAAAAGATATTTCAAATAAACGTTCTAAATGTCGCGATAATTCCCATTTTGACCAAGAAACAATAACAAAAAAAAAATATTATAAATTCACTATATTTATAAAATTATTCGGAAATTTTAAAATATTTTGTAATATCTACGCTAACAATTTGAATTTTATAAGATAAACTTAGAGTTTTTATTGTTCATTTGAAAAGATGTAATGTATAAGGTGCGTATTAGATAAGTCAAAAGGCACGGAATAACTTGTCAGAGATATTTGAACAAGATGTCTACAAAGTCAACAGATATTTAATTTACACATTGTGATTTCCAATATATATATCTTCAACAGATTTTTAAAAAAATGTTTTGCTATTTTGACTGTCTAATCGTATTTACTAAACTATTTAAATTTCGTTCTTAAGTAGTACGTGAATAAAACACATTTTTACGTATTTTAACTGGGCAATCAAAGTATAGTTTACAACTAGAAAGATGCAATATGCAAGTGGAAGGGTAAAGCTGCCCACTATAATTATATAGTATACAAATATATATCCTTACATTTAGACATTTTCATACGTTCGTGTTCTATTTCCATATTTATATCAAGAGGGGAAATTTAGAATATATATATATATATATATATATATATATATATATATATATATATATATATATATATATATATATGGAAATAGAACACGAGCGTATGAAAATGTCTAAATGTAAGGATAAAATCAATATACACAATGTTCACCGTTAAGGACACATGAATAGGTTTAAAGTATATACTAAACGTGAAGTTTTAATTACCAAACCAACTATATGTAAACATTATTTGGACTTACGATAAGTACTTATATATAAAACTTATATATATATATATATATATATATATATATATATATATAATATATTGTCCAAAAATGTAAAATCTCAAAGATATGCATCTGTCGATTAGTATGTACACAGATTGTATTTTTTCCAATACACTGAATATCTTTGATTTGGACAAGAACAATTCATTTCCCCTATGTCTCTGTGTAGTAGTATGAAATAGTAGTATGTCTCTAAGTGTATAGTGTGTGATAATAGTCATATATATTAGCATATAACAACTAAGAATACTATTGCACACCGACAAAGCAGGAAATAGAAACGTACAATGGTTATCAATAGATTGAATACAAACTGCCAGGCTTATTGTTAAAGTCTTTGTTTACAAATATTGCAAGTTACTTAATTATAATATATGGGCTTATCGTAAAGTTTGCTTATTAGTTTTGAACTAATTAACAGTGTTGTTAATTATACAGCTAGGTAAACATTGTTTTGATTGTACAAAAGTAAAATTGACGAAACGGTTATTTTAAATGTTAGCAGAGTTGCAATTAGAATGTTGAAATATTATAACATGATAATTTAATTTACCAGTGAATATTTCCCAAACTAAATTTATCTCTTCTTTTTTAAATGTGAGTGAGTTTTTTTCCATGTTTCTCAAAATAGCTAAACAATTTGTTGTATGCCCAATGAAGCAATGGTTAAGTGAAATAAAAAATAACTGATTTCAATCAATAGTTGTTTAAGCAACATAAACACTAATTATTTAAAAATATATATCTTATGAATATTTACAGAATATGCCGATTTCGTTATGCGGAAAGAAATTTTGTACTTACTTATTTTTACTGATTTACGTAGTAATACCAATGGTTTATAGTTGTATAGTTGTATATCAATGTTATATCCATATATCAATGTTATATGATATTTTAATGTTTTTTTTTACGTATATATTCGTTTTGTGATCATTAAGTCCTATAAAGTATTTAATTTAAGTTAATATATGACGTATATCTGTCTATGTGTGTAATTCTTCTCTGTGCCGTGCTTCATCTCTCTCAGACTTGTAGAAAGCTTTTTATTAAATTTCAATACATAGGGATATATTGTACACATTTCAGGACTTTTATTCTTTATTTAATTTTTAAATGACAAATGTAATACTGGAATTTATAGAGGTGATTAGTTTAAAAAATATATATATTTTAGTGTTTAGATTATGAATACATGAGAAAGTTTTTCTATATTCCATAAATTATGTATTTATGTACAGATAAAATGATTATCATGAATCTCGTATACAAGTAATTTATTGCTGTTAATTTATCACACTCTCGGTTATTTGTTTCGTCCATGTTTCTTAAACCAAGCCCTTACATTGTAAGTGATATATACATAGTAAAAAAACATTCTGAAATGCAATAGATCATAGTTTTAGATATAGAACATCATACTTTTCACTGTTCTATAAGAGCCGATAAAAATTTGCAGACCTTAACGACTAAAAGAGGAATCTGCGATAACTCTTCTTGTGAGATTTGCGGCTCTTCCTCAGACAAAGATGTGATGTCTGTTTTATACAATAGATAAATGTTATTTAATATAATAATATCACATATTTTTCATTTCAATATAAATACGTTCATTGTATTGTGTACATTTTTTGGTACTTTTGTTACACAGGTTTTTAATAACTTGATATATTATTAGACTTAACATTTTGTTTTATTGTACTTTTACGTTTATAAGTATTATAAGTAATGCAGAAAAAAGCCTGTGATGGAATAAAACACACTATGTTTGTGTTTGGTGGTTAAAACATTTCTAAAGTTTCTTTCCTTGGAAAAGTAATTTTCTGATGACGATCATATTTTAAAATAACTTTTACGCCTCGTAGCTCTCTACAATACAACTCCCTCAAAGATTTAACGCAAAATTGATGCAGGGGTCTATTTTGAAATTGTTTACATTTTTTGGTAATATAAAACTATAGTGTAATTTGAATAAGAGAATATTACAAAATGACGATTTAATGATAACGATTTTGACTACAGTTTGCTTGTGAGTAAAAAAAAAATAAATAAATAAAATTCTGTGTCATCTCACCAAAATACTGGTTCGTGAATTATGGTAAAAAACTAAAACACCTGAATTGAGAAATTTAATAAAAAAATTATCTCAAAATAGACGATACCATTTCCTTATATATTTACCGAAATGTGATGCTTATTATCCAAGACTTGTGTGCAAAATACGCAGTCAATAATACACGATTAAAGAGTAATTGGTAAAAAAAAAAAAAAAAAAAAAAAAAAACGTGTCGCTATAAACAGAAGGTCGATTTAATCATCTACGGATTACGCTGAGAATATGTATATGGTACAATTAGGCTAGATTAGGTTCTATTTAAATATAGAATACATGAATAATGTCCACCTTTCGACAGACAACTAAGGAACTAACATTTTCTGTGACAAATTAGTTGAATTTTATTTAGTTTTAGTACAAAAATTTCAGTCATATTTGTTGACATTAGACTTGTTAATTGTTAAGGTATTTTTAGAACTTTCAAAATATATTACTGATAAAATGAAAAACGAAATAATAAGAGTAACATTCTATATGTGGTCACCATTTTGCGATAGCGGGAACAGTAAGCTGTCTGTTTCAATTAAGTTACTATTTCGTTACTTTATTTTTAGTGTAAGCCTTTTCCTAAATCGAAACAGTATATCGTCGTGGTATAATCATTTCATTTATTAATAACGTCTATGATCATATATTTTAAAACTGTTTAGGATTTAGAATAACAATTGTTAATTGACATTTTCAACCTTTAACGACGTTTTAACTTTAATGACATTTTTTACACAAAGACCTCATAAATCACTAAGTATATTCCAGCACATTAACAGGAAAATCTGAAAGCTTTGTTTTCTTTCTTATCTTAGTCTTTAACTTCGTAATTTAAAACTCCTCTCTCTAAAACATCCAAATGCTTAAACAAAATAAAATAAAATCTTTATCAAACGTATAATACATCTAACAAAGTCTTTATTTTCTAAACGTTGGGCAACTGTTACCAACCTTGTTAAATATTATAACTTTATGATTAAATAACGTGTACATTAGTCTATAGATATTTTAAATATTTTTTCCTACAATTAGCAACATTAGTAATGAGAAAATTAATAAATATTATTCAAATATTTGTTTACGATTTAAGTTTAATTTGCTAACCATGTACACCAAACGTCAAACATTACAAAAAAAAAAAATAATCTATGAATAAACAATAAATATATTATCTCAGACTCATTTCTGAAAACCAAGTAAAAAACAACGAAAACTATTCGTCACCGACAATGTCGGTTTTATAGCTGTCAGTCTAAAGATGAAAACAAATCATATACTCGGTTGAAACATATAGGCTACGATGACTCATGCATAAGCTTAAATAGTTTAAGGCGTACTTAATGATTCTAATCGTAACTACTCAAATATATTTCAGTACATTTATGTGGCAGCAAAGGGTAATCTTTAAAATCCAAATAATCAATTTTGATATTGAATACGTAAAATAGAGTAAAAAATATAAACACAAAATAGATTTTTCACTAAGATAAATCTTTCACTAAGGTTAATCTTTCACTAAGAACGTAAATATTGAACAAAGTTTGAGACAAGTTAATATAAGTGTGGAAATAGTATTTTGCATCATGTAATTATAAGTTCTTAAACATCAATTTTTTGTGACAATGTTGATAGGAAACTTCATGTGTATTCAATAAAATAGTTGTTAAATTGAGACCTTGTCTGTAAAAAAAAAAAATTCGAATATTTAATTTGACCTTAATCGTGATATTTAACAGTTATTAATAACTAAAAGGTTGAAAAAAACGACCAATTTACGATTTGATCACAGGAAAACATTAAATGAGTTTCCAATTAAAGCTGTATTAAAACTGCTAAACCTTGTAAATGCAGCAATTATAATGAAATATATATCAATACAGTGTAAATTTCCTGACGTTAGAGGGTTTCATAAACCATGGATAGACCTAATTGACAAGAAATTATACAGACTAACTTTCTCTCTTGACAATTAAAATATAATAAAAATAAGCACACATAAAAAATTGTTAGATATCTGTACAATTACTTAGGTTGTAAAGCACCGTACAGACGGCAAACAGTATACAAAGAGATATCTTTCCTAAAATCACTTTTTTGGACTCAGGGAATTTATAAACAGATATATCATCTAAAACTACCTATTCGTGAGAAATTAAAACTGGTAGATTAAGTGAAATCAGATATAATTTTTCTTTGTATGGCGAGAAAAAAAGGTACAATTAGATAATAAACTTTAAAACGTTCAATTATATTATTTACAAAGTACATTTTAAAGTAATAAAGTAACACCAGGCATCGTTGGAGATAAAACGTACAGTTACTAATTATATTACACAAAATATTGTCATAAGAACATAAACCAATGTATTATGTTTAGAACTTTCGATAGAAAAGAAATGTTTTAAACAATATTTAAAACGTTACTATTTCATCTAACTAAAAGATAATAATTATTTTTTTATTTTTTTTTTATTTATTGATTTTATGTTATTACCTTCAGAAACAATACAGATACACAATATTACCATATCTATTACTGCTGTTTTGTACAATATTGATCTGCGAGTGATAAAAAAGAAAAAGAAAAAACCAACGAAAAATATACACAGTGTAGGTTAAATTGTACCTTATTCTTAAATATAAACACCTACGCCCAATCATACTTACACCCCTATGTATAAAACTGATATACATTCCTTATAATTATAACATTTGCTTATCTAAACTAAAAGTATAAAAAACATTTAATAGGTTAAAAATTAATATAGTTCAATGAAAACACCAAATTACTCTGGATGAGAAAAAAAAAAACAAAGAAAAACACCAGGCTTCCATAAAAACATTGCTCGCTTTGAGGATAGCTACTCGTACATTTTGCGAAATAAAATATAACAGCAGTAAAACAAAATTAACCTAACTATATGTATCTCTTAAAACAAAAAATATAATGTACAAAGAGTTATCTTAAATTTTTCCCAAAAATATCAGTGAGCATTCTACACAAATAATTAAACTATACGTTCACATGTTCCTACTTATCAAGAGAGAAAAAAGTAAAAAGGCAAATCATATAAAAATGACACATATTCCAAAACATCTGTAAATACATAAGGGTCATATAATACTACTCAATAACTATTAACTATATACATTAAAAAATTGTTCAACTTCCTCCTGTTCATAGCGCCAATTTCTCAAAGTTCGCAAACAAATTAAACTGTATATTCACATTTGACGTGACCAGGCAGGTAATTAAATAATTTTGGCCCGAGGGAACAAAAAGTCTCCATAAAATAAGTTTTAAAAGGTTTTGACAATGCAATATATCCTG
This sequence comes from Aphrophora alni, assembly GCA_963513935.1. Classification (NCBI taxonomy): domain Eukaryota; kingdom Metazoa; phylum Arthropoda; class Insecta; order Hemiptera; family Aphrophoridae; genus Aphrophora; species Aphrophora alni. The sequence goes on from OY740774.1 coordinate 43,436,223, forward strand.
CACTTTTAACCGCACCCTCCCCCCATCAGGCCTATAGAAAGCTGTCTCTTTCCACTTTTCTATAAAAGATAACTTAAGTACTTTGTTAATGTACAAGTAACTTAAAGGTAATAGTAGTAAAGAAAGGAATAATAGTTTTGACTGTTATTACCTACTTTTGTTTATGATCATACGGACAAACTGTTTCTGAGAAATAATTACAGGTATGAAGATTACTAATGCAAGTCACTTCCAAACTATGTAAACCATACTTTATCCTACTCCAAACCAAAGAAAAAGAAATCATATGCTTAATAGCCGCATGACACATAATTCTAAGAAAATAAAACGCTCCTATTAAAAGCAACTTAAGTTTTAACTTAGACAAATAGACTTTCTAATTTAATTCATTATCGATGAATATATCCAAATATTTTAAGCAGTTACTTGCTTTAAAAACTGAACACGTATTTTTGCAAAAAGTTACACCTCGTACAATTTGAGCAACGATATATTAAAACCTCCAAGAATTCATATCTTCACTATATATGAATTTAACATAATTTTTTTTCCACACTAAGGACCATAAGTTCTTTATACCACACTCCATATACAGTACTTTCAGCATAAAATAGAACAGTATCATCCGAAAATGATGTTAAGCTGTAATTCAGTTTCGCATTAGAAAGATCATAATTTTATGTAAAAACAATATAAGACCCAAAACAGACCCATGGAACGCCATACTTGATTTAAACCATTTTACAGATAATACCATTTATCCTCATATATTGTTCTATTCCAGCAAGATAGCTTAGAAACCAACTCAATAAAACTCCGCTGTTGTCACAATTTGAAAGTTTATGGATCATTATCGAATAATAAAAACATCAAAGGCTTTTAAATTTCTAAGAAAAAAATCATACATTTACCAAAGTTTATGCCTTCATTTACATAACTCATTAAATTTGAAAGAGCTTCTTCTGTACTCATACTATCACTGAATCCATAAGGGGTACTGCTAAAAAAGTTGATTTTTATTTACATAATTCATCTATTTCCGTTTCATAATATTTTGACACTTTGTTACAAGTTTGAAATATATAAATTAGAAATAATAAAGTTAAATGCAATTTGTGTCCCACCTACATAGACTTGTTCTGAACAATGAAATGAAGTTAACAAAACTGAAATTGCATTGTGTTGAGAGTGTACACAAATTTAATATGAAAGTTAATAAACCTATCTTGCCTGCTCCGTCAGTATTCATCTAACTTTTTAGGAACACAATAATGTTTGCTCAATACAATACAGTACTTGTTATTAATAAAGTTGTGCCTTTGTAAACGTTAAAATGGTTTTAAATATTATAAAGTTTTTTTCTAAAATACGTATAATATACCTTATTTTACTGTAGTTCTAAATTTATAGACCGCTAGACCAATTTTTATTCGGTGATATGTGGTTAGCATAAATTCTCTCCGAACTTCGATTAGTATAAACCAGGATAATATTTTTTTTTTCGTTCTATATAAAACTTATTGTTGCTGGGTCAACAACGTAACCATTTGAGCCCTATTAGAGCTCTTAAATATCCAAAAATATAACTTCACTTAAACAACCTGTTACCTAATTATAAATATGACATAAAGTTTTATGTCAAGTCCATTCTATATGTTTTATATTAGGTAGATATAATTTTCCCTCTATATATCAAAATATAAATTAAATCATTTTCATGTAAGGTGTAGACGATTAATATAAGTAGAGAGAGAAAAAAAAAAAGAGAAAAAAAAGACAGAACTTATGATAATGTATAGTCGGAAGAGAACGAGAGTTGGTCAAATGTGTTCTGATAGGAAGGATAATAATGAGGGAAGTAATACAAGACTATAAAGTGAAAAACATATACTGCTGGGAACATTCAGGAATTACCTGCCCGTACTTACTATAATTGAACTTTCAACAATTAACTTCCAAGCATTTAAAAAAAAGGAAAATCTAAGAATGTTTTTATTTGGAACTAACTTTAACATCTATTTGTGTTGCGACTATTCGTTTCATAATATAACTTTTCATCGTTGTCGTACTTAAGACAAGATATTTTGATTAGCTCTCGCTCCCTTCCTTCTATTATTCCATTCCATACTTCAAAAGTACAGAACTCGCGTGAATACGTACCATATCAACACTAACCTGGGGTTACAAAGAACCAAATGCAATTTTTAGTTATTTTGAAAGAAGAAATTACTTTTTTCTATTTAAATGTATTATTGATTAGACAAATACTGGGAGTTTTTATATAGGCAAATTTATTTATTTATAAAACATATATTTATTCTAAAAAATTAGTTTTTTCCTCGCTAAGTATGTTTGAGATAACACGAACAGTTAAAATATATTTGTTGTATATAAATATGTTACAAAAAGTTTATTTAAAATAAATTGCTATTCTGAATAAAATATTATAAAATTTATACAATGAATATATAAAGCAAAAGAAATAAATTATTAAGAAATTATCCTCGTACAAATAGTCTTTACACACAACTTTCAAGTCTACTTTGGACACCATTTTACAACTGTTATCACGTAATAAAGGTTTCTTTTTACCCCTAGCGGGATCTTAAGCACATTTCATCATCATCCACCACCGGCAGATGCTTCCAAATCAACAATTGCAGTTAAGTAGAGAGTTCTTATTTGAAAATGGCGACTTACCAAACTCAATCTATGTTCTTGTAGATATTTTCTTCTAACTAATTTATCTTTGTTTATTTTATTGTCACCAACAACGACTTGGACATTTATTTTTGATTTATTATGATTTTTAAACAAAACAACTTTATTTCAAATCTGAATGTTTTAATAATAATTTATATTACTTTTTTTTACTTTATGTAAATGTTTGGTTTTTGCTTTCCCTTTTCTTGAGCGTTTATTTATATTCAACAATGACAAATATTTCAGGAAATAATTTATTGCAAAAGCATGCACTTTATAGTTAACAAACAGTGCTCTAAATTAAACGTGGAATTTAAAGGTTAGATAGATATTATGTGATAAAATATTATTACGTACCTCATTTAATAAATCATTCTTATTGCATTTCTTAAAATATTACACATGAACGGAGTTATCTTTATATATAAAGTTATTTAAAAGTAAAATATACTGCAATTTATTTCGATGTTTGAGAATTATCTGTGATTTTATTATATATCAAATTATTTGTGAAGAAATTCTTTTCATTATGACGAGTGTCTAATGTGTTACTCAAACGTTCAGTAGCAGAAGGGAGTAATAAGTAGTTTACATCGCAACAAATCCCTGTGGGTTTTTAAAATTGTTAAGGAAGAAAAGTATTTTGTATGTTTACAAGTTTAATTCCGTGATTTTCTTTGTTGAGTTGTAATTGGGGACAATGTTTTTACTATAATATTTACTTTCATTTATGTAATAGAGAGAAAGTTATGAGATGGGTGGAAAGTGTTTTGCGGATATATCTGTTCTATGGTACTCTGTGTTCAACAAAATTGGTATTTGAAGTTATGTGTGTCTGTTGTCTGTCTTCTGGTATTTGTCATCTCCGGTATGGGGTTTCTGTGTTAATGATCTTAACACATGGATCAATATTATTACAATATTTACATATCGTTGCTACATTATCAAAATTTGTATAAGTAATTTCTACAAGGAAGAGAATTGTTTCGTTTTATTATAGTGTAGCGACTTTAAAGTACCCAAAACAAAACGAATTGTTTGCAGTCTTTCAAAAATTCTGTTTCGTGTTTTATCGGCCAAAAAACAAACAAAACTGTTCTTCGGAACGACAACAGATACATAATATCTCAAATAGGCTACACCGATTATGATAAGATTTTAGTAAAATGTAAACATGAAAGCAACAAAAATTTCTTCCAATAGCCCGTTACTTTTTATAAATAACTTAGAGAAAAATAGCCCTTCTTTTAAGCGTTGTCATAAGATTATTTTACCTCAAACAAAATCATCTCCGAAAGCACGGTCTAATCAAGTTATTTATCTAATCAGAAACTTATTGAATTTAATATATATTTATTTATTCAAAGACGTTGTAATTTTAACTTACATGTAAGGTAAACTTTTGAAATATTAAATTTTTATTTAGTGTTAGGGAGTGGGTAAGACAATTTGTTAACTATATGTTTGCGGATTATATTGTGAGGTTGTATTTGTTAGTTGATTATTAAAAACAAATGTTGTAGAGAATAAGTAGTAAAAAATAAATATATTCATATAAATAATGTGTATGACACAATGGTGCTTTAATACATTTACCCTGCCTAAAATTATAATATCCTTTAGATGGATAATAATTAAAGCTCTCTTTACTCCTTCAGCTTAACATCCAATAATAGCAGCCCTTCATGATGCTTAAACCACTTAAGCGTAAAGGATAAGTATCTACACTTAAAACGTTTCCAAATTATCTCGTTAATAGCATCGAGTTTTAAAATATTATTAAAAGATAAAATAAAATCATTTTATCTGCACTAAACTTTCATTACCTTGTTTAAAATTCAATAAAAAAATGTATTCACAAGATTATAATTATTTACATATATTTACAAATAGATATAAATTGCTATTAAAAAAAACCAAAACATTATGAAGTTCTTCAGTCGTTTCTAGTATTGCCTAATAAAATAATCCTATCATAAAATAAAATAAATTTTTAAAAAAGCCGTTATTTACAACTTTGTATGTCAAAGTTTGTCTTATATATGCTCCGACCTTTATGTTTTGTTTATATTTTTTTAATGACAACGTGCGTCATTGTAACTGATTAGTTTTCACTGTTCTCTTTGACGTAATATGTTTTTTAATATAGGCCTAGAGTTTATATTGAATATCATCGCAGACGTTGTATGTAATTTTTATTATGTTAAAAGAAAGTTAATACTGGCATAAGAATGTTTTCTAAACAATTATGAATAAAATATTTTGATAATTTAGTATTTATGAAACGAAACAGTTGTTTAACCTTTAGGTAAATATAAATCAAAATATAGATAAAAAAGTGTTCATAACTAAACTTCAGATTAAAATGAAGCTTAAAGCAACAAAAAAAAGGATTAAAACTGATATTTGGGTTGCGTAAATAACATAATACAGCTAAAATTACATGAAGCAACACAATTTCCTACTGAGATTCTGCAAAAACTAATGTTACCCAGAGGTAGTTAAAACTTGTAACAATTTTCAATAAAATTAACAATATAATACTCCAGTATTCAAGTATATTAGAAGAATCATTTTCTGACAAAAAAGGATATACGCAGAGTCGCACTGTTGCATTGATGCATTAGTAAACTAATCTTTCCAAAGCAAAGTATATATCTAGGGTCGAGAGACAGTGGTCAAAACTGGGACAAGGAGTTACGGCATCATTAAAAAACGAAAGTATGTTCATACATTGAATACCATGAAGTATAGAATGTTTGTAAAATACTAAGAAATCTTATGCCATTTAAATTTTACCTAATTCATGGTATATTTCAAAATAGCCCAAGCAATAGAAGTATATTTAAGAAATAATAATACTATACAATCTTTAAAATTGTAGGGTTTTTGATCAAATTATACCATATCAATGCCTAGACAGTATATACAATGGAAGTGTTTATACCTTATATTAGAGAAATGATAGTTATTTCGATTTTACCATATAAATTTTTTTATTAACTTAAATTTGTTTGTTTATTCATTGTACATTTTAGAATGGCATATCCATTGACTAGTAATTCAGGTGTGGATAAAAATGTTGGTGTTTTTGTACAAAAAAAAAAACCTTAAGTGAGGATTATGGTTATAATGAAGACTCTGTGCTGAAGTTATATTGTTGAATCGGAACATGATACTGAAGTGAGCAAAGTGAATTTCACTTTGCGGAAAATGATAATGAAACAGACTCAGGACATGCAATATTATTTTGGGAAGAATAGAGGTATGAAATGGAGGAAAAATCAATCATTGACTAATGTCCGTACTAGGCAGTATAATATAATTACAAATGTTTACGGGCAATTGCGTTTGTTACTCAATGTTACTCAATTGCGTTTACGGGCAAAAAATTTGGAAGTAAACCAGCTCCTGAAAATGTTGGAATGTACTAATAAACCAGGAAATGATTGAACGTGTAAGGATGTTTACAAATAAAAAGTATTTAAAAGTCGTCAAAATTTTACCGATAAAATCGCTCCTATATTAAAGATACTGACGAAACAGAAATTCGATCTTTAATATTTATATTTTATTATTATTATTATTATTATTTGTTTTTGAGTGTTTTGAGATTGATGATTTCGAAGACTGAGAAGAAAGAAAAAGGTTTTATGTTTGTTGTTCTTGTGGAGAGGCAATTTGTTTGCAAAGTAGCAAAAATATATAACACTTGTGTTAGTGAAAATGAATAATACTGTGAATAGAAATATAGTATATACATTTTTTTTTCCTTTTAGACAAACAATAAGTTATTAAAATCACCAAATAATTTTGCTTTCACATAATTGACTTTTTTTACCAAATTTGACTTCAATATTCTTTAAATTAATATAAAGTTATTAAAACGTCGTTAATATAACTAAAATGTAATTGAGAATTGTTTATAACACTACATTTCCTTAAATATATATAGGCATATATATATATATATATATATATATATATATATATATATATATATATATATTATCATTTTAAATAAGTTAATTTCAAAGCGGTATAAAGTACACTATAGATGTAACAATTTATGGTCTCAATACTAGAAAGTTAATTTCCTACATACGCTTTAGTACAAACTATTGGAAATAAGTATTTTAGTTAATAGTACACAATTTTGAAAGTTTCGGATAACCAAACACAATCAGATAGTGTTTATAATGTAATTTGTAAATGTGAAGAAGTACAATTTTTTTCAGGTACAAGATATTATCATATTGTTTTTATAATAAAATTTGTACATGGGAAAAGTACAAAATGTTTCGGCTACAAGACACCTTCAGATCATAATATAATGTAATTTTTACGTGGGCTAAAGTACAAAAAGTTAAGTTTTTCATCAGATAATGTTAAAATTCAATGTTTGTGAGTAAACTAACCATTTCCATGAAAAACTTACGTTTTTGATTTTATAGTTTCATATAATGTATTGCTTAAAATAACTATATACCATTGTAAAAATAGTTGAAACTGAGTTGAATCTTCTTACCTTAGGTAGAGATAAAATGTGATGTGTAAATCAGAAAACAGTGTATACACATCAAAGTACAAAATGTAAAATACAATGTAAAGCTACAAAAACATCGTTACAAAACTGAGAGAGTCTATAAATTGATAAAATATGTTGTCGAAAACAAAAATGTATCCACTATGAGAAGTTCATCAGTTTCTAAATATGTTTGCAAAATTGTATAATTTTGATGGTAACAAGAAAATGTGTATATTATGGAAAAATAATAAAAATTGATAATCTTAACAAAATGTCAACTATATAGTCAATATAATCACATAATGTAGGAGAATTAACAGGTGCCCGTGGAAGTGGACATTTTGAAGACCAACTCTCTTACTCTGTGTGTATTTAAGTGTAAGTTATAACCCAAATTGTTCTAACCTTATAATATTTAATACTAAACTTATTGTACTTACACTTACCTACACACAGAAACACAGAGAGTGCCTTTAAAACCTGGTAGAACTTTGATAAAATATTTGGAAGAACAAATAACGAAAAAACTAATTCTGAATATGCATTATTGTTAACACTTTTTTAAACATTTTTTATTATAATTTTAATTCTGTAACGTGACTAGTTTGTTAATATAACGCCAGTAAGTAAATACAATTTCTTTGAGAATATAATTTAGTTGAATATTTTACCAAATATGAAAATATATGAACTTATGAAAGTTTTTATGCTCGCAATAACAATGAAAACGAACGTTAATATAACTATGTAGATAAGCTGAGATACGAGTGTTATCATTCTGTGAACATATATTCCCATTGGATTTTAATTTATTTCGCTATTACTTTATTCATTAAAATATCTAAATTAAATATGTAAATAATTTCACTATCATCTAAAGAAAAATCTCTTTGTAACTTAAAATTTCCCATGTAATATTTAGTACAGTACAAGAAGCACAATGAAAACTTCTAGTTAATCTAAATTAACTTTGAATCTTTCTAGAGAATTGTTAGAAAATAATGTAAGTATCAAAGAAATTAAAGTCAAAAAGAAAATGCGCTTCCAATTGGTTAACCACTACAGATAAGCAAAACTAAAAGATTAAAATGGTTTTACACCCTCAAACGTAGTGTAATAATTTTCATTTCACAAATTATGGTAAATGTCCGATTAAACCATGTTAATAATACGAACAATCTGTCATTCAAATAGCTTAAAATAATTAGAAATACATCAGTCACTACCTCCACAACAAATTTTAGTATGCATTTACAGATCAAGCGGACAACTGACGAAGTCTTTAATTTCATATACCACGAAACCGCCCTAAAATCTATCCCTAACTTGTAACATCTAATTTATTGTTATTTATCTAACGAGGTAGGGGGAATTTTTGAGATTGTAGATATTGTTTTGCTTTTAAACTAGCATGGTAGACAAAAATTTAATCGAAACCCTACTTTTTGCCTTTTAGGAACGAGTATTACAAGCAAAGTCACCTTAAAAGTCTTTTCATTATTACTATTATTATTAAGTACATTCCAAATCGATGTAACTAGTTATGAAACAAGTGACCCTTATCCCTCTTCAACTCTAATTTCATCAAGATCGAAAGAGAACTAGAATTAGTCAACCGAATACCGACAGGAAAAGTGAAATAGAAGATTATATTGCAACACTTGATGAAGATACGTCTTTTGTACATCCAGTTAGGTTAATTCGAGATTACACCACCCTTACTCAATATTAATGACTTCCTCTTGAAGAATGGTGGAACTAGATTCTATATGGGTAGGTAATTATCTAAATAAAATAGTGCTAATTTTCCTTAATTTTTCATGTCGCCGGAGATTTCATGAGAGTCCAATAAGCTGGTCTGTATAATTAGCTAGATACACGCTAGTAAGAGTTATATAGGAGAAGTGGAGTTATTAGTTAAACGTCTAACCAGATTCCAGGACTAATATCGTTAATTATGAAGATGTAATAGCCTATTTTGACCCATTTCATGACGTGTGATGCAGCCTTACACATCATGCTCAACCCTAACGCCATGCAACCTTAGACATCATGTTCAACCGTAACTCAATGCAATTAATTACTAAAATCATGCAAGTAAATAGAATTTGACGTAAGGATAATATGTATTCATATAGTTTAATGGTTCTAGACTATAATAAACAATTATTTGGTGTATAAGTTTTGTAGGCAATACAGTATAACAGGTATACAAAATACAATAAAAACATATACTTTAAATATTTCATTTAAAATCCAAGTGAGTATAATCTTTATATAATTCATCTTCAATAATAATAGAAACAGATTTAGATGTATTCGAATTAAGATAATTATTTATAATCAATGTCATACAATAAAATACACTGTGTATATTTCGCATTTATAACAAGTCCTAGAAGTTAAAAACTTAGTAGACTATTTGCATTTTACAATGACGATTTAGATTTAGTAAAATATTTTACCTTTTTAATATCATTTTTTTTAAATATTATACTTAATATTGTCCAGTGAAGTGTGTTTAAAGCTTATAACGATCTTACATAAACACTTCTTCATACATTAGAATACGTAATATATTCAATATTAAACGATAATACAGATTAAGCGTAAAAAAAATAAATAAAAAATAAATAAATAAAAAAAAATAAATAAACAAAATAAAAAAAACAGGTACACCTGGGTTACGCCGACAGAAGAGATTGTTTTTCGTTAGGCTCCATTTCATATATTGTCTACATTATAGCTGAGTGTTACAAGATGTCCAATTCAAAGTAAAAGAAACTTATTCCTCTTTTTCTTTGAAAACTCTATCAACTGCTTATTACACATAACTATTATTCAATTCCTAAAACTATTGAAAAATATCCGTTAGCAAAAATGTCATCACAGTTACTGTCAGTTAAAAGTTGCAAATTAACCATTTGGCACCGTCTCTAGAAATATGTATATAATTAAATAATATCTTATCTTGCTTGGCTTGGCTTGTACCTTAAACGAGATCACAGCGTAAAATATATAATACTTATAATACAAACTTATCATTTTAACTAATCATTGTAGAAACATTTTAGCGTTTCATAATGCAAGCTAGTTATAATTATTTTTTTTTACCATAAATATTCCTTTTAAACATCATCAAACCTTCACTAGTAATCTCTGCAAACAACGAGCGCTAATAGTTCATTTCACGATCACTCGTGTGAAAACAAATAATGTTTAGAAATAATTATAGTCTTGACGTTTAAGGAAGGTGAGGGTGGACATATTAAATCTAATAGTATCTACAAGTTTAAACAAAATAATACATTCATTGGAAAGTAATATTTAACATAAGCGCAAGTATATTATTATCTCATTAAATAATGAATGAAATCTCGGCAGAAGTAATACGTAGTCTTAAAACGCATGATACAAATCATTACAGCAGTCGCTGAATGTGGCCGACCTTACACGTTCAGCAACTCATCCAGATAGAGAAATATTTTAATCGTTTATATACTAAGCCAAAGAGCGGTTTCAAATACTTTCTCTCTAATTCACCTAATAGTTTTATTGTAACTTTATGAATACAAATAATGAATAATTTAACTTCAAAATTTTAATTACAAATAAAATCTTTGTGTTTATACGTATATTAAACTATATTTGTAACATCAACAAAAAACTTTTTAAAGAACACTGTAATTTATATTTTATATTTGTAAATATGTGGCAAATTGTCACAGTTAATTACATTATATGACACATTTATTGTCAATATCCATCAACAGTATAAACTCTAAACCCAAGATGTGAGCAGGCAGTTTAATAACAAGCCCCTACAATCATCAGAATGAGTTCACATTATTCCATTTTGGTAAGTTTTGTTAGTTTTTACAACCCTCCAACATTCAATAACTATATAAATGTTTCAATGAATCCAAATTATAATGTATACTATAGGGTTACATTTTAATAACAATAATATAATTATGTGTGGCATATTTCATAAAACTACGTATAATAAAAGTATATTGTAAGATTATAACCTTATACAATTTTTCTTATAAGTGTAGAACATATTTTTCCATATAGGATAATTTTATACTTATTAAAGAGACCACGGGTATTTGTACTGAAACGTATTAAATGTTGAATTTATGTATTTTAATTTAAAAAACTAGAGGTCCTGCAAACAGAAGACTTCCCTTCATATTTGATGCGTAAACTATTCCAATACTAATTATGTTTAACTTTAATCAATTGTATAGTGTTAATATCCTGTTGCTTGTTTGATGCCGGCAACAGACGACTGTAATGTATGTTTATTAACAAATACTATGATTAGTTGTTTATGTCAAATGTCGAACTTTTAGCCATGTTATTATAGATTCTATTATTATTATTTTTTTATGTTTTATTTTCTCCACAATATCTAGTCTAGTTTATAGAATAATGTATTAAGTATAACAGTTTTTGCGATTAAACATTCTTAACTTTCACACGCAAAATTCAATTATCTATGTAGAATATTTGTAAGAATCTAAATTAAATTTATATATATATATATATATATATATATATATATATATATATATATATATATATATATATATATATATATATATAAATGAATGAATACAATAAATATAAATTTATGATCATAGAGAATTTGCTAGGATGACGTTAATGAATGTAATTTTAACCGAACTCACTTTTCTCGTTCGGTTATGTTGTTTTTATATTACGTAAATTTTTTTTTTATCTCAGTTATTAATTTAAGTTAGGGTAATTGTAAATTTTAGAATTGTAATTTTATTTTATCGATTAAGATATCCCGCCATTGACTTTATGACTACGAATTTTATATTATTTATTTATGTTAACTAAAGTGTTAAATAACTAAAACTATAGATTGACCTAATATAAAAATTAATAGATTTATTTAATTAAATATTGTTTACAACTGTCAGTATTATATGAAATATTTTTAAACATAAATTAAAAAATAACTCTCTCTGCATTTTAAAACTGAAAACATATTTACTATATTTGTTTTGAAACAGTAGTGTTAACATTGCCAATCTCATAAACGTAAACCTTAACACGTAGCCATTTCCAGCACTAGCATTATTTATTGCAAAATATGTGGAACAATAAATGTAATACAATTCTCAAGGGCGACATATGTGTCAATTTATTACAAATTAATTAAAATATATAAAGTTTCTATAATCCCAAATGTGTAATGAATATAACGTGTTTGTTATTGCAATCTATCATAATGTAATATTAGTTTGATTTAATAAATGTTAACTGATTTTGTTACGATTCAAATTATCGATACAGGATAATGGATCCCTTATAGTAGTTTTTAAGCTCTCTACGAAAAACGTACTCAATCACAATGCCGTCTATGTGACATATACTGGAGCAGAGCAGGTTTCTTTTTTGCGGAGCATATTACACCAATTCGGAGATGGTTTTAAATATTGGTTTCAAATAAAAATATTTTATCTTGTTTAGAGGTGAAAATCCACCGCGATTGTCATTACTTTAACTAAACAGAGAATGCAATACTCCTTATCATAACAACAACTACATGTCTAAGCCTAAATCCATCAACGTAAAAATCACAACTTCACTGAACACTATTAGGAACCTCACCCTGTACTGGAATCAATTCGACCGTTTTCCCATCTTCATATTATCAATTTAATAATCGAAATGTGTAGTTTATATATAAAACCTAGCCCTCGAATTTTGTAACAACTTCAGGGTTGGTAGAGAGCAAGAGTTTAACAAAAAAGTTGATTGAAAAATTGAAAGAAATGGATCTAACTTGAGATTAGATGAAGAAAGGTCAAGATTCAGTTATGTATCTCGTGGTTTCCATAACAGCACTATATTTCATTGGATCCATGAAGGGTTCAAATGATTATTACATTTTAACCACAGCATAACACTTCTTAAGAACTAAATTTTTACTTGTAGTTGTCATACTAATAATGTACATAACTGTAGTCATAAAATATATACTAATATTCAAGTCTTTGTAGTAATCTATTGAATATTTCTAATTTCTTCGAGAGAGGTTGAATAACATAGTTTTTGATTCAAGCTCATTATCTTCCATAGGATGAAACACATAAACACAAACTTGTAGGTGATACAAAAGAAAATACGTATTGATGATAATACTTCTTGGTTCGTATGATTTCGAATAGAATGTATAGTTAAAATATTATATGTTTTTTATTGAGTTTTTTATATTATTTACACATATTGTTACATATACGGTATAGATATTTATTCACTGTGTACTTTTAGAGGCGAAGGTCTTACACTTGACGTCATCACACAAAATCAAAAACCAAAACAAAAGTGTATAGAAAATAAATCTTAAACAATACGCATCAACGAACATATAAAATAATATAAATAACACTTTTATATAAAATAAATTTTAAACTTACAAACAGCCTAGTAGAAACGAAATCACTTTATAAACCTAATAAATATTCTAAAATATAATGTACTATAACAATTATTTAAAATAAATACAACAAAATGTTATTTAAATACAAATTAAAATAGAACATTTAAAAAAATCCACTCCGGCTCCCATTTATCTAATTCTACCTCTCAAGGTAAACAGAAACCCCAGACTACCCAAATCAATAACAAGATCAATACCTTAATGCCTAAAAAACTTATCGAAATGAATACAACCATTGATAATTTAAATATTTTCTGGCAACCACTTCCAAAGCTTATTAAGCCTTTAAAAAATACCATTTATTCAACTATCCAGTCCAGTGGCCTTGGCATAACGGATATAGTCGACCATTGTCGTTTGTCGTTAGAGTTAATATTAGAACTAAAAAAAAAACCTGTCGGACAGATAGCAAAGCAATCTAGTATCCAGAAAAAAAACTTGCAGATATATAAAAATTAAAAAAAAAAATCCTAAGGTCGTTAAATTTAAGAACTGACATTTTCTTAAAAATAATATTTTGAATTATTATCATGTCAATATGATCCAATCAAAAAATATATAATTATATATTAACAATAACTTTGAAAACGCTGTGTAATTTGTTAGTGCTACCATTTATCATAGTTATTGTGTTAAAATAATTTATATACTATAGAATATTAAACCTTCTGTGAGTAGCAACGTGATATTAAACACAAGAAAACATTAACATTTTTAGGAGTGTGGATGCCAGCAAACATTTTCTTGCACTTGTCTTTTACAGAATTTCATTACCTTAAACTATATACATGGTTAATTAAAATCAAAATAAAGTAGTTACATTTTTCTATCTTAGCCTTCATTCATTATAAAATCGATTTGATTAAGTCAAGGTTAACAAATACGTATGAATTTAGTAGTATTATTTATTGTAGGTCCAATATTATAAATATCAGTATTAAATATCATAATGCTATCCACCATAACCACACTTTTTAAATGAATGTAAAGCTGTAAGTCATCAGGACATAAATGTAACTTTGAATATAACGTAACTATTTGGATTAATTATATAAATACTAAATATAAGAGATCCCAGTAGGAAAACAGTTAAACTGAGCGTCAAAATTAAAAACTCCAACTTTGGTAATTTTTCCAAGATTATCGGTTGTTATACGCAAAACTATTTATGAAGTTATTTTTCTTTCATGAATTGTGCATAACGAATGTTTTCTGTAACACTAAGAAGGTATGCATTCGTGCTATTGTTCTCATGGAAGAAAGATTTAAAATTAATTAAGATTGTTCAATTTTGAGTTTTCATGAATTTCGTGGTGTACTATTCGTTCAAGGCATTACGAAATGGTAGGAAATGTAGACTATTATTAGGTCTATAAGTGGAAGGAACTATAAAAAAAGGGAGTTTATTTGCGGAGAGTATAATTCTATATAACGGTTTCGTAAGAAAGGTAGCTGATATTAGAGAATTGGTAAAAATAACAATAATTACATGTAAGGTTTTATAATTATCTCTCTATTATTTAATTTTAAATAGAGTCCGATCCAACCACTGTACTTTAGAGGAGCATGTGAGTGTTCATTATCTGTATCTCATGAACAACTTTAAACAAAATAAACTATCTGGAACAAGTAAGGAAGAAATAGATTTATATATATATATAGCGATTGGTCGCTACGTTGGGTAGGAAGAATTTAGAGACCTCTAGTTTTCCGCCATTATTCTAATTTTTAAAGACCTTTACAATGAGGTATCACTCAATAAGGGTTGCTATTTAAAATTTTTGACTTACCCCCAAACTACCCCATTTTGAGGGTAACGGTTGAAACTTTTGACAATTCAAAAAACTCCACCTTCGGTTATCTAAACTTTCCCCAGAGCAAATCTGTCTATTTCCATTAATAAAACAAAATAATAGGGAGGTGGGACTTTTGGGACACAGTATATAAGATCTTTTATAGTATAAGGTCACATAGTTTATAAGATTTAGGTACCTTCTGCAATAAGATCACCTGGTCTGTTGTAAAATACCCATTTAACGTGCTGACGTCAAGGGAAACAGGAGGATTAGTTTTCCTTTTACCGGTACATAACTGCTTAACGAAATTCCACATTAATCTGATGATTTGTTTTCTGATAAAGCGTCATATCTGTATCATAGTTTTCAAATTTGTCAACTCATGTTTGATCTTTTTTCTTAAACAACTAAAATTAATAACATTTTCTAATCTTCTGTTTATGATTGATTACTAAGATATTGCCACTACCAAATTTAAGATCCGACAATTGACTTTTAACACCAGTGATGTGATTTGTCTATAAAGGAAGAATCGACATAACATAATGAGTGCTAAACCGTGTTGTAAGTAAAATGTAGTAAAATTTCATTTTACCTATGAATTATTATCAAAATCTTCCATAATTGTAATATAGCAATAGTCAGACATAGGTTTAAAAATTATGTCTCATAGCTGGACAAGAATGCTACTCTAAGGCGACCTGTAACAGATTATACAATTCAGCGCTGAAAGTTTATGTCAAAAAACTTTTATTCAGACCAAGCCACATAAACTGCGTCAGTATGTGATACAATTTTTGCTCTGATTGTGATTTTACAATAACTGCAACTTCACTTTCTCGTTATTTACACAATCTTTTATATTGTAAACTGGCAGATTAACATAGTTAAATGTCACAATTTCTGTATGCCATGTTTGAGATTTAAATGAAGCGTCTTATTATTGAGAGGGATGAATATCACGACACACCTCAATGTGTCCTGAATCAAACTATGCTTTACTTTTAAAAATTGGAAAAAACAGAAAATAAAAATAACTCAACCGAATTTAAGCAACACTGATAACAAACAGCATAATAGAATTCAGCAGAAACATCGTATTGCAATCTCACATGAAGGTACATGGAATCTAATAAAGCGATGCAGCCGAGAGGAGAGGTACGAGAGACAAATTTACCTTAATTATACAAAAAATACGTTCCACAATATATAATATAAATTAAGAATTTACACATGTTTTATTGTTTAACTAATATCACAATGTACAAGTAGTCTCGGCTCGAAAACGACAATAAAATACAAGCAGATAATTTATTAACGGAGACACATTAAAGTGACAAACTCTAACATATATGATTATATATAAACGGAAGTATTTATGTAACATATTTAAAAGTATTTATCTCGCACATGGTTTGCAAGTTCCAATACGGTTAATGTAACTGAATTTTTAAAAAAATCTAATACAAAATTAAAACCAGACATATTTATGACTGACACACTGATTATATATACTATACATGCCAAATAACAATGATCAATTAAATAGTTTTGGAGACAGAATTGTCGTAGATTTTAATTTCAAACCTGTACTAAAGAATCTGAACTATAACATATTTACCACAATCTCTTATCTGATTTCTAAATCTAACGATACAAGATTGGCAGTAGATATAAATAAAATTTGTTTATATTGTATTTAATTTGAAAAATTAAAAGGAAATATATAAATTTTAAGGCGTGTAAAATCACAATATTTAGGTTCTTACTAGGCATTCCAAACTGATACAATGTTTTTGTTATCTGATGTAGAGATAAAACATGGGATAGCTTATCAACTATTAATATAATAAATGTGAAGTCAGATTATAAAAACATGTTTACAAATATTTTCTGTAAATATTATTGAAATAATAATCCACTTCTCGAAGAGTTGTTATTAAAAGAGAAGGATAAAAAAAAATAATAATTACGTAGTATATATACATTTAATTTTACTTTGTTCTGAGACAACAAACCACCTGAAATCATTATTTATTGGTTTTCTTTATATTGTTATCTAATTCAGAGATAACATATTTCTAACGATATTTTGAAACTCTTCGAGAACCAAATTATTTTTAGGGATAAGTTCAAACCTCTGCTAAATGACAACAAATTACAACGAGAGAGATCTATATCATTTAATTACCTTTAAGTTTTCTTTCTAAGGGTATGATTTTAATTCATTAGACACGTCTATTTTGACAACAGTTTGGAATCCTTCCAGTTATCAGAAAGTGTAATTATCCCAACAAAAAGCTATGCACTCAGTATCAAACAAAGGCAGGTAATTTTACAGAGTCTGGTTTTAATTAGCCATAATTACTAAAAATATTCGAACTATTAAGCCAGAGTACAAAAACTATAGCCTAATTACCATAAAAAAATGTTATTTAAGATATTTTTAAGAGGTTATTACAATAGCATATAATAGTTATAAAAATAGAGTTTCCAAGTCATCTAAAAGTTGACAATATTTTAATTTTCGTACTTATTTCTCCATTCGCAAGGAGAATTGTAATGTTTAATGTTTTAACGACCTCTACGGAGTAAAATTACTGAAGATGAAGCTACGACTTCGAAACGCGTCTTTGTAATAATTAAGACAAACGCAAAGTCACATGACAGAACTATAAAGGTAATATAAATAATTTATTACTCATTATATTAATAAAATCTATTTTAATTTTACATTAATTTAGATATTCTAACATAATATTCAAAAACATAATTTAAAGACTATAAATAAAATTGAATTTACAACTATATAAATTTAGCTTAAATAAACATGAAATTATTTCAAATATCAAGTTACACACACAAAAATAATAATAATAATAATAATAATAATAACAGAAGGATAAAAAACACATTCACGATAATTAAAAACCAACTGTTAACACAATATCATGTTTCATGTAATCATGATACATCAAATAATAATCAAAAACTGAGGCAAATGTGAAAATGTTTTATAATTTCCATACAAAAGCTTCTTGAAAACAAAAATTTAATGGATATAATTAATTCTGTGTTGCAATCTATTGATTTCAACAGCATAGTTAAAACTGTGTTGCGTTTTCTATGCACTGTTTATGAAATATTTGTTTATTTTTACCACTTTATTGTCACTTATAATCTTAGGTGTATCAGTTTATCCAGGAACAGAGGTAACCTGATACAAACAATTCTTTGGAAAGTGAACAAGTTTTAAATAATAACACTTGCTGGAATTTTCAAAGTAACTTACTTCTCTACTCATCTTGCAATATATATATAGTTGTATATAAAGTTTTATATATAAAATGTCAACCATACTACATTCGATATAATAGAGTGTTGAGCGGAATGTATAACATAAACACAAGAAGTTATAATTAGTAATTCCATGGCTAGCAGTTTGAAATTTGATATAACCTATCTATTGTGTTCGAATACAGGTTATCAATTGTTATATTTATGACAATAAACGAAGATCACATTCTCCTGTTATAGACATTAAACAATATAATATGAACTCTTTACAGAAAAACACCCTAAATTTGCATCAAAGTAATATATAATTATTATAAACTACTAAAAAAATCAATATAATATTGCTTATGTATTTTATTTCCATGTATGTAAAACGCTGATTATCTATTTAAGGGTCATTATCATTCATTCGTTAATAAGAAAGGTTTCTAGTTTCTCCACTCCACTTAATGACGATAGTGATAAATACATTATTTTAAAAAAAAAAGAAAAAAAAAAAATTCACAAATTTTCACTCACCCATCACAAAATACAAATAAGAACCAATCGAATATAATCATTACTTAAAATATCTGTTTGATGGTTGACACTCACAATGTGAAAATAAATACCCCGTCGAGGAAGATGTATTTTTTACATATTTTAGCCACAAACATCTCAATAATGAAGTTTTACTTAATTTCAATGAGCTGCCATTTTGTACTGTGTTGAGATAGAAAGCTCTGGTTTCCACTGTTCTTCTTCTTTAATCAAGGACTTTAAAAGAGGCGTCACTTAATGGGTCTTTATATTTAAAAATTTTGAGCTGCCCCCCAAAAATCCCATTTTGGGGAAATGGGCAAAGTTGTAATAGTGACTAAAAAGTTCACTTTTATTTCCTAGAAAGGTGTTCTGAGTTTCATTTTTCTCTCTTTATCCATTTAAAATTTAACAGGGTGTATCCATACTTTTGACTCACACTGTATATATATATATATATATATATATATATATATATATATATATATATATATATATATATACAGCTTCGTCAAAGCATATATTAGATAATAAATCTTATAGCAGTTAACATAGCGAGGAATATTATAGTAGTTATTTATCTACTCTTGTCGAGAGAATATTTAATGTACACAAAATAACACATTATTTATTGCTTCAGGACAAAAAAATTAAATATACAAATAAACATTATGTTCATTTAGAAAATAAAAAACCATTTTAAAATTTACTTACTTATTTTTAGTTATAAATATTGTCCATCTATTCTTTAAAACCATGTTCCATCTCTAACTTGAATAATATCTTACCACAATCTCAACTTTATTTATTGTAATTTTTATATCAAGCACACATTACCACATTGATTGTAAAGTGAATACAATATTATGTTAAATTTCATCAATGGGTAGAGGAACATTCATTGTCTCAGTTGATGGAGATGTTAATTAGAAATATGTATAAATTTTAACTTCATCATATTTTACATTTTTATATTTTATAAAAATTGTATCTTTTAAATACAATAAAGTAATACTAAAATGCATAATATTTACAATTTCTACAATTTATTGACCACTTAAGAAAATATTATTTTTCAAAACACCAGAGCAAATAAAGATTATCACATATTATTGACTTAGTTTTATAGAATTAATTACACAATCACCTTTCCCAGGATCCTATCAAGCTCTCGAAACTTACAATAACAATAGACTAATAATAAAATATAATAAATATATATAAGCACACCTATAATCACTAAACTACACATATACCTACATAAATATTTATAAACAATATCTACAAATATTATATATATATATATATATATATATATATATATATATATATATATATATATATAAATGAAAAATAAATACACAAAAAATGTAAAATAACATAACAACATTCCTTGAAGAACATTCATCATGATAAATGTCATAAGTGGAACAATTTACACCTAAATAAATTGCTAGGTCTGAAGCTATACCCGATCTCTATTCTGTTTAATCAACTATACGTAATCATACAAATTTACAAATTGATTGACACTCAGAAATACACTCCCACTCAATGTAACAAACAATCATCTAAATGTGTAAATATAACAATAAATCTTCAAACATAAATATGTTACATAAAAATGTATATTGTAATATTAATATCATTCAATAATAAAAGATAAAAGAAGACTGTAGGTTGTATGAAACTTTGTGCTTATTTAAAAGCTCACAGTACAATAATTTATCCTGCCTTAATAAAGCCAAAACAACAATATATATTTTAAAAAGTAGAAAATGAGTAACTCTTTTATACCTCGTCAATAAAATACACAACAAATCAAACTCATAGTAGTTAATAAAGTAAATTTCAAACGGCTAAATATAAATCAAAATGGCAAAGATTTCAAAAGGAAAATGTTTTGTATAAAATACTGTTGGTAAATATAATAAATACCTTTTTAAAAATATATTTATTTTTAATATTAATGACTTAGTTGAATCAATTCTATGTAAATATTTTTGTATATATAAATTATGTACACAATGCCAATGTGATAATCAGTATATTCACGAGAAAATTAGACCTCTATAAATATAGCAATTAGGGAACAATAGTGAAAAGAAGATATGATTTAGCATCATACACGTAGCTGTTTTGAAAGTCGTCCTTTGGTCCGTAATTTATGGAATTAATTGTAATTAGCCAAAGAATTTACGAAAGAGAGTTTCAAATTTAATTTCATATATTAGGCTACGTGAAAGTCATTTTCATTCAATAAATCATATAAAGAAGAAAACAATGTATCAAAATGTATTATAAAAAAAATTATTAACCTTGAGTATTTTTTACAATTACATACTGTACATATTTGTTTATGTATAATAATTATCAAAATATAAATGAAAGAAACTTCAACACCACAGAGTTCAATGTAATCTCATACAAATTACGCAGCCGATTTGTATATAGCACAAAGAGAGCTGGAGCAGTGACCAATAAAAATATGTTTCATGCTATTGATATTTATTAGAGCCTAACGTTTCTTCATAATTGAAGCCACAATATCAATATTCTCAATATGTAAGTCGCCTTACCTACCTTTCATTTGTAAATATTGCAATTATAAAACATCCACTCATCTTTTCAAAGTGTGTTCAGTACTGGGGCAATTTCCTTTCTTTTAAAACAGGAAAACATTTTATATATTCAAGCTCACATGTTGTATTTATTGTAGGACAAACGTTTACAAAGGACCCCAATTTCACGGAACCATTATTTTTACGCTCTGATTGTTTGTGCACAACAATAAAGACAATTTTCCCTTCACATGTAGAAATGTTATATTTTTATATTACTTTGACTGTTATTTTATTAAAATAATACTGTTTTATTTTATTCTTCTGTAAATTTTTTCTGGAATCCACATACCGTAATTATGCGTTAAATTATTTAAATCTTGTTTAACATATTATTGTGGTTTATCCCACAAATAAAACGTGAAATCTAATATGAATAGAAATTGCTCGGTCTATATTAATTTTAGGTATCATACTTTGGCAAACGGACGGATTATTAAGGACTCATAGTGGAATAACATCTAAAATAAATACAAGGATTAACACTCCATATGACAAAACATCAATATGGAACGATCGACATAGGCTTTTTATAATTCATTAAACACAGTTATATTCATATTAAATGTTGACCTTGACTTATGAGAAAAATTATTCAGTATAACAAACACACAGCACAATCCTCTCATAAAAAATACACCTAAGTATCAGACGCGTTTCAACGACCAGGTCGTCCTCTTCAGTGATACACAAACTACACCAACCAAACCACAACTCTGAAGAGGACGACCTTGTCGTTGAAACGCGTCTGATACTTAAGCGTATTTTTTATGAGAGTTGTGTTCTGTGTGTTTGTTATACTGTACAGTTATATTCATGGAAAAGAATACAATTTTGTGCTTATGAAAAGTAAACTATCACATTTGTATATATGTTTGATTTTTACATTATTAGACCCGTAGTACAAAGTAATTTTTCGTCCAGTATAGGTAAGTCGTTACTCACTGTTTCTTGAACTGTTTGTTTTTAGGCAATTATTATCCTATTTTACTCTATCAGGTATACGTATTTAAAGAACGTGATGTTACGAGTGAAATATTCGGAATTTAATTTTTGCGTGAATTTACAGTTTCGATATACCCAGAGTGGAAAATATTGTGTTGTTATATAATCACATACGTCCGTGTTTAGTCTCTCCTCTGTAGTATCTGAAATGTTCTATAGCGCAAACGGTGGGATCCCATTATAATTGGTAACAAGTACAATATTTTTACGATTTATGAATAATTGGAAGAAAACAATAATTGAAAAGTTCATTTATATAACGATAAATTTTGTGATATGTCTATCCAAATTTTTAGAGTCCAGATGCTTTGGTGGTATGAATTTGTAAAAACAATAATAATAATAAATAAATTTAAAAAATAATAATAATATAATAAAAACACAAAAATAAATTACCACACACAAATATACTTTTTTTTTTTTTTTTAATTAAAACGCTAAAGTGATATTATAAATATTTTTTCCCAGCATCGTTACTACTACAAGTTAAGTATATTTTTATTTTTTATTTATTAAGCTACTAAAACATTTAATATTCCTTTTTCCTAAATTAAATCTAAAGTCTTTCCTATAATTTCATGTCATAAAAATTAGGATACACTAATTTTTACTATTTGAGTTTACTAGTTAATTTCAGATATAACTAGTTTATCTAATATAGCCGACCAGGTTCCAAGGTCTAGCACCTGCACACGACCTTATAATCATTGTTATTATAGACTGTAGATTTGGCTAAAATTCTCCCATATAACAATAATTGTTATTAAAACAAGTCCGGGCATATAATATATATATAAACATTATTCCTGTACCCGCTTTGTTCCACAATACTAAGTAAGGAAATATATGTGTAAACGAATTCGAGACTAATGCAATGTAGATATTTTATCAATACTGAAATAATTCATTTAACCTTTTCCCTTATGGTGGGCTTTTTTCAATTAATTTAAACCTTTTTATTTTCAACATCAAAGTCTATTTATTTTGTAAAGAAAGAGATAAAATGTCTTTCCGATATTTTGTTTGTCATCTTATTTTCTTTATCACATGATGTTGTTTGATCTAAGCAACTTCTTTTCAATTATGCAATACTCTAAAGAAAACAATTTACCTAGAAGGAAAGTTATACCTTCTATTCATCAGTGGCCATTTTTTTTTTCCTTAAAGAAATCTAATCATAAATTTGTAGAATGAAATATCAATAGTATATTTTATCTCCTTTTTAAATTTTATATTATGTCTTTTTGTTTTATTTTTACTTTTTGAAAATGTAATATTGACATTTGGTTTTTTAATTTTTTTTTGAAATACCCGTTTTGTGTTCTAAAATTAATTTTTTTTTTAATTATTATTTTAATTCGTCTTTCAGCTTTCTTCTTAGCTTGTTCGCTACTGCCATTTCGCCTGATACTCAACCATGGTCACGTGGTTTGTAATTGCGTTACATAAATCTCCTACTCATAAACAATATTTATTTTAAATTTATATAAACGATTTCAACTTATTTGTGTAGGCGTGTCGATCCTTACCACGGTTTACTAACTACTAACATTTTTCTGTAGGTAAAACTTCTAATCTCTCAGTAGTTCAAACTGATGATTAGATTGGATTTGCTGTTTCACGTTCAATATATTAGTCAGTTCTGTTTTTCCGGTTTATATATTTAATGTTGTTCTAAAACATCCATTCATTTAATTCACGTCAAATTTAACTGTAAAATTCCTTAGTTATTTTGTATATATTTATAATATTGGTTTGTATTTATTAAATCTTGAGCAAAGCTTGTTTTTACTGACATATTATATTGTTTTGAGAGTTTGGATAGTTGTTCCTAAAACCCAGTTTGAATGATCTTACTTTTAGCCGACATATTATTTTGGACAGTCATTGAAATTTAGTTTTCTAAATTTATATAACTTTTTTTTTTTGTTGTATCTATTCTACATTCAACCCGTGTTTCTTAATGTTTTACATAGGATTAAATCGTTGTATCTATAATATTTTACTACGGCGTACATATTGACTACCATTCAAATCATAGAAGTTGTCTGTATTTTGTTAAGTCTTCCTCTTATTTTAAATACATATTCTGTAAATTGTTTCAGCTTCATATAATTTTTTACAGCTATGTGTTTCAATGATTATTATAAACATTATTATCCGCGTCAGTAATGGGTATGTTTAGTATTCGGTTAACATCGCAATAATTAAATACTGTAATTTTATGTTGCATTGAAGGGTCAGATGTGTTGTGCGTGACATTAATTGTCTGCGTTGGTTTTCCGTGTAATTCAATTTATGCCTAGTTGAATTATTTTGCATTATAATTATATTTAATATCGTTTTCTGGAATTGAAATAGAAGATGGAATTAATGGAACAATAGTTGTATTTATCGAATAATAAAAAATAAAGGTGAACAAATTACCAACATAAAGACAAACATTCATGAAAAACACAAAAATTGACGCAAGAAGAGCCAACGTATTATATGGAGATAACAGAGCATTAATTTTTTCATGACATTTATGTTATTATATGATTTTAGTCCTTCCTAACCCTTATATACCGTGTGTCTCAAAAGTCCTCCGCCGATTAATTTATAAACGTGTCCAAATAACACGATTTACTGTAGCGAATGTTAAACTGACCAAAAGACGAGTCTTTTTCAATAAACAACACATCCACTAAAAAAGGGGGGTTTTGCGGAATAATTCAAAAATTATAAATATCAACCTTCACTAAGTAATAAAACTATAGATAAAAGAAGAAGAATTGTGCAAACTAGAGGTCTCCTAATCGTTTCCCACATAGCGACGCATCGAATTTTGAATTTTACTATTTCTCTATTGAAGAAACTGTCATATTGTAATGTTCATTAGGTACGTCAAATGACTTGTATATTCACTTTTAAAACATCGTGAACAAGAGTAAACAAGATTATTAGGGCTGATCAACAATGAGGCTCGTAAACAATTTTATCTCATCTGAAAGACCAGTATTTGGGAATCTCGTAGAGGCTTTATCAGGTATTTTGTGGTTGTTAGTCTGTAGTGCAGCTATCAGACTAGTTATCTTGGAAGTGATTAGAGTTATGTATTATATGATTAAAAAAATTGTTTCGGTCAAATGAAGATAAAGTGGAGATGATTTGATTTATGGTGATTCTATGAGATATTTGAAACGAGAGTATACCTTTATTTAACGCTGCATATCCAGATGGGCCAGTAGATAGGGGATACGTAAGGCAATTAGTTAGCAAATTTATAACGACATTCAGAGTTAAGGATCCTCTGAGATTAGGCCGGCCTACAGTATTTACAGAAGAGGTTCAAGTTGAAGTGTTAGAAAATGTTGCTGTCAATCCTCATGAATCAATCTGGTCCACCGCACTCGAAATTGGTAATACTACACTTATAATATTAAAACGAAATAAATTTCACCCATACAACGTACAACTTTTTCAAGAAGTTATTAAAATTGATCCTGACCGCAGACTTTAGTTGTGTGATGGACTTTACAATATATGGAGATATAAATATACGGTTCTGATAATTACCAGTCATCTCTTATTTTGTCTATAGTCCCGAAATACGAGTATAAGTGATCGTTTTGAACGATACGAGTTAATGATATTCTTTAAAATCTTAAGGATCCTAAATCGTAACTATCATTAAATAGTTTTTTTAATGAAAAATATTTTACATTTGTATTTTACGAATTTAGGCTACCCATTGATAATTAAGTCACCCTTAACACTACTTAGTTCTGTGCTTAGACTACTTTTATTACAGATTTAAAATTGGAAATAAACTCTAAGAACATTAGAATCTATACATTATAAAATAAATATAATGCCAACATATTTGAAAATGTTTAAGTAATATTTGGTTTAAATGAGGTTAATATATATATATATATATATATATATATATATATATTCTACATAGTTTCCGAAAAATGTGAATATTAGTCGCCGATTGTATCACTGACTGGGAATACCTGAATTAAAAACCATTCGAAAGAATTGATACGTCATTAAGAACTTAAGTTAGTTCAACGTGATATACGTTTTAGTAAAATTATACAATAAACATCTTATGTATGAAAGACTCCACTGGATTCATTGATTGTAAACCCAGCTAATAAGACCTGAAAAGGATCAAACATTGTGCTAAATTGACATGTGAGTGAATTAGTTGAAAAGGAAGACTCTAGGGGGTTCGTAAAATAAACGACTAAATCCTGATTTATGAGGATTTATTCCATTTTGTTTCCTACACATTCGTTGAAATCATGCGAGATCAATGACATCCTCTACACATTTTTTATAAAGGTTTACTGTATTTATTATTAATGACGTTATGGGCTGTGATGACGTGTTAAAACGAGTTTAATATATCGAAATATTTGATAAAATGGAAGAAATCAAGTGTGAATGTAATTATTCACATGAGAAAAGTATAATACGTAATTGAATTCCCCACTTCTGAGTATAAATATGTGCTTAATATCCTTTAGGAGAACTAAATGCGTTATGTAGTACAACGTATGTTCAGATATCATCCAAACGTATGAACCCATTTTTCATAAAGTTAGGGGGCGGGTGGGTTAGGCGTATTACAGTGTAATTAATTGATTCGTCATAGAATCGTCAAAATTTCTTTCTGGAGAATTAAAATATAAAATAAACGTACATCATTAAAAAGAACTGGGCGATGTTCGTTATGAGTATTATATTACACCGAGCATTTATTTCAAATTGGAAAAAAATATATTAAGTACATTGTTTGTTAAAAATGTTCATCTGCTTGAATTTCTTCATTTAAATAACCTTTCTGTCCTAGGATAGGTGTTTCGTAGAAACACGAAGCTATTTTTACTGTCATAAATAATTTAGAAATTAGTGTTGTTGTAGAACGTAAATTCCTATCTATAATAGTCACACGTAGCACATTATTTTAATATGGTAGGTACATGTTATTTAGGAGATAATGATAGAATTACATTTAAGTGCCTAAATTAAAATTCGAAGTAAATTTTATTTTATAGGTATTAGTAATTTGAATTAACATCCCTCTAATTCTTCTAATTTTTCAATAAATTATATATATATATATATATATACACATCTTACAAGCAAACAAAAAATCATATTCGATTACACTGAATCTTGTAATTTGAACAAGAACCTCTCATTCCCTCTCTATCTGTGTATGAACATAATAAAAACTGTAGTCCTAATAACACTATATACAGATTGGCACTATATACCACTATATACTACATCGGAAATTATGAACAGATAATTTTGTGAACTATTATTATCCGTTTATGCATTCTGTATACGTGCAAATCTATCATTTTGATAAACACGAATGTTATATGTAGCCCTTATTCGTTATTTCACATTGTTGTCAAGCTCAAAAACCCTTGATATTTTAGTAATACAGAATGCTGTTCTACGATTTATCGTATATTGGATAGTCTTTATACTTTGACTCAAATGTACCAATGTAGGCAGTACAGGTTAAATATATGTATGTAGTTACTATATTCTAGAGACATTTTATCGAGAAACATATATACAAGTTCTATTTGCATGTATATATGGATTCTAATCAAAATAGTCATCACTTCTATGCAGTTTAAAAGTTCCACATTTGGTTGAATTTAGTTGAAACTACACTTTCAATGTTTTCATAGTTATTGCATGTTAAATAGGGTAAAGGGCGGAATTACTAGGAAGATATTTATATTACAGATTACAT
Source organism: Aphrophora alni (assembly GCA_963513935.1). Classification (NCBI taxonomy): domain Eukaryota; kingdom Metazoa; phylum Arthropoda; class Insecta; order Hemiptera; family Aphrophoridae; genus Aphrophora; species Aphrophora alni. The sequence continues at coordinate 43,464,943 of OY740774.1, forward strand.
CTACGAGTTACTGATTCCTCTTTATTATTTACAATTAAAATATAAACTAGGGGAAAAGTATGGTTTTTGAATATTTTTCAAGGGATAATAACTTTCGAAACCATGCTTGATATACTGCAGAACAATATCAAAATCCTATTTTTCAAAATTAGAAAAAGTTGTAACATTGTAATAAACTTTATACTCTAAACTCAGGTCTTTAAAACAACCATGTATTAGAAAAACGGGACAATTAATTGTAAAAGATATTTCAAATAAACGTTCTAAATGTCGCGATAATTCCCATTTTGACCAAGAAACAATAACAAAAAAAAAATATTATAAATTCACTATATTTATAAAATTATTCGGAAATTTTAAAATATTTTGTAATATCTACGCTAACAATTTGAATTTTATAAGATAAACTTAGAGTTTTTATTGTTCATTTGAAAAGATGTAATGTATAAGGTGCGTATTAGATAAGTCAAAAGGCACGGAATAACTTGTCAGAGATATTTGAACAAGATGTCTACAAAGTCAACAGATATTTAATTTACACATTGTGATTTCCAATATATATATCTTCAACAGATTTTTAAAAAAATGTTTTGCTATTTTGACTGTCTAATCGTATTTACTAAACTATTTAAATTTCGTTCTTAAGTAGTACGTGAATAAAACACATTTTTACGTATTTTAACTGGGCAATCAAAGTATAGTTTACAACTAGAAAGATGCAATATGCAAGTGGAAGGGTAAAGCTGCCCACTATAATTATATAGTATACAAATATATATCCTTACATTTAGACATTTTCATACGTTCGTGTTCTATTTCCATATTTATATCAAGAGGGGAAATTTAGAATATATATATATATATATATATATATATATATATATATATATATATATATATATATATATATATATATATATATATATGGAAATAGAACACGAGCGTATGAAAATGTCTAAATGTAAGGATAAAATCAATATACACAATGTTCACCGTTAAGGACACATGAATAGGTTTAAAGTATATACTAAACGTGAAGTTTTAATTACCAAACCAACTATATGTAAACATTATTTGGACTTACGATAAGTACTTATATATAAAACTTATATATATATATATATATATATATATATAACATATTGTCCAAAAATATAAAATCTCAAAGATATTCATCTGTCGATTAGTATGTACACAGATTGTATTTTTTCCAATACACTGAATATCTTTGATTTGGACAAGAACAATTCATTTCCCCTATGTCTCTGTGTAGTAGTATGAAATAGTAGTATGTCTCTAAGTGTATAGTGTGTGATAATAGTCATATATATTAGCATATAACAACTAAGAATACTATTGCACACCGACAAAGCAGGAAATAGAAACGTACAATGGTTATCAATAGATTGAATACAAACTGCCAGGCTTATTGTTAAAGTCTTTGTTTACAAATATTGCAAGTTACTTAATTATAATATATGGGCTTATCGTAAAGTTTGCTTATTAGTTTTGAACTAATTAACAGTGTTGTTAATTATACAGCTAGGTAAACATTGTTTTGATTGTACAAAAGTAAAATTGACGAAACGGTTATTTTAAATGTTAGCAGAGTTGCAATTAGAATGTTGAAATATTATAACATGATAATTTAATTTACCAGTGAATATTTCCCAAACTAAATTTATCTCTTCTTTTTTAAATGTGAGTGAGTTTTTTTCCATGTTTCTCAAAATAGCTAAACAATTTGTTGTATGCCCAATGAAGCAATGGTTAAGTGAAATAAAAAATAACTGATTTCAATCAATAGTTGTTTAAGCAACATAAACACTAATTATTTAAAAATATATATCTTATGAATATTTACAGAATATGCCGATTTCGTTATGCGGAAAGAAATTTTGTACTTACTTATTTTTACTGATTTACGTAGTAATACCAATGGTTTATAGTTGTATAGTTGTATATCAATGTTATATCCATATATCAATGTTATATGATATTTTAATGTTTTTTTTTACGTATATATTCGTTTTGTGATCATTAAGTCCTATAAAGTATTTAATTTAAGTTAATATCTGACGTATATCTGTCTATGTGTGTAATTCTTCTCTGTGCCGTGCTTCATCTCTCTCAGACTTGTAGAAAGCTTTTTATTAAATTTCAATACATAGGGATATATTGTACACATTTCAGGACTTTTATTCTTTATTTAATTTTTAAATGACAAATGTAATACTGGAATTTATAGAGGTGATTAGTTTAAAAAATATATATATTTTAGTGTTTAGATTATGAATACATGAGAAAGTTTTTCTATATTCCATAAATTATGTATTTATGTACAGATAAACTGATTATCATGAATCTCGTATACAAGTAATTTATTGCTGTTAATTTATCACACTCTCGGTTATTTGTTTCGTCCATGTTTCTTAAACCAAGCCCTTACATTGTAAGTGATATATACATAGTAAAAAAACATTCTGAAATGCAATAGATCATAGTTTTAGATATAGAACATCATACTTTTCACTGTTCTATAAGAGCCGATAAACATTTGCAGACCTTAACGACTAAAAGAGGAATCTGCGATAACTCTTCTTGTGAGATTTGCGGCTCTTCCTCAGACAAAAATGTGATGTCTGTTTTATACAATAGGTGCATCCTTATAAATGTTATTTAATATAATAATATCACATATTTTTCATTTCAATATAAATACGTTCATTGTATTGTGTACATTTTTTGGTACTTTTGTTACACAGGTTTTTAATAACTTGATATATTATTAGACTTAATATTTTGTTTTATTGTACTTTTACGTTTATAAGTATTATAAGTAATGCAGAAAAAAGCCTGTGATGGAATAAAACACACTATGTTTGTGTTTGGTGGTTAAAACATTTCTAAAGTTTCTTGCCTTGGAAAAGTAATTTTCTGATGACGATCATATTTTAAAATAACTTTTACGCCTCGTAGCTCTCTACAATACAACTCCCTGAAAGATTTAACGCAAAATTGATGCAGGGGTCTATTTTGAAATTGTTTACATTTTTTGGTAATATAAAATTATAGTGTAATTTGAATAAGAGAATATTACAAAATGACGATTTAATGATAACGATTTTGACTACAGTTTGCTTGTGAGTAAAAAATAAATAAATAAATAAAATTCTGTGTCATCTCACCAAAATACTGGTTCGTGAATTATGGTAAAAAACTAAAACACCTGAATTGAGAAATTTAATAAAAAAATTATCTCAAAATAGACGATACCATTTCCTTATATATTTACCGAAATGTGATGCTTATTATCCAAGACTTGTGTGCAAAATACGCAGTCAATAATACACGATTAAAGAGTAATTGGTAAAAAAAAAAAAAAAAAAAAAAAAAACGTGTCGCCATAAACAGAAGGTCGATTTAATCATCTACGGATTACGCTGAGAATATGTATATGGTACAATTAGGCTAGATTAGGTTCTATTTAAATATAGAATACATGAATAATGTCCACCTTTCGACAGACAACTAAGGAACTAACATTTTCTGTGACAAATTAGTTGAATTTTATTTAGTTTTAGTACAAAAATTTCAGTCATATTTGTTGACATTAGACTTGTTAATTGTTAAGGTATTTTTAGAACTTTCAAAATATATTACTGATAAAATGAAAAACGAAATAATAAGAGTAACATTCTATATGTGGTCACCATTTTGCGATAGCGGGAACAGTAAGCTGTCTGTTTCAATTAAGTTACTATTTCGTTACTTTATTTTTAGTGTAAGCCTTTTCCTAAATCGAAACAGTATATCGTCGTGGTATAATCATTTCATTTATTAATAACGTCTATGATCATATATTTTAAAACTGTTTAGGATTTAGAATAACAATTGTTAATTGACATTTTCAACCTTTAACGACGTTTTAACTTTAATGACATTTTTTACACAAAGACCTCATAAATCACTAAGTATATTCCAGCACATTAACAGGAAAATCTGAAAGCTTTGTTTTCTTTCTTATCTTAGTCTTTAACTTCGTAATTTAAAACTCCTCTCTCTAAAACATCCAAATGCTTAAACAAAATAAAATAAAATCTTTATCAAACGTATAATACATCTAACAAAGTCTTTATTTTCTAAACGTTGGGCAACTGTTACCAACCTTGTTAAATATTATAACTTTATGATTAAATAACGTGTACATTAGTCTATAGATATTTTAAATATTTTTTCCTACAATTAGCAACATTAGTAATGAGAAAATTAATAAATATTATTCAAATATTTGTTTACGATTTAAGTTTAATTTGCTAACCATGAACACCAAACGTCAAACATTACAAAAAAAAAATAATAATCTATGAATAAACAATAAATATATTATCTCAGACTCATTTCTGAAAACCAAGTAAAAAACAACGAAAACTATTCGTCACCGACAATGTCGGTTTTATAGCTGTCAGTCTAAAGATGAAAACAAATCATATACTCGGTTGAAACATATAGGCTACGATGACTCATGCATAAGCTTAAATAGTTTAAGGCGTACTTAATGATTCTAATCGTAACTACTCAAATATATTTCAGTACATTTATGTGGCAGCAAAGGGTAATCTTTAAAATCCAAATAATCAATTTTGATATTGAATACGTAAAATAGAGTAAAAAATATAAACACAAAATAGATTTTTCACTAAGATAAATCTTTCACTGAGGTTAATCTTTCACTAAGAAAGAATATTGAACAAAGTTTGAGACAAGTTAATATAAGTGTGGAAATAGTATTTTGCATCATGTAATTATAAGTTCTTAAACATCAATTTTTTGTGACAATGTTGATAGGAAACTTCATGTGTATTCAATAAAATAGTTGTTAAATTGAGCCCTTGTCTTAAAAAAAAAAAATCGAATATTTAATTTGACCTTAATCGTGATTTTTAACAGTTATTAATAAATAAAAGGTTGAAAAAAACCACCAATTTACGATTTGATCACAGGAAAACATTAAATGAGTTTCCAATTAAAGCTGTATTAAAACTGCTAAACCTTGTAAATGCAGCAATTATAATGAAATATATATCAATACAGTGTAAATTTCCTGACGTTAGAGGGTTTCATAAACCATGGATAGACCTAATTGACAAGAAATTATACAGACTAACTTTCTCTCTTGACAATTAAAATATAATAAAAATAAGCACACATAAAAAATTGTTAGATATCTGTACAATTACTTAGGTTGTACAGCACCGTACAGACGGCAAACGGTATACAAAGAGATATCTTTCCTAAAATCACTTTTTTTGACTCAGGGAATTTATAAACAGATATATCATCTAAAACTACCTATTCGTGAGAAATTAAAACTGGTAGATTAAGTGAAATCAGATATAATTTTTCTTTGTATGGCGAGAAAAAAAGGTACAATTAGATAATAAACTTTAAAACGTTCATATATATTATTTACAAAGTACATTTTAAAGTAATAAAGTAACACCAGACATCGTTGGAGATAAAACGTACAGTTACTAATTATATTACACAAAATATTGTCATAAGAACATAAACCAATGTATTATGTTTAGAACTTTCGATAGAAAAGAAATGTTTTAAACAATATTTAAAACGTTACTATTTCATCTAACTAAAAGATAATTATTATTTTTTAATTTTTTTTTAATTTATTGATTTTATGTTATTACCTTCAGAAACAATACAGATACACAATATTACCATATCTATTACTGCTGTTTTGTACAATATTGATCTGCGAGTGATAAAAAAGAAAAAGAAAAAAACCAACGAAAAATATACATAGTGTAGGTTAAATTGTACCTTATTCTTAAATATAAACACCTACGCCCAATCATACTTACACCCCTATATATAAAACTGATATACATTCCTTATAATTATAACATTTGCTTATCTAAACTAAAAGTATAAAAAACATTTAATAGGTTAAAAATTAATATAGTTCAATGAAAACACCAAATTACTCTGGATGAGAAAAAAAACACCAGGCCTCCATAAAGACATTGCTCGCTTTGAGGATAGCTAGTCGTACATTTTGCGAAATAAAATATAACAGCAGTAAAACAAAATTACCCTAACTATAAGTATCTCTTAAAACAAAAAATATAATGTACAAATAGTTATCTTTAATTTTTCCCAAAAATATCAGTGAGCATTCTACACAAATAATTAAACTATACGTTCACATGTTCCTACTTATCAAGAGAGAAAAAAGTAAAAAGGCAAATCATATAAAAATGACACATTTTCCAAAACATCTGTAAATACATAAGGGTCACTATAATACTACTCAATAACTATTAACTATATACATTAAAAAATTGTTCAACTTCCTCCTGTTCATAGCGCCAATTTCTCAAGGTTCGCAAACAAATTAAACTGTATATTCACATTTGACGTGACCAGGCAGGTAATTAAATAATTTTGGCCCGAGGAAACAAAAAGTCTCCATAAAATAAGTTTTAAAAGGTTTTGACAATGCAAAATATCCTGCACTTTTAACCGCACCCTCCCCCCATCAGGCCTATAGAAAGCTGTCTCTTTCCACTTTTCTATAAAAGATAACTTAAGTACTTTGTTAATGTACAAGTATCTTGAAGGTAATAGTAGTAAAGAAAGGAATAATAGTTTTGACTGTTATTACCTACTTTTGTTTATGATCATACGGACTAACTGTTTCTGAGAAATAATTACAGGTATGAAGATTACTAATGCAAGTCACTTCCAAAATATGTAAACCATACTTTATCCTACTCCAAACCAAAGAAAAAGAAATCATATGCTTAATAGCCGCATGACACATAATTCTAAGAAAATAAAATGCTCCTATTAAAACCAACTTAAGTTTTAACTTAGACAAATAGACTTTCTAATTTAATTCATTATCGATGAATATATCCAAATATTTTAAGCAGTTACTTGCTTTAAAAACTGAACACGTATTTTTGCAAAAAGTTACACCTCGTACAATTTGAGCAAAGATATATTAGAACCTCCAAGAATTCATATCTTCACTATATATGAATTTAACATAATTTTTTTTTCCACAATAAGGACCATAGGTTTTTTATACCACACTCCATATACAGTACTTTCAGCATAAAATAGAACAATATCATCCGAAAATGATGTTAAGCTGTAATTCAATTTCGCATTAGAAAGATCATAATTTTATGTAAAAAACAATATAAGACCCAAAACAGACCCATGGAACGCCATACTTGATTTAAACCATTTTACAGATAATACCATTTATCCTCATATATTGTTCTATTCCAGCAAGATAGCTTAGAAACCAACTCAATAAAACTCCGCTGACGTCACAATTTGAAAGTTTATGGATCATTATCGAATGATAAAAACATCAAAGGCTTTTAAATTTCTAAGAAAAAACTCATACATTTACCAAAGTTAATGCCTTCATTTACATAACTCATTAAATTTGAAAGAGCTTCTTCTGTACTCATACTATCACTGAATCCATAAGGGGTACTGCTAAAAAAGTTGATTTTTATTTACATAATTCATCTATTTCCGTTTCATAATTTTTTGACACTTTGTTACAAGTTTGAAATATATAAATTAGAAATAATAAAAGTTAAATGCAATTTGTGTCCCACCTACATAGACTTGTTCTGAACAATGAAATGAAGTTAACAAAACTGAAATTGCATTGTGTTGAGAGTGTACACAAATTTAATATGAAAGTTAATAAACCTATCTTGCCTGCTCCTTCAGTATTCATCTAACTTTTTAGGAACACAATAATGTTTGCACAATACCATACAGTACTTGTTATTAATAAAGTTGTGCCTTTGTAAACGGTTAAAATGGTTTTAAATATTATAAAGTTTTTTTTTCTAAAATACGTATAATTTACATTATTTTACTGTAGTTCTAAATTTATAGACCGCTAGACCAATTTTTATTCGGTGATATGTGGTTAGCGTATAGAGTTATTCTCTCCGAACTTCGATTAGTATAAACCAGAATAATAAAATAAATTTTTTTCGTTCTATATAAAATTTATTGTTGCTGGGTCAACAACGTAACCATTTGAGCCCTATTAGAGCTCTTACATATCCAAAAATATAACTTCACTTAAACAACCTGTTACCTAATTATAAATATGACATAAAGTGTTATGTCATGTCCATTCAATATGTTTTATATTAGGTAGATATAATTTTCCTTCTATATATCAAAATATAAATTAAATCATTTTCATGTAAAGTGTAGACGATTAATATAAGTAGAGCGAGAAATCAATCAACTACTGAAAAAAAAAGACAGAACTTATGATAATGTATAGTCGGAAGAGAACGAGAGTTGGTCAAATGAGATCTGATAGGAAGGATAATAATGAGGGAACTAATACAAGACTATAAAGTGAAAAACAGATACTGCTGGGAACATTCGGGAATTACCTGCCCGTACTTACTATAATTGAACTTTCAACAATTAACTTCCAAGCATTTAAAAAGAAAGGAAAATCTAAGAATGTTTTTATTTGTAACTAACTTTAACATCTATTTGTGTTGCGACTATTCGTTTCATAATATTACTTTTCATCGTTGTCGTACTTAAGACAAGATATTCTGATTAGCTCTCTCTCCCTTCCTTCTATTATTCCATTCCATACTTTAAAAGTACACAACTCGCGTGAATACGTACCATAACTACACTAACCTGGGGTCACAAAGAACCAAATGCAATTTTTAGTTATTTTGAAAGAAGAAATTACTTTTTCCTATTTAAATGTATTATTGATTAGACAAATACTGGGAGTTTTTATATAGGCAAATTTATTTATTTATAAAACATATATTTATTCTAAAAATTTAGTTTTTCCCTCGCTAAGTATGTTTGAGATAACACGAACAGTATAAATATATTTGTTGTATATAAATATGTTACAAAAAGTTTATTTAAAATAAATTGCTATTCTGAATAAAATATTATAAAATTTATAAAATGAATATATAAAGCAAAAGAAATAAATTATTAAGAAATTATCATCTTTCAAATAGTCTTTAGTCTTTATCAACTTTCAAGTCTACTTTGGACACCATTTTACAACTGTTATCACGTAATAAAGGTTTCTTTTTACCCCTAGCGTGATTTTAAGCACATTTCATCATCATCCACCACCGGCAGATGCTTCCAAATCAACAATAATTGCAGTTAAGTAGAGAGTTCTTATATGAAAATGGGGACTTACCAAACTCATTCTATGATCTTGTAGATATTTTCTTCTAACTAATTTATATTTGTTTGTTTTATTGTCACCAACAACGACTTAGACATTTGTTTTTGATATAATATTATGATTTTTAAACAAAACAACTTTATTTCAACTCTGAATGTTTTATTAATAATTTATATTACTTTTTTTCCCTTTATGTAAATATTTGGTTTTTGCTTTCCCTTTTCTTGAGCGTTTATTTACATTCAACAATGACAAAGGTTTCAGGAAATAATTTATTGCAAAAGCATGCATTTTATAGTTAACAAACAGTGCTCTAAATTGAACGTGGAATTTAAAGGTTAGATGGATATTATGTGATAAAATATTATTACGTACCTCATTTAATAAATCATTCTTAATGCATTTCTTAAAATATTACACATGAACGGAGTTATCTTTATCTATAAAGTTCTTTAAAACTAAAATATACTGCAATTTATTTCGATGTTTGAGAATTATCTGTGATTTTATTATTTATCAAATTATTTTTTAAGAAATCCTTTTCATTATGACGAGTGTGTTACTGAAACGTTCAGTAGCAGAAGGGAGTAATAAGTAGTTTACATCGCAACAAATCCCTGTGGGTTTTTAAAATTGTTAAGGAAGAAAAGTATTTTGTATGTTTACAAGTTTAATTCCGTGATTTTCTTTGTTGAGTTTTAATTGGCGACAATGTTTTTACTATAATATTTACTTTCATTTATGTAATACAGAGAAAGTTATGAGATGGGTGGAAAGTGTTTCGCGGATATAACTGTTTTATGGTACTCTGAGTTCAATAAAATTGGTATTTGAAGGGATGTGTGTCTGTTGTCTGTCTTCTGGTATTTGTCATCTCCGGTATGGGGTTCCTGTGTCGATGATCTTAACACATGGATCAATATTATTACAATATTTACATATCGTTGCTACATTATCAAAATTTGTATAAGTAATTTCTACAAGGAAGAGAATTGTTTTGTTTTATTATAGTGTAGCGACATTAAGTACCCAAAACAAAACGAATTGTTAGCAGTCTTTCAAAAATTCTGTTTCGTGTTTTATCGGCCAAAAAACAAACAAAATTGTTCTTCGGAACGACAACAGATACATAATATCTCAAATAGGCTACACCGATTATGATAAGATTTTAGTAAAATGTAAACATGAAAGACCCAAAAATGTCTTCCAATAGCCCGTTACTTTTTATAAATAACTTAGAGAAAAATAGCCCTTCTTTTAGGCGTTGTCATAAGATTATTTTACCTCAAACAAAATCATCTCTGAAAGCACGGTCTAATAAAGTTATTTATCTAATCAGAAACTTATTGAATTTAATATATACTTATTTATTCAAAGACGTTGTAATTTTAACTTACATGTAAGGTAAACTTTTGAAATATTAAATTTTTATTTAGTGTTAGGGAGTGGGTAAGACAATTGGTTAAATATATGTTTGCGGATTATATTGTGAGGTTGTATTTGTTAGTTGATTATTAAAAACAAATGTTGTAAAGAATAAGTAGTAAAAAATAAATATATTCATTTAAATAATGTGTATGACACAATGGTGCTTTAATACATTTACCCTGCCTAAAATTATAATATCCTTTAGATGGATAATAATTAAAGCTCTCTTTACTCCTTCAGCTTAACATCCAATAATAGCAGCCCTTCATGATGCTTAAACCATTAAGCGTGAAGGATAAGTATCTACACTTAAAACGTTTCCAAATTATCTCGTTAATAGCATCGAGTTTTAAAATATTATTAAAAGATAAAATAAATTTATTTTATCTGCACTTAACTTGCATTACCTTATTTAAAATTCAATAAAAAAATTTATGCACAAGATTATAATTATTTACATATATTTACAAATAGATATTAATTGCTATTTAAAAAAAAAAAAAAAAAAAAAAAACATTATGAAGTTCTTCAGTCGTTTCTAGTATTGCCTAATAAAATATTCCTATCATATAATAATTTTTTTTTAAAGCCGTTATGTACAACTTTGTCTGTCATAGGAGTGGTCTTATATAACCCCAGTAACCACTCCTTCTATATATATATATATATATATATATATATATATATATATATATATATATATATATATATATATATATATATATATATATATATATATATATATATGCTCCGACCTTTTATGTTTTGTTTATATTTTTTATTGACAACGTGCGTCATTGTAACTGATTAGTTTGCACTGTTCTCTTTGACGTAATATAGTGTTTATATTTAATACCTTAGCAGACGTTGTATATATTTTTTATTAAGTTAAAACAAAGTTAATACTGGCAGAAGAATGTTTTCTAAACAATTATGAACGGTCTATCAGAGATATAAAATATCTTGATAATTTAGTATTTATGAAACAGAAACAGTTGTTTAACCTTTAGGTAAATATAAAACAAAATATAGATAAAAAATGATGTATAGAGTATTAATTTTGTAAAATACTAACAAATCTTATTTAAATTTTACCAAATTCATGGTATATTTGTAAGATAAATAGCCCAAGTAAAAGAAGTATATTTAAGAAATAATAATACTATACAATCTGTAAAATTGTAGGGTTTTTCATTAAATAATATCATAGCAATGCGAATACAAAATATACAATGGAAGTGTTTATACCTTATATTAGAGAAATAATAGTTATTTCGATTTTACCACATAATATAATATCTTAAAATAGATCAAACAATGGAATTATTTGTAACTATTTTAAGAGATATTGTAGATGAATTATAAAATCTCTAAATTTTTTAAGATTTTCAAAAATGTTGAACCTAAATAAGAGACATTTTGATTTATGAATATTTCTTGCCACATATTGAGACGGATTGGCAAGAGTCATTAGTCTCATGTCCAATTTAAAGCGAGTTAAATTGCCGCGCTAAACCTTATAGAGTGGGGACGGGGTGGAGCGCTGACGTCACGGCAAGCCGAGAGCCTAGCTGCTTGTCCGGACAGGAAATGTCAAACTGCCTTCGTTCCTATTCTATTAAAAAATTATTATTAATATAAATAAATATTCAGTAGAGTAAACCGACTAATAATATCAACAAACAAATTTGGAATCATATAAAACAAAAAAGTTATTTAAGTTTTTAGAAGGGCTCAAAAACCTAAAATTTTGAAAAAGGTTAAATTCAAAATTCAAAAAACGTAGAGTCATAACCAAGTCGGGAATTAACAATAATCACAAATAAAAAATAGGAAATAATAATAATAAACAGGTGAGAATGGACTTAGAAAGTCATTCTTGGGGAGTTTTTTGGATTTTTTGAGTTGAAGGGGGGATATATTAAAAAATAATAATAAGTACAATTGAAGAGACTACAATAGGGAACAATAATATGCAATTAGATTCAAGTTTCAAATTAAAATGAGGGAGATATAATAATTACCAAAAGTAAAACTTTAAAGCCCAAAAGCGGTAAATTTAAAGTTACAGGGGATGTATAAGTATGTAATTATGTATATCTAGTATGTAGAATTGTAATACAACAAAGCAGAGATAATAATATATAATGGGGGGGGGTTTATAAACAATAAACATGACGACAAAAACTTTTAAACTTCAAGGACGTATAACACGAGAGCCAAGCGAGCTACGTTAAAAGTACAAACGGATCTTTTCGTCAGAGCAGTAGAGGAACAAAACTTAGTCAAAAGAATTTCGAAAAAGGACTTATCTCGGAAGTTCAAAAGAAGAAAATCCGACTTTCGGTAAAAGTGCGATAACTCGCGAACGAAGAGTGCGAGGACGACGAATCATGTTCCACAAGACCCACAAGATGGAAAGGAAGAAGAACCCGAAAGGAACTTGATGATCGGACCAGCCGTTCGAAAGTTACAGCGAGCTGAACGAAAAAATGTCCAAATTCGAAATATTCAGGAAAAAACATGAAGAGTGACGTGCGCATCTCTCTGTCGAAGTACAGTAGTTGGACTTTGAATTGCCAACTTAGAACACAAGTAACACTGAAAAATAAAACCAGTGAATTATCTATTAAAAGGTGTTTTAATGGAGAACAAAGAGAGAAAATCTATTCTCTATCTATTCAGAGATAATCTATCTATTATCTATTCAGTAGATAAAAACTATGATTAGTTAAATATATAGTATAAAAATTTCAGACCAAAAGGGCCTGAAAATACTTAAATGGAAGGAAAAACTTTTCTTGACGAAAGGGAAGAAAATGGTTACCTTTTGTGGGAAATTTCCGGTGTTGTTTAATTAACTTTGTTGTGAGATAAATTTTGAAATTGCTTTTAATTGTTTTAAAAGAAAGATTATATACGCAATTCGTTTCTAAAATTTGTTGTGTTTTCTATTTATCCATTCTGTACATGCAAATAACCTTGTTTATGATAAATATTTTATGTGTGCTCTGGTTAAATATAATTTGAAATTTTAAAGAAATTATCATCAGAACTTAATAGCCGATTTCTTCCAAAAGGCACTTCCCCAGAGAAAGAGAGTGTTACTTAAGAGAAAGAGTTAAGTTATCGAGCATTGAGATAAAATTCAGGGAATTTTGCGTATATTAAAAATTAGTAAGTTTATGAGGACAAGCTCATACTTACTAGAGCCAAGTATTGCAATATCTTTGATTGTATAAAAGGTAAAAGTGAGCATCTTGGCCTTGCCCGCGTTAGTTTAAAGCTGAAAGGTGGTTCGCCCCATCGGTGGTGTGAGTACAGCGAGAGTAGCGACCGAACGACCTCGGCGAACGCGGCAATATGTGGAAAGAAATGTTTCAAATTCTGTATTTCTTTTAAAACTTAAGAAGGGTTGAAAGTTTGCAGTTTGTATATTTGACTGTATGAAAGTTTTCTCTCATAGTGTTTTGCAAATATCAAACACCCCAAATTACTAAAAATTATAAAACAAGATATTTAGCCCAATGACTTAGAGACATTAGAAGAATCATATTTAGTTTAACTTTCTAGTAGTGACATCGGTATTACATACAGCGCGCATTTACGTCATCGGTTCTCAGGAAGGAAGTTTTGTTTTGCAAAATCTGGCAATTCTGGTACCTTCCTAACTAATCAGTATCTTTTATTTTCAGTTGTTGTTTAGATTTCATCACTTTCATATTAGTAGATATAATAGTGCTGCTGTATCTCATACCGATCTCACTATTTACGTTCATGATTTTATAGTGTAAAATTTTTTAATATTTTCCAGCTACCTCGTGTTTTTTTTTTTGTTTTTTTTTCAATTTATTAGTTGAGTTTTGAGCTTATGTTTATGTATTTAATTGTTCATTGACTATATTTTGTTGTTTTATTATTTTTTTATATTTTATTGATTTAAAATTGTTGGTTTATTCATTGTACATTTTAGAATGACATATCCATCAACTAGTCGGGTGTGTTTATGTGAGATAAAAATTTTGGTGATTTCGTTAAAAATAAAAAAGTGAGGATTTCGTGCAGGACAGTGATAACGATCAAGATTATATTGTTGAATCTGAACACAATACTGAAAGTGAGCAAAGTGAATGTGACTGCTGAAAATGATAATGAAACAGACTCAGACATGCAGTATTATTTTGGGTAGAACAGATGTATGAATTGGAGGAAAAATCAATCATTGACTAATATCCGTATAATATAATTACATAATATTATTACAATAGTTCCTCAATTGCGTTAAAGGGCAAAACAATTAGGAAGTAAACCAGCTCCTAAAATGTTTGGAATTAACTAATAAACCAGGAAATGATTGAACCAGGAAATAATGTTTAAAAATAAAAAAATATTTAAAAATCGTCAAAATTTTACCGATGAAAATTGCTCTTATATTAAAGATACTGACGAAACAGAAATTCGATTATTAATATGATTATTATTATAAATATATTTAATTTCAATTTGTTTTGAATGTTTTGAGATTGATGATATGGAAGACTGAGATGAATGAAAAACCTTTTATGTTTGTTGTTCTTGAGGAGAGGCAATTTGTTTGCAATGTAGCAAAAATATATAATACTTGTGTTAGTGAAAAGCAATAATACTGTAAATATAAAAGTAGTATATACATTTTTTCCTTCTAGACAAACAATAAATTATTAATATCACCAAAATATTTTTGCTTTTACACAAGTGACTTTTTTTTACCAAATTTGACTTCTTAGTACAATTAATCATGAAGCTATTCAAACGTCGTTAATATAACTAAAATGTAATTGAGAATTGTTTATAACACCATATTTTCTTAAATATACATTTTTCGCATTTTAAATTAATTTCGAAGCGGTATACAGTACCGCTCTCACTATAGATGTAACAATTTATGGTCTCAATACTAGAAGGTTAATTTCCCACATATATTTTACTACAAACTATGGTAAATAAGTATTTGTTAATATTACACAATTTTGAAAGTTTAGGGTACCAAGACATCATCAGTTTGTGTTTATAATGCAATTTGTAAGTGGAAAAAAGTACAATATATTCAGCTACAACATATTATCTTTGGTTTTTATAATCAAATTTGTACATGGGGTAAGAACAAAAAGTTTCGGCTACAAGACACGTTCAGATCATATAATGTAATTTGTACGTGGGCTAAAGTACAAAAAGTAAGGTTACAAGACATCATGAGATACTGTTAAAATTCAATGTTTTTGCGTAAACTAACCATTTCCATGAAAAAACTTACGATTTTGATTATGTAGTATCATATTATAGATATATTGCCTAATAAAACTATACCCCACTGTAAATATAGTTGAAACTGAGTTGATTATTCTTACCTTAGATAAATAAAACATTTTGTGTAAACCAGAAAACAGTTTATACACTTCAAAGTACAAAATGTAAAATACAATGTAAAGCTCCAAAAACATTTTCAGAAGCTGAGAAAGTCAATAAATTGATAAAATATGTTGTGGAAAACAAAAATTATTCCACTATGAGTGGTTCATCAGTTTCTAAATATTATTGCCAAAATTGTGTAATTTCGATGGTAACATGAAAATGTGTATTGTATGGAAAAGTAATCAAATATGAAAATCTTATCAAAACGTCAACTATATAGTAAATATAATCACATAAATATAGGAGAGTTAAAGGGTGCCCGAGGTAGAGGACATTTTGAAGACCAACTCTCTTACTTTGTGTGTATTTAAGTGTAAGTTACAATCCAAGATTGTTCTAAACTTATAATAATTAATACTAAACTTATTGAACTTACACTTACCTACACACAGAAACAAAGAGAGCACTTTTCTAAACTGGCAGAATTTCGATGACATATTTGGAAGAACGAATAACGAAAAAACTGATTCTGAAAAAAGCATTATTGTTAACACCTTTTTAAATTTTTTTATAAGAATTTTAATTGTGTAACGTGATTAGTTAGTTGGTGTAACGCCAATAAGTAAATAAAATTTCTTTTACAATCTAATTTAGTAGAATATTTGACCAAATATGAAAATATATGAACTTATGAAAGTTTGTCTGCTCGCAACAACAATGAAAACGAACGTAAATATAATTATGTAGATTAGCTGAGACACGAGTGTTATCATTCTGTGAACATATATTCCTATTGGATTTTAATTTATTTCGCTATTACTTTATTCATTAAAATATCTAAATTAAATATGTAAATAATTTCACTATCATCTAAAGAAAAATCTCTTTGTAACTTAAAATTTCCCATGTAATATTTAGTACAGTACAAGAAGCACAATGCAAACTTCTAGTTAATCTAAATTAACTTTAAATCTTTCCACAGAACTGTTAGAAAATAATGTGAGTATCAAAGAAATTAAAGTCGAGAAGAAAATGCGCTTCGAATTGGTTAACTACTACAGATAAGCAAAACTAAAAGATTAAAATGGTTTTACACCCTCAAACGTAGTGTAATAATTTTCAATTCACAAATGATGGTAAATGTCCGATTAAACCATGTTAATAATACGAACAATCTGTCATTCAAATAGCTTAAAATAAATAGAAATACATCAGTCACTACCTCTACAATAAATTTTAGTATGCATTTACAGATCAAGCGGACAACTGACGAAGTCTTTACCACAACTGAAATCATATACCACAAAACCGCCCTAAAATCTATCCCTAACTTGTAACATCTAATTTATTGTTATTTATCTAACGAGGTAGGGGGAATTTTTGAGATTGTAGATATTGTTTTGCTTTTAAACTAGCATGGTAGACAAAAATTTAATCGAAACCCTACTTTTTGCCTTTTAGGAACGAGTATTACAAGCAAAGTCACCTTAAAAGTCTTTTCATTATTACTATTATTATTAAAAACATTCCAAATCCATATAACTAGTTATGAAACAAGTGACCCTTATCCCTCTTCAACTCTAATTTCATCAAGATCGAAAGAGAACTAGAATTAGTCAACCGAATACCGACAGGAAAAGTGAAATAGAAGATTATATTGCAACACTTGATGAAGATACGTCTTTTGTACATCCAGTTAGGTTAATTCGAGATTACACCACCCTTACTCAATATTAATGACTTCCTCTTGAAGAATGGTGGAACTAGATTCTATATGGGTAGGTAATTATCTAAATAAAATAGTGCTAATTTTCCTTAATTTTTCATGTCGCCGGAGATTTCATGAGAGTCCAATAAGCTGGTCTGTATAATTAGCTAGATACACGCTAGTAAGAGTTATATAGGAGAAGTGGAGTTATTAGTTAAACGTCTAACCAGATTCCAGGACTAATATCGTTAATTATGAAGATGTAATAGCCTATTTTGACCCATTTCATGACGTGTGATGCAGCCTTACACATCATGCTCAACCCTAACGCCATGCAACCTTAGACATCATGTTCAACCGTAACTCAATGCAATTAATTACTAAAATCATGCAAGTAAATAGAATTTGACGTAAGGATAATATGTATTCATATAGTTTAATGGTTCTAGACTATAATAAACAATTATTTGGTGTATAAGTTTTGTAGGCAATACAGTATAACAGGTATACAAAATACAATAAAAACATATACTTTAAATATTTCATTTAAAATCCAAGTGAGTATAATCTTTATATAATTCATCTTCAATAATAATAGAAACAGATTTAGATGTATTCGAATTAAGATAATTATTTATAATCAATGTCATACAATAAAATACACTGTGTATATTTCGCATTTATAACAAGTCCTAGAAGTTAAAAACTTAGTAGACTATTTGCATTTTACAATGACGATTTAGATTTAGTAAAATATTTTACCTTTTTAATATCATTTTTTTTAAATATTATACTTAATATTGTCCAGTGAAGTGTGTTTAAAGCTTATAACGATCTTACATAAACACTTCTTCATACATTAGAATACGTAATATATTCAATATTAAACGATAATACAGATTAAGCGTAAAAAAAAATAATAATAAATAAATAAATAAAAATAAATAAATAAACAAAATAAAAAAAACAGGTACACCTGGGTTACGCCGACAGAAGAGATTGTTTTTCGTTAGGCTCCATTTCATATATTGTCTACATTATAGCTGAGTGTTACAAGATGTCCAATTCAAAGTAAATGAAACTTATTCCTCTTTTTCTTTGAAAACTCTATCAACTGCTTATTACACATAACTATTATTCAATTCCTAAAACTATTGAAAAATATCCGTTAGCAAAAATGTCATCACAGTTACTGTCAGTTAAAAGTTGCAAATTAACCATTTGGCACCGTCTCTAGAAATATGTATATAATTAAATAATATCTTATCTTGCTTGGCTTGGCTTGTACCTTAAACGAGATCACAGCGTAAAATATATAATACTTATAATACAAACTTATCATTTTAACTAATCATTGTAGAAACATTTTAGCGTTTCATAATGCAAGCTAGTTATAATTATTTTTTTTACCATAAATATTCCTTTTAAACATCATCAAACCTTCACTAGTAATCTCTGCAAACAACGAGCGCTAATAGTTCATTTCACGATCACTCGTGTGAAAACAAATAATGTTTAGAAATAATTATAGTCTTGACGTTTAAGGAAGGTGAGGGTGGACATATTAAATCTAATAGTATCTACAAGTTTAAACAAAATAATACATTCATTGGAAAGTAATATTTAACATAAGCGCAAGTATATTATTATCTCATTAAATAATGAATGAAATCTCGGCAGAAGTAATACGTAGTCTTAAAACGCATGATACAAATCATTACAGCAGTCGCTGAATGTGGCCGACCTTACACGTTCAGCAACTCATCCAGATAGAGAAATATTTTAATCGTTTATATACTAAGCCAAAGAGCGGTTTCAAATACTTTCTCTCTAATTCACCTAATAGTTTTATTGTAACTTTATGAATACAAATAATGAATAATTTAACTTCAAAATTTTAATTACAAATAAAATCTTTGTGTTTATACGTATATTAAACTATATTTGTAACATCAACAAAAAACTTTTTAAAGAACACTGTAATTTATATTTTATATTTGTAAATATAAATATCTTTAATGCAATTGTAGATGAGACAAGTCAGTTCAATAGTTTCAGAAAATCTTTACAGTTGAACTTTATCTATTACAATTTAAAAAATCAACTTCAATTGAAAATTAAATATTCTACTTTATGAAGCTTAATTTATTGTCATAAAAAAATGTCATGTCTTTGTATTTAACTATAAATCACAGTCTGTTTTATTATTATTTAAATAACGTTTTAAAATTAACACTTTAAAACATATATCCACCTTTCGGAAATATTAGGAAGTATTAATTATTGTCAATATTTGATATTTTAAAGTTGGTGCCTACAGATATTGGGTTATATGTAAATGAGGGAGGTCCCGAGATATGGCCAACAATATCCCAATAATAAATATCGTTAATACTCGTCCACTCATATGGGCGATCACTAGATAGAGGATAGAAAGTCGTCATTTCAAAAACATCACTTTTGTACTCAAAATACATAAAAGCATGACAAAAACTAATTTTACCCACCAAATAACTTTATATATACGATGAGAGTGTTAGATATTACCATTGATACAATTTGTTTAGGTAGTTATTCACTTTTTATAGAGTAATCAATTTACCCTAATAGTTTTTTTTTTTTTTTTTAATTATGAAAATTATTTGTCTTCGTGTATTGTGAGATATATGGCTGCACTTATGATACTAGCTAAATTGAATAATACATCACTTGTTTCATAAATACATATTAAAAACTTCTTTTACGAGAAAATATAGGAATAGATTTTGATTTTTATAAGATTCAATTTTCATGTTTACTAAAATATGTTCATGTTGGACTGAATTTTTTGTTAACGATTTTTTTACAATGATTTCTAAACATTCTGATATACAATATTTGTTCCTTTAAACTTAATAATTTATTTCCGAAAGTGAATATCTGTATCAAACAATTTGATGTACAAAATAACTAAAACAATATTGTCAATATGAACAAGAAAGAAAAAACAAAACTACGATGGATAATTAAATTACCTACTCTTTATTTAAACCAGAATACCTGCAAAATTAAATTGGTTGATAATTACGTTGGAATTGTTAATGGATAAAACACAACAGAGTCAGGTAACGGTACCAATCCCCATGGCTTACTTTTAATTAATTTATACAATTAAGTAGGTATTACATATTGCGCAATAAATTATCAGTTCAGTAATTATGTGACCAATAATAATTATATAGCCTATATTAAACCTAATAAATTAATTAATGATGAAAGTATTAATTATTGTTTATTATACATAAGTGTATCCGGAGAGTTTATATAAATATGTAATTAAATTGTATGTGGATTTATATACCTAATTAAACAAAATCCTTATTTTTCAAGAAACTATCAGAGTTGATATGTGAAAGAAATCTTTGACCATTTTCTTAGTTATAACTAGTTTTAAATTATGGCAATTACCTAACATATTAAAATATAAAGAGTTAACTAAAAGTTTAATGGTTATTTCAAATATTGTATATATTCAATACCTAATTATGCTTCCGGTAATGTTCATATTTTTACATTATTTTAAATTGCGTAAAATCTCAGTTAAAATTAAAAATTAAAGTTATGATCATTGCTATTCATTATATACCATTATTTATGAAGATATCAGTATAGGTTAACATTGTTCTATTAATGGTAATTATTGTTTTTTAAATGTTCGTTAAGTACGTTATTTTAAACGTAAGTTATTATCCAAAATGTTTACAAAATCCATCGAACATAATTTATATATATCACTAATGAATAATTAGGTTATTTTTACTTTTATATGAATCCACAATTAAATTTTCGTTTAAATTTCGATTTTTCTAAAGCTCCTTTGATAACGCTTTACATTTAAGGAAATAGGGAATACTATCTGTGTCTATAATGTTCCCTCCCACGACAATTCTCAAGTCGATTCAATCCCAATATTATGAGCGACCTATCTAATGAATAGGTCCTCATCATCACAGATTACGATTAAAAACTTTATAGAAGCAGTTAAGAAGTGTACTTAGGTCGCTATATTTATATTTAAAATTAATAAATAAAATCTCGTATATCAGCTAATATCAAGATATTATTATCAATACTATTTTCTCTGGAAATGTGAGTAGATATTTCTTCTACGAATCAGAATAAAACATAAATCTAATGAATAATGATAATAATAGTACCAAAAACATATTGTTAATAAATACAATCTTGTATATCAGCTAATATCAAGATATTATTATCAATACTATTTTAACTGGAAATGTGAGTAGGTATTTCTTCTACGAATAAGAAAAAAACATAAATCTAATGAATAATGATAATAATAGTACCAAAAACATATTGTTAATAAATAAAATCTTGTATATCAGCTAATATCAAGATATTATTATCAATACTATTTTCTCCGGAAATGTGAGTAGATATTTCTTCTACGAATCAGAATAAAACATAAATCTAATGAATAATGATAATAATAGTACCAAAAACATATTGTTAATAAATACAATCTTGTATATCAGCTAATATCAAGATATTATTATCAATACTATTTTAACTGGAAATGTGAGTAGGTATTTCTTCTACGAATAAGAAAAAAACATAAATCTAATGAATAATGATAATAATAGTACCAAAAACATATTGTTAATAAATAAAATCTTGTATATCAGCTAATATCAAGATATTATTATCAATACTATTTTCTCTGGAAATGTGAGTAGATATTTCTTCTACGAATCAGAATAAAACATAAATCTAATGAATAATGATAATAATAGTACCAAAAACATATTGTTAATAAATAAAATCTTGTATATCAGCTAATATCAAGATATTATTATCAATACTATTTTCTCTGGAAATGTGAGTAGATATTTCTTCTACGAATCAGAATAAAACATAAATCTAATGAATAATGATAATAATAGTACCAAAAACATATTGTTAATAAATACAATCTTGTATATCAGCTAATATCAAGATATTATTATCAATACTATTTTAACTGGAAATGTGAGTAGGTATTTCTTCTACGAATAAGAAAAAAACATAAATCTAATGAATAATGATAATAATAGTACCAAAAACATATTTTTAATAAATAAAATCTTGTATATCAGCTAATATCTAGATATTATTATCAATACTATTTTAACTGGAAATGTGAGTAGGTATATCTTTTACGAATAAGAAAAAAACATAAATCTAATGAATAATGATAATAATAGTACCAAAAACATATTGTTAATAAATAAAATCTTGTATATCAGCTAATATCAAGATAATATTATCAATACTATTTTAACTGGAAATGTGAGTAGGTATTTATTCTACGAATAAGAAAAAAACATAAATGTAATGAATAATGATAATAATAGTACCAAAAACATATTGTTAGTTTTAGCTAATTATTCACTTATCATAGCGACATTGAAATCTGTTTGATAATTAAGTAAATTTGTGAAACTTTATACAAAATTTAATAGATGAAAACATTCGTAATATATTATTATCTCAGTTTAAATTGTAGACACCGTAATAAATACATTGTACAGTAAATACATAATGTTACAAAACTTCTTTCAGTAAAGTTAACACATGAACTCCAAAATGTAAGACATTAAATTTATATAAATGTTTAAGTTATTGTTTCACTTCCTCTGTTGTCTTTTGTTTCATGACTAGAGGAAAATCCGGTTTATTTGAACTTTTATATAATAAATGACTAATAAATTTTTAAGTTTTGACTTTTATATACATCTTAACCACTATTAATATACGTATAATTTCAAAGAATAATAATTATTTTGCAATATTTAATTGAGAAAAATACTTAATTGTAAAAAAAAAAAAAACTTTGGACACACTTTCTCATTCAATCATAATCAAAAGAAAGAATTATGAATCATAACCAAACAACCTAAATTTAGGATCGTTAGTTAACTGTAAAAAAAAGAACACGAATGGTGGAAACAAACAGTCTTTTAACATATATTTACGTATTTCTCTATGATCTAAAAATGAATCGCCTGTGCCATAAACTCGTCCTCAGTATAAATATAGCTTTTTATGAGAGCAGAAAAAGGTAATTTAAAACGGGTACTACTTTTCCTTGAAAGTTAGGAATTATCACTTGCGATATTGAGTGAGTGAAGAAGTAAGGGCAACCCAACTGAAATTTTAATCCAATGAAGTCCAAGCATTTTTTAGTTTAGTAGATAGAGGACCGGTGGAGAGAAGCCATTAGTCATAAGAGTCGAAGCAAGATATTTCTAGTATAGTCGTATTTCATGTATAAATTAAAGTTTAAATAATTATATTATATGAAGGATGTGGTATAAAATATACAAAATATATTTGATACCAAGTAGTAATTTAGTTAAATAAATATTTTATTATACAAAGCTATGTTCTCTTACTATCACCACAAGGAACATTTCAAAATTTAACAATTGAAAAACCAATGATAGTTTTATTAGGGTTGTAACAGTAATATTTAAATTGTTGTTTAAATTGTGTTTATCCCTTCTTCAAAACGAATAACTTAGAAATTGATACCAAATAAATACTTTTGAAACAAATTAGTGATTTAATTTATTGCTTTAATTACAACTTTATTTTGAATAATCTTATAAATATGTCTTTGAATCCAATGCGAATTCGATTGGAAAGAGTACAATATTCCTTTAAGTTAAAGGTTCTAAAAACTCGTTATGTCTGTAGTTATGAAATCTGTAAAATTATTAAAGCAATACCATTTCCATATTTCATTAAGTTTATTAAATTTTAAGAATTTTGAAGCGAACCTATGGTGGGGGGGGAGGTTTCTTTTATTTTCGATCATGTCTAATTCCTAATACTCATCATCCACCAATATCAAAATAACATTAAAACCAAATTAGTTAAACCTCATAAACTTTAATCTTCCAGCGAAAAAATAAGTCGTATGTAAATGTTCTGTCAATCGTGACGATGTATGTTGCTATCACACAGACGTAATTAAAGTTTTAAGACTAATATGGAAGAGATTTTAAGAGTTGATGTTGATAATATATTTTGTGTTTAAATTCGCACTTTCACAATACACAACAGTCATCACTAATAGGACAACGTATCAACTTAATATACTGACTACGTCTCAACATTCCAACATTATTTAGTTTGTTTCAGTTATTTGCACAGTAATGATAATAATATAACAGAATATCTTTAACGCCAGTAATAATCCATAACACTTTTAAACATTGTTTCTCAAAATTACAACAATTTAGAAATGTTTAAATTTTTTTATTTATTAAAGTTATCCCCTGTAACTTTAGTTCAGGAAATGGTTATAAACCTTATAAATTTAATACCACCACATCCTCTTATCGACTTTACGCAAATAATTCATTTTTAAGTATAATTTTTAATTATCATTCTATTTTAGAAACTTTGTTCTTGAAGTCACTATTATAATTAAACGTTTTATAAAATTTGGTTATTTTGAGGCAAAACTATAAAACGTTTGAAAATAATGTAGAAATCAAAATTTTATTACTGTTATAAAGCAAGCTGTCATTTTTATGACATGTAATTAAAATGAATACGTAGCTTTGTACAAAACATTGGTAATAAAAACTTTTCAGAGTCGTTAAGTTATAGAACTTATGGAAATGTGTACAATTAAAATCATTATACTAGCTACTATATCACAATGCACTATATTTTTTCTTTACATTATATATTTTTGTAGGCCTATTTTAAATTTTTTGGATATATTATACATACTTTTATTTGATTTTTTTTCATAGATATCAATAGATAATGGCAGATTAATTAATTCTACACCGATTAAAAATACAAAACACCATAATATATTGTGTTATGTATTTAACAAGTAATGTACTAAATAAACAATGTATATTTATTAAACAAATCTGAAGACCAATGAAGACTCTTTAAAAAAAGAGATTCATCTACGATATATTTTTTAATGCTTAGGTGCGTATCTATATTTATTTACATAAAGAAGCTCATAAATATACTATGAGATTAATATATAATAATAATAATAATAATAATAATAATTTAAAAAAAGATATGAAAAAAGTCTGTTTAAATTAACTTAGACTTGGAAAGCATTTAGATTATGAATAGGTTACGTTGTGAAATACTTGTTTCATATAGCTTGACTACATTTAATTTCAAACTTTGTCCTTCCCTCAGTATTTGAGTTT
Source organism: Aphrophora alni (assembly GCA_963513935.1). Lineage (NCBI taxonomy): Eukaryota > Metazoa > Arthropoda > Insecta > Hemiptera > Aphrophoridae > Aphrophora > Aphrophora alni. The sequence continues at coordinate 43,490,954 of OY740774.1, forward strand.
ATAAACAACTTTAAAGAATACATGTTTAAATTTTTATTTTTTATATTGCAGATAAACTTTATACAATGCTATCCAATAATCTCTATAAAGGAAATATAAAGAGAAAAACATATCGGTATGAAAGTTGGATAAATATTATATATATATATATATATATATATATATATATATATATATATGTTGTAATACAATTATTATATATAATTGTAATTGTATGTTGTGTGAAACTGTGTAACTGTGCTGTATGAGGATGTACATCTAGATTGTGAATGTCTGGGATACAGAAATCACAGGGAAGCTGCTTGAGTTAGTTATTGTGTCAATGTTCGTATGAGTCTATCATTAGTTCATGTATGTGTATGATGTTAATTAGTAATAAGATTACTATGTTTCCTAAGTCTTAACTATAATGCTATTATTTTAGACGTAGTTGAAACTCTAGTTTTATTATATTTTAACTTCGTTAAATTGTATCTAACAATAAATGTAAGTGGTTTTAGTTACCCATTATAAAATGTACCAGTATTAATTTTAATTTTATTTCGCTTATCTTAATGATGTTACAATTTAATTGCAACATTTGACAATATTAGGTAAAAGTAACAAAATATATTTGATAAATGCAAACGTTTATTTCTATATGGCGAAATTAAATAACAAATGCATTCCTTATTAGTTTTGTTTGTATTTACTCTAACCGATAGGAAACACTATTACTCCAGAGGTACATTTATTCATTCCAGTAACATAACACTTAACTCATAACTCAAACCAATGTTACAGCCAAAGCTACAATAACAATTTCGTTGTAGTAATAAATTCAATACAAGGTCTACACAACACCTGTGGCAAGTTGTAAGAGTTAATTATTGTACATGACACAATTAATTGTCTATTTACATTAATAGAGTATATTAAATAAGATATTTAAACAACTAATTTGATAGGTAACCAGGATAATCTAAACTATAACCATCAAATGAATTGTCACATATTTTCATTTCGTAAGTATTGTTTATTTTTATATGCGTTGATATGTCAATAAAGTCATAACTGCTTCAATGAATAAAAAATACTTTGTTCAATTTATTATTTGTTTTAACATTATTATTTTGAATTATCCGTGAGCTGTTTCATAAAACTACTAATTTTGTAAACTTATAATAAATAATTGTATAAATTTTTTTTTATGAGTGCACAGCATTTTGTTTCACTCAGTATAATTGTTAACTTATAAAATAAACCAAATATATTTGTACACAACTTTAATGTATATTATTATATTTCTAATTGAAATACGAGAGTTTCTGTAAACAATAGATCTAGCTTCATGAAGGAAGAGTAAACGATTTGACAACTGTTTATATTTAAGTATAATAAATAGTAAAGTGTTAATATTCTTTTCCTAGCTTGAAGTAAAAATGTGATGCTGTAACTTTGGTTTATTCACAGATGTACAATGATTTATAATTTATGTCATATTTCATACACTTACCGATGTTTTTATTGTCTCTACGATTCTTTTTATGTTTATCTTATAAATTATATTTATTAAATTTACTATTTCATAAAAAAACTAATAAAGTTTAAAAGTTTATTCAATTGAACTTCGTGAATATGAAGCAGGGACTAACACTGTAGCATGATACTTTACATGGGTTTGTCACCAACAATTTGTAGATCCAACAAAGAACTTGAAACACCCGTTTTGTAAGTTAACTGTAATAAAAAAGTATCTATATATTAAACATGGTTGTAAAATGGTTGTAGAAAAAATATTATTTACCTATTAAATCCGCATTAAAGTTTTAAATAAATATTATATGGGAATAATATATCTATTTACATAAATGTTATGTGGTAATACACAAGAATATGATAAAAGAGATAAGTTTTGTATATTCGAGAAGAAACTTACATTCGGCGCCCAGCAACAGACTCTAAAAGTAAGTTATTAGCTTAAAGTTTAATGTCGACATTTATATACAGGCCTAGCATAATAGACATAAGAATGGCATATAATTTGTGATTTAAGGAAATGCAACTCCACTTCATCTTATTTACGAGCATTAGGAAATAAATATTAACGGGGCAAATTAAAAAGGTAGACGAGACGCATGGTGTCTGTAGGTTTAATAAATAAATACATGAAGGTAATTTTGAAAGCAAAGAAGAGCATTTGGCCGCCCAATGTGTCCTAACTAAAACCGAGCGTTATCACAACTCAGCGTATTAAATAACTCACAGGATATGACAATATCTCACGAGAATTTTCACGGCATAGATGACACCAGGATAACAATTATCAGTAAGATCGTTATCGTAAACTAGCATAAAGGTATGTGGAGTCTAGGAGTCCACGATGCCGAACATAAGAGAGGGGCCAGAGGAAGAGTCTCAGTCATCATCCTCAATTACACCAATAATTATTATACACAAATGTAATGTAACTTGAGAACAAAATATAAGCAAGAACATAAGAGACTACGATTAATCCGTGTTTTACTCATGATTTACATTTTGCGATACACATTTTGTCTGATTAAAAATCAAATAAAATACAAGGAGGACACCATCCTTAAACTAGACACAATACAGTGATCTACTATATCGGAAAAGCAAAATATGAACAAATGTAATTATCTCCCATATTTTAAAGTGTTTCTCATATATATTATTTGCAAGTTTCTATACGAATATTTTATCTGACATTTTGTTTATTCAGATATAAAATTAAAAGCAGTCATCTTTATAACTGAAACCCTGCGTATACAAAATTGTGAAGATCGAACAAATTTGTTTTAGGACAGAATAGTTTTTCATTTCGAATACATCCCTTTGCAAAGGAGGCCCACTGAATCAAATTCACCGAAGATATTTCTTCACTTATTTCAAATTTCACATAATCAACGAATATTGAAATAAAAATAAATACGAAAAAAATGTAATAAAAAAAATAAAATCTTTACATTTTTGTGAAACTATTATAGAATTTATATAAATTTTAATTTGCATAATATTATGATAATAATTTTTATTTTAGGCGCTTTATTCTGATTATATATCATGGTATTACATGAGATTGGGATTATTAAAAATATTTACCTATTCAACTTGTACTCAGGAGATAAAAATGTAGCATATTATTTATTAATTCTTTCTTATTCAATTGTAATAGTTGTCTTTCTCTGTTTACGTATTTTTTTCGCTATTCAGATAAAACTTACCTCTTTGTAAAAATTAACACTTTTAAAGATTTTATAGAATTGAATTATTAAAGGAAACGTTCTCAGATTTATTATGATTTTGTATTATAAAGTTTATATCTAATATCAATAGCATTGACTAATACACAAATATCAAAAAGACTCTAAGTATAATAAAAACTTGACTTTCTTCCTAAGAAACATAAAAGAATTAATTATATCTTTTCCTTTTAAACAAGTGCAAATTGAGATTGGGAGATAATACACTGAGAAACACAATATCAACAATCGAGCTCGAACTTATACGAAATGCAACAGTATAAGGGCGGATTCTGACAAATGATAATAGTCAAAATGAAACTTTAACTTAGATAATATACAATACATTAAATACAAACAAATGTTATTCAGAAGGTTGTAAGTAATATTCAAATAAATGATATTATTTTATTTCGTATTTTGCAAAGATAAAACAAATTGGGTTAATTAAAAAATGAAATAAAAATTGCGGTATTCATTCAAATGTCTCTAATTTAGATGAAATTAAAATACTGACCTCAATGGTTTGTATTTTATCATCATATGTCATAAACCTTTATACACAGCTTATTCTCTAATGCACATGTTTAATTAAGGTCATATATTTTTTTAAATATATATATATATATATATATATATATATATATATATATATATATATATATATATATATATATAAATTTAAAAAAATATATATATATATAATTTCAACGGTAAAAACCCGTTGTAATTCCTGGAACTTCAATATTTGCAATTAATTTTTCAAAATTCGATTTATATAGGCTAGCAGCGGTTTGAAACGTTGAAGGTCACAAGACAGGGTAATGAGAACCAGCGTTATCTATTGTCAAGGTGACCCTGTACCTATGCGTGCACATTCTGGAAAACTAACTTAAACTTTTTCAATCTGGTTTCCTAGGGGATAAAAGAATCCGGGAATATTGTGTACTTGGGTTTTGTTCCAGTAAACATATTGCACTAAACACGCAAGTGTGGGCTGTAATGTTCCAAATTCGCAATATAAATTAGTTCTTACGTAAGCAAATATCAAAGTTAAGGGGAAAATTCAAATTTTCTCATATTGAAAAAAGATAAAGGTTTTTATGTCCTACAAACAAAGGCCTAAAATAAACGTCAAATAAGGTATATGCAAAAATTGCATAATTGAAAAATTTGTTAAAATATTAAAGTTTAGACTTTAATAAAGTATAGAAAAAATAAAGTTTTGGAAAATCCAAGTAAAATAAGTTATAAAGAGTAAAAAGTTTTATAATAAACAAAAATAAAAATTTGAAAAATTATTAAAATGAAAGGGTGATAAAATTCACACCTTTAAAGTTATTTAAACCGTTAAATTCACGTTTTAAAATACATGGTAATATAGAGTAGGTTATTATCATATTAGAAATGTAAGAAACACTCAGTATGAATAATAATCAAATAATATACTGTTACGATATTAACAAAACTAGATTCAGATACTAAGAATTGGAGAGATAACAACAATGACGTTTCTCATCAACTTTGATTTACATCAGATTTAAATAAAAATACAACTTAGGTTTTATTTGAAGGAAGGAGTTGTTGGGATTCGTTTCTTTAACTGCCTGGTTCTCTATTTTCAATATAATCAAATGGTTCAGTACTCAATTAAATTTTATTAACAATTAACAATAATACAATCCCCTCACTTATTACAATGCCACAATATTCTTATTATTACTGTTAGTCCAGAATGACTCTAACTGCTGCGACTCCGATCTCTGGTTCTACGTTATAGTTTAATTATCTGACTCAGTTACAGGTTTTGTCGTACACGAAGTTTGCTCACCCTGATTACAATTCTTGTGGGCGCTCGTCCGAAGTCTCAATTCTCCTAGGAACCTCATAATCGCCCACTCCGTCTGGCTATCTTCAGAAATTACACCAACACCTCCACTTGATCAATATATTCTCACTGACCACGTTTCCTCAAATCCAAGTGTTTATATATCATAGTAGCATCAATTACGTAAGCCTTGATTGCGAGGTAAGCCATATCGTCAGTTTTCCAGGTGTTTCAAAATAATAGTTGTCATGACGAAAAGAAACTAAAACTATTAGTACAAAATATGTCAGTAGGATAGTTCTCACTCTGATAAAACACACTCTGCGTGGAAGTTTTTAGAAGACATAATGATTTAAAAAGCCTAAAACACATGGGTTTGAAACATTATTTTTCTCATCTCAATAAATCTTGAAGGACATAGGCCTAAGTATAGTGTAATGTGTAAAATTATTACGTCTTTCAACAGCTCCATTAGCTGAGCTACTGGTGTTTTTAACAATGGAAAATGAACCAGTATTATTGGAGAAGAAACGTCTGATACGTGTTGTTTAATTTATAAGACGATAGATTTAAACATAATGTCATCAAAATCTAATTATTATTTGTCTCAGAAAAAAAAATGAAATTGAGTTTTGAAACAAATGAAATAAAAGGTGTTCGAAATTTGGCCAAAATAAGTGCATTAAAGATTTGATTAAAAATAATCTGGTCTTTTAAGCACTATATAGGACAGACAGATATTTCCAAAAAAACAAATTTTTGGACTGAAGGTATCTTATATGTTGATACAAAAAAGTTTAATAGATTTTTAGACTCCTCACTAACATTATAAGTATGAGATAAAGACGAAAATAATCAAATGATTTGATGTGCTATGTTTTGCCTATTTCCCTCTAGTATTGGCGAATCGGAGAATCGTCACTGGTTCATCTCAAGCGGACGTGAATATCAATAACTATAGCTTTTTTAATATTCCTTAATAGATATTGATAATATCCATTAGTGAAATATATTACAAACAGTGTTACAACAATTCTTAATATTAATAAAATAATATCATGTAAATAGTATTAATATTTTTATTGTAGTTGCTTAGGACATTCGGAAACATATAACGTCAAAAAATAATACATATCTGTAATACAAAATTATATTTTTATATTTAGTAAAAAAAGTAATTTTTACAAAATAACCTAATGGAATACTGTATTCGGATTACCTTAATACACTATAATAACAATTTGGAATATCATTTCACATCTATATCGTAACTATGTGGCATCACTGAGGTTTTTTGTCGTTATTTTACAAAATCTAAATAGTTTTTTTTAGATACTAAATATTGGATACTAAATTTAAACTCTTAATACTTGTAACGTACAAATATCATCATTTTATACATATAGATATAGCCAGATTTTAAAAAATTAAAATAAAAATTTTTTGACAACATTCTATTCAAGGACAACAAATTTATATCCTGCAACGGATGTAACATAAATGTATAAAAAAAAACTTACTATTCTTGACAGATATCGTTCTACTATTTTTAACAAATTTCAATGATTTGTTTAGCTATCAAAGAGATTTTTTTCCTTACTTAAGGTTGACAGAAAGATATAAAAATATTCCCTACATACTAAATGGATTGAGAAGTAAAGACATGTATTTAAAAAATCAGTATCAAAATTAACAACTTTTGATTGAATTCGGTTTTTTTAATGTAAGTCATAGTACAACACTGCCGTTACTATTTTAAATATAAATTTTAGCTTGTAAAATTAAATTTCTAATACTACCTATATAATCTAGAACGACGTTGTCAGCATTAGTTCTTAAGGCATTATTTTTGTTTTTAATAGTAGATTTTTCATAAATATAATTATTAATTTTGGGGAGAAATGATTCCTTTTACTCACTCAAGGTAAGGTTTTGTCTTTAGTGTGGTTCTTGGTACTCAACTCCAAAAAAACATTCCCAGTCGTTAATTATTTCAGATTCCTAAAAAAATATTTAAAAAATAAAAATAAATATCATTCAATTACTTGTACCAAAGTGTCTACAGTAATGCTGTTTCTTTTAATTATTTAAATTAAGCTTAAAAGAAAAGAGTTGAAGTAGTAATTTATTTGAGCATATTAAAGTACTTAAACAATTAAAAAGTTCAAATGTTTAATTAAAGTTCATTACTTTACTCAATCAATTTAATAGACTAACGTTATGCTGGAAACCCGGTTTTGTTATAAACTCTTTACGTAGTTGCAATAAATTATTAAGATGATAAAAAATTCTTAACCTTTAATAAAATGTTTATCAATTAATTACTACCATTCCATTCAACATTTTAAATTTGTTTATTACATTAATATATTTTTTTACTGGTGAAAGTAAAATTAGCTCTCATATTTTTTTTAAACAATTAAGTCGACAGGCATATCTTGTAGTTTACGGCATGATTATTATTGCATCTAGTATTGTCTCGAACTGTTTCCTTTATATTCTTCCTCTGTACATGTTCATAAAGAACACGACAAGGAAAAGTAAATATCACAAACAAAATGAATGTATATGGATGTTTACAGATGATCGTGGACACTTTAGTATAATACCTTTGGTTATAATTTATAACAATATGAATATTCAGTATTATCTCTTACAACTATTTACCGTGGTAATGCCAAACCCCAAGGATGATTAGAGTTAACGAAAACCAGGATTAAGCTATAGTTGTTTGCAGAAGGCTCTACAACAAAGTGTGGAATATGAACTGGAATCGGAAGAGGCAGATTTACACAGGCATATGCTTTATCGATGAGAATATACCTTACGGTGTTTCAGAGAAATATAATACCATGAAATGTGTCCGACAAAACTAAAAAACATGATAGACGTCTAATTTTATGTCTATACTAAAGAGTCAGAAGGCCTTTAAATCTTTGTCACCGCTAAATTGACAATTTGTAATGAAAAACAATAAAAATCTAAATTTGATTTTTAATAATATTTAAAAATAAATTACCATACAAAATAAACATTACCTAACTCATATATTGTCGATGTGTATCGTAGGAAACCAGAAACCATGTCAAATATATTACCAACAAGAATAATAACTATAACTTATGATGTCCAACATGTAGAGTATATAGACAAAATAATATTATATTAAATTATATTGGCCAGAATCTTGGTAAATTGCTGCAAAGTTAACGCGAATTGTTTCTTCCCTAATGATATTAGCAGTGAGGGAGGTGTTTTTACCTCCATTTTCGACTCTATTTAAATATTTTTTCTTAAATAATCTTTACTACTTAATCAAATATTTATTTGTTAATGATAACAGTGATTGTCTTAACGCATGATATCAAAAATAATTATTTCAATTATGAAGAGAGCACCGCCAAAGACTTACTATTAATTGAACAACTTTGGGACTTTATCAAATTAATCATATTAAAGTTATATATAAATGATTAATATATATCAGGCTATAATCCTAGTACTTTGCAGATTAGTTCAACTTAGACGTTCTGTCATTTGTTGGCTAACTAGAGTACTGAGACAGATAGCTCATTACTGTCAAGACAAAGATTGATCAAATCTTACGTTTAAGTTTAGCAACTATGAATTCCCTCTGTCTGTCAGTTTTTGAAACTGGTTGACAGATTATCGCAGGGATCATCCCAATAATATTGAAATAGCGATGGAAAAAATTAGACATTATAAATGTATCTCTATGTTGGTTTTTTGCTAACTGTAGAACTATGTTTGCTAACTGTATGTATGTTAGTGTATTAGGGAATTTGTCAATTTGGAAATTACACTACTTTTTGAGAGTATTGATCAACTCTAGCTCTCATCGGTAGCTAGAAAAAGAATAATGTATAAATTGTCTTATATTCTAGGTAAAATATTGACAACTATAACTAAAACATGTGACCTAGGAAAGGAACTCAAATCACAACTGTACTTGAGCTTTCGATCTAATTAAGTACACGTTAAATAAAACACAATTCCTTAAAACACACTAACAATCTCAAATAAAAAAAATGAATGAACAAACGTAGTAGATTTCTACTGACGTAAAGAAACTAACGGTTTGACATTTTTAAACCACCTTTTGCCCCTCTATCTCTTTCACTTGTAGTCACTCTTAAGGGTGGATAGATCAATTTTCAAATTAAAGGAATTTTTATTGTGTATCTTTAAATCATTATTTATTAATGGAAGCTATAACGTACTTATTTATGTACTGGTTGGGTGTTAGTATTGTCAGTTAGATTTATGTTATGGTATTCAAAAAATTATTTTGTAAAAGATAATAAAGAAAGAGAGAAACTTATGTAAAAGGTATTTCCGTCTCGTCGTTATATTATTTGTTCAATTCAGGTTAACATTTACAAACATAACAACATATCTGAAACTACAACGCTTAAGGATATCTTGACATATTTTCTACCCAAACTTGTACATAAATATGAATATAATAAAAAGGATTTACAAATTTTATTCGCCTTCTTAGATAATTCTGATAAAGAGCGACAAATGATAAATAAATGGGTTTGAAAAAGAAATTGTTGTATCCAGGTAACCCTACAGCTATTTTTTTCAAAAAAACCAACATCTCTATTTTTACCGACATATCAATCTTTAGAATACCTAAAATAATATAATTTTGTTTATTTTTCAGTACTGTGTTAACAGTTATTGTCATCGTTTTCTGAGTGCAATGTTAAATTTTTTCCTAATTCTAAAGTTTGTCATTGATCCTTTTCTTAGTTTTGTATTAATATTTAGATCTACGATATTTACCTTGTCCATTGCAAATATACGTGGAATGCAACTATACCATAATTAATAAATTGTTTGAATAACTACAATATTATGATTTAAATTTTATAAGTCAACTTAATTCTAATACTTATTATTATTTTTTATTTTTTTTATTTTATTTTTCAGAAATAAAGTAGTTATATCTAACGTCGTGATGGTATTATTGGAGATGGGATGTGGCTACGTACGAGTAATGTCTAGTATTCCCGTAGAACTATATTTTACATTGAAGTAAGTTATTATAATATATTTTGTTATACATATTTCAAAAATGCAAACCCAATTATCATTGAAGTTATTATTAATGTAATTAGCGCCTGTAATTTTGTGAAATAATTAATTTATCAAAGGTCAGTCAGCAAATTCTTTTACAAAATGAAATAGATAATTTGCAATTTAATTAATTGTATTAAACATTTACAATGAAGTTCAAAATTTTTTTATGATTTATATTTAATATCGCCTGTGGCAACTCTGGGACCAAAATAACCTTTACATCAAAGATTTGGTTTTTGTTTTAAAAATATGATTATAATTATAATCGAAACAAAACATTAACAATATGTAATAATATAGTAATATCCAGCATACTTTCTCTTTCTAAATTAATCACATCACAGATAATATCATTTTAAAATGTATTTACCTAAATCTAAAAATATTGTTAAATAAATAAACACGTCAATCAGCTAATCTAATAAGGTGACGGAGTTCAGTACAATGCAGAGCTCTGATATTTTGAAGATTAAAAAAAAAAAGCTCATTGGTTATTTGACTACATTGCATGAGTCTTCTTTTCAAAGAGATACAGGAATTCATTACAAATTTTCATTTTACGATACTAGTGATGAATAGTTAAAAATTTAATGGAATTAAAATGGACCGTTGCAAAGGTACTGACATTTCCGTATAGGTTTCACCTGACCTTTGTCTCTTTTAACTAAAGGGAAGCAGATTTACTATAACTAATTATGTATTAATATGACTTAATTGATTATACAACCACTAATTTCATTTTCATTATTGTTTAAATAGCTATATAATGTTTTATGAAGAAAGAAATACTTTAAAATCAGTGAAATATGTTATTAACTTCCACCTCTTTGAACTTGTATAAACTTTATGTCAGATCATTCAGGATTGCATTCTCATCCATTTTTGACAATAAGAATGACACGATCTAAAAGGGCATACTACTTGTAATTCATGTTAGTCTAAGCAAATGGACATATTAAGTTTCCTAATCTTAAAGTCTCAAACAATTGAAAATAGATTGTCTTAATACAATCTGTCACCAAAACATTAAAATAAATAAAACGAATATTTTACATTTCGTTTTGTGCCATGACGTAACAAAGTAATTTTGTTAATTTACCGCTAATAGATTGTCGTTCACGTATCATCCATGTATCTTTCACGTATCTAACATGAAATTTAGTAAATAACCATAAGGAATTGACTAGAACAACATCTCATTATATATTATATATATATATATATATATATATATATATATATATATATATATATATATACACAAAACTAATCTTTGCTTGCATTTGAATATACTAGTGACGGTGGTGGCGGGGGGAGTAATCATCAAGACATAGGGGTCATCACCCCCTTAACAAAAACACATCATAAAAATGCTCTTTAACATAAACCCAAACATGAATGACGATGAACTTCACCGATGGCCACAGTGGATCTGACCCTTGTACCGAATTACAAATAATTTTCTTTTCTCTTATCCTAATACGTTTTTTAGAATTTAGAAGATAACATATAAGAAAAGAGTACCTCACTATGGAAAACTCACAATAGCTGTAGTGTCAGATAATAATATAAGTCATTGATATACACCAGATAGAAATGATGAAAAGGAAAGATCTAATTTAGGAGGTCACTTAAGTTATCGCGTGATTCCCCCACCCATATTTATCTGCTGAGTGGAAAATACTATAGGATTTGACTTTTTTTACATATGTTTGAAAAATACAAAAATAAAAAAAATAGCAGACATAATTAAGTTCCTTGTTATTATATCGTCTAATTTTAGAGCTATGTAGATGTATGAAATCTTACATATACATAAATTGTATATTTTTGAGATGAAAATAAACGCCCTCTCTCCCACCAATGTATATTAGAACTATAACCCAAAAAGTTTCCATTATTTCATCTATTGATAACTCGAAATGTGGTAATAGTTTTTATATGAAAAAGTACAAAGTTTCTGTATTGATATAATTTCATTGGATATTTTTAAATATATTTAAAATATATAAAGACCATGGTCTATACTCAAAACGTAAATTGGTAGATTATCAGTAAACAACTAATCCTGAATCGAGGTCACTTGTTAGAGTAAATTATGGTAATCATCGTCACAAGCCATTTGTGCGAAGCAACGTTAAATTGAATCTAATAGACTAGATTAAGTTTTAAAATGTAAAGTTAACTCCATCTGGTAATGCTAATAATAAAAACTTAAAATTATTGCATTATTAAATATTTATTTTCCATACATTGGTTGAGTACAGGTTTCTAATTGGTTTCCTTAACATGTATAGCAGTATTTTTTCAGTGAAAGGAGTTTACATTGTAAAGGAAAACGTAATAATTGTTAACTATGAAGAATAAGTCTCATAACATATGTACTTTTAATTATTTATTGCTATTTTTAATAAACAACTATTGACCCTGTATATAAAATATACAAGGATATCTTAAAATATTTATCAACGAAATATTACTTGTTTTTGATTTTAACCAACTTCCGGTAAGCATGTCGTGCGTGATAAATTTACGTTGAAAAATCGATACCACCAAAAATAGACAAAAATAACATGAACAAAACACTTTTTGTTAATGCCGGGTAATGGTGAGTCCACTCCCACAATAGATAAATTACCCCATATTCAATATTTATATTATGTATTTACTAATTGAGAAGATAATATTATATAGAAAAAGAGACTTCTACTATTCGAAATTTCTAATAATGTCATAGTCAGAACAGAACAAGATTGATTCTTGAGTTCTCGTAAATCTTGAGCGTAACAAATACGAACTTGAGACCTTATAGTTGAACGTCCTAATGAAACATTCAAGGAAGGATGTCAGTTGCTTAAAAAATATATAACTTATAAAATTAAAAACAGAAAGCCATTAACAAACCACTGAAGTAAAATCACTTATTAAGAGAGCAAATAATTCACGCTTTATAATGACAGTGAAATTGATCTCCGAAGTTAGACAGAAACATAAATTACAAAATATATTGCATCAGTTACCCTGCCAGCTTTGTTCCTTTGTCTAAGATTGGTTTATACGAATAGTTCCAGAATCAGTTACACAATAACTTTTTAATTTGAATCTAACCATAATAAATTTCCAAAGACTTGTATAGACAATAGTATAATAATGTGACAATTGGATGTTTATCAGATCTCACTCTATATCTGAGTACTCATTACAATTATTACAAATTTTGTCCTGTATTATTCTTAAGTTTGTGGTTGTTAAATAAAGACTGAACTATGTAGTTGTTTTTGATAATTAAATATAAGTACATACTCAGTGTTATTAATTAAGATGTCGTACTTTTGTAAATGATTCTGTGCGTCAGGATAAAGATATAATTAAGAATCAGAAATTTCCAGAAAATATCTCTTTCTTCAGATATCTGTCATTTTGTTAAAAACCAAAACTTTATAGCTTTAAAAATATGTAAAATATTGAGTTCAGATTTGACGGTAAAGCAATTTTCATGGTACGTTTTATAAGTGTACCGAAAATGAAGACTTCAATTCATATAGTTTTAAAATAACGCCTTTTTAGATATGTTATTTTGTATATTTCAAAAACCATTGAATTTAGAAACAATCCTAACATATAAAATGCGCATAACTATAATAAACGTAATATTTTTTTCTATTTCAAAATGTACAATGTTTCTTTAACCCCCCCCCCCCCCAATGGTGGATATCTGAAAAATAACCTTTTCGGGGATGGGGGGGATTTTTATTTAAAGGATCATTTCTTAAAGTTTTCCAGTTTACTTTTAAGGACAATTTTCGTTTGAAATGTTAACAATAAACACATGTATTATTGCAAAATACATTTGACCTAGTTTCTACCTATATCCCATTGTGAAGATTACTAAACAATTAAGAATAAAGAGAATAGATAAATGTATTTCTAAATGGAAATTACAAATAACATTTGACATTACAACAGGTTATTTCTACATTCTGGTTATTATAAAATGATGTGAAATTCAATCACTTGGTATAAGTAAAGAAAAAAGGGTAAAATTAGGTTGATAAAGACCTATGCCAAACTCATGCCTTGTTTTCTTTTACTTAGACCAAGATATTAAATGACACATCATTTTAGAATAACCAAAATGTAGAAATAACCTTTTGTAAAATCATATGTTAGTTGTAATTTCCAAATATGATTTTATAATTACTTAAATGAAAGGTAGGGCCCACTACTTAAATATTTTTGACAATTAACTATAATTAATAATTTTAAAATGAAATGTTTTAACAATTTATTCGTTTTAGTTTCAAAATATCATTTTAGAGCAGCTAGATATTAGGAATGTATACATAAAATTTATATGAACTTTGTTATTTTTAATATCATAGAAATTTGATTGCAGGTAGAAAACTGCCTGGAGTTTATATTTTGTTTAGGTTATAGTTATGTTCATCCCACGCTCCAGGTCAGACTCACTGGCCTCCGTATCATATGCTAGCTGATCTGGGGAGTGGAGGAGTGTTCATAAATCTTACTCACTCAGGAGTTATTTAGTTTTATTTGTCCTCTGATGATGATAATATTGTTATTGAAATGTACATGAGGAAATTAAAGGAAAAGAGAAATAATTATAAATTTGTGTTTGGAGTTTATTTGTTTCCTTTTTTTCGTAAGTTTCTGGTTAAGGAAATATCTAAATAAATTATAAAAAGAGATTTTTTTTTTATTCCAGACTAATAATAATCTGTAAGTTATGTTACATGTAGACAGCGTGTGACTAAACAGAGACACGGTGATGGAACGTGTCTTTGATGGATGAGGCAATATGGTTCGATAAATGATTTAACTTTGTAACTTCTGCTATCAACCTGTTTCATCAATTTTGTCACGTTTACTACCCTATGATGTTTTTGTGCTGTGACACTTTTCACCCTTTGGTGTTCAATTATTTAGTTGGGTGTTCGATTTGAATCATAAAAAAATTACGTGTCCACTGAATGTTAATAAAATATATGTTTAGGGTACAAAAAAGAAAAGAAAGAGTAATATAATAATTGATTGTGTTCATTTTCATATTTGGCGACCAATATTGCAATATAATATGCAGTAATATAAGAAATTATTTCCTTATTTGGTTCAGTTTTGTGACCTATTTATCTTATCTTGACGCGTTTCAGTGTTGGAATTCCATCTTAAGTAAAGAGTCAATAGATGTTGTTAAAAAATTAATGCGATTCCACGGAACGTAACACAAAACTATACACACATTATTTGTTTATTTTGTTAAAATTATTCCCCACTGTTACATGTCCCATGTAACATGTAAGGGCCCGCGCACAAGTATTATAGTCACGTAATAATTTTAATAAAATTAAAAAATAGCGGATATAGTTTTGTGTTTTATTACGTTTAATTATATTATTGTTTTAACGAACCCTGTTGAGCGATTACTGAAGAAGGAGTTGCAACTCGGAATAAGATTTCTTATTTATATCTAAATAAGACAGAAGGAATTTCAAGACGAAACCAGATAATTATCTTATATTGCAAGGTTAATTTCTAATAATACAAAATGTTAAATAATAATCTGTGGGATAATCGTCTGAGATTTTCTATCAAATACAAAATTCATTACAACAAATCCATTTTGTAAACCAGGTTTATATAAAAATTAAAATAATGGCGGAGTAAAAATTCGATCATTCGACTCGCTACGCAGAATGTCCGTTTCCAAAACAATTAATTCTCTCAACACAACTAATTATTTATTTAAAACTTGTTGAAACTCATGTTGAAATATGAACCATAAAATTTAAGAAAATTAGCAATTTTCTCAGACGAAAATTCAAATCAAATCAACGATAGATATTTTAAAGATAAAAAAAAGTTTATGTTAAACATTATATATAATTAAATAATGATACATTGTAATTTTTCAATGGTTTGATTAATATAACACAAAATATTGGACAATTATATAGCAACCAATTAATGTTGCCTATAATGGAATTTTGTAAAAAAAAAAAAAAAAAAAAAAAAAAAAAAAAAAAAAAAAAAAAAAGTATACCTATAAATAAACTTTATTTACTTTTCTAGGATTACATGGTAATTTAAATTTAGATTTCATCCTACCAATCGTCCTTACTTCTTCGGTTTTATAACATGTCCAGGTAAAATATCCTGGATCAATAGTATCTGGGGTTTTACAAACCAAACGTCCGCAGCTGTGCCATCCTTGTCTACAGAAAACCGAATAAATAAATACTTATTTCATATGATTTTGATGTTGTGAGTAAATTTTGTTTATACAATTGTCGAATGGAAATGTTTAACGTCAATACGTGAGGAATAGGTGAAGTCCAAAATTACTGCAGGCCTGTTTGAATATTGTATTTTTAAACTTGTGAATTAGAGTAAATGTATAACAGAGTTTTTCACTAAATTTATATAGTTTTAGAAAAAGAAAAGTAATATTGATATTCTGAAATATCATGTTATAAACATAAATGTTTTACGGTAGTAGTTTTTTTTTTTACTTCTTATTAAATTCTAATAATTTTATTTTCCATTATTATAATTATTTGAATTAAAATTAGTAATATATCTCCTTGCCAATTAAATACACTGTAATATATTTAGCTCATTACTACAAAGAAATTCTCAGAACTAATCACATTTGACTTACTTGATTTCTTAATGAAATACGTATATTAAGGCACAATGTTTAATATAATTTAAATTTATGATATGCATTTTTTTCCCCAATACAATTCTGTAACCAGGAAATTCCTAAATATTTTACATCTACCTTCTGCTATCTCGACGCATTCTGTATGGTTTATAGTTTAATTTGACGAAGAATTTAAACATATATTTATTTATTTATTTATTACTCAAATTCTTATAAAAAAGAATTTTCAACTTCGTGGCTCAGCTTTCCAGCCATTTAGCCTTATATAGATAACCCTTCCCCATAGTAAAATAACAATTCTTAAAATAACTAATAACTACAAAAACTTGATTTTTAACATGTAATACACTCCACCAAATTTAGCGATTACCCTAATTACATAAATATAAATAATAACATATATATAAGTCCAACCAAAAAACAATTATATCATACTTCATCCTAACACACCATTTCTATAAATACATTTTATACATATTAATAATTAATTGTAAATAGCTTTATAAATAATAATTTTTTACAAACCACAATATTTATCTCCAAACCGAATCCTGCAACAAAAAACCCCCACTAATTATCATTATATACATCTTACTTATCTACCTCATTCCATTTCTGTTTAATTATTAAACATATATACTGTATATCTAATTTTGCTTTCCAAAGTGGCTTCTCCACTTAGCGGACATTAAAATTTTTAGTTTTTCCAGTATTATAAACCATTAATTTCTCAGTACACCACTTGCAGGAGTGCTTTAGGACAAGAATTTTAATCCTTTCCAATTTTACTACATAATTCTTCGACATAGCGTTAGACAGTATTGTCAGATAAATTAATTTTTATTTGAAACTGAACATTAAATAGGGCTTTCTATCTATAAAAAGGGTTTTCTCCTCACCTAACCAAACCTAGATCAGAGACCTGTGGAACTCTGTGGAATATATCCATTTCTCGACTATGGTAATTATTTTTTATTGTAACGCCTTGTTTCGTATTCGTCAGGAAACTACTAAAACATGATATAAAACTCTACTAATGCCTCAAATAAGCTTTTTTTGATGGACGAATATCATAGTTTACTATATATTATAATATATCCATAAATGGCCAGTTACCATTTTACCTTTATTCGCCTGTAGACTTCGTCCTAAATAAATGAACCATTTCAGTATTGAGTCCATACCTAAATGCATAATTATTATTGATAAAAAACGTATTATTTGTTATAAAATGTAGTAATTTAGACTTCCTTATTTTTTCTAAAACTTAAAAAAAAAAAAACGATATCAAGAAAACTTGTATAAAAATCAAACAGAATGTTTTACCTTTAGTAAACCTAATTGACCACAACTTTTTTAAGCTCACCTGGAAATTTATCAGTCGTTACACTTAAATTTACTATATAGTTGAAAACTTTCAAAATTTTGACTAAGAAAATTTACCATAGATATTTTTAACTAAGACCAATATAGTTACATAGATTCCAAGTCATTTCATGTTCCTCAGAGACATTATTCTTAATAACTTCACCTTTTAAAAAATGTTCTAGAATCATTGAAGAAAGCTGCACATTGTAATTGAAATAGCTTGCATAAACTCATATTTTTAATATAATATGTATTTATATTAAAAGAGTAGTGTTAACAATAACGTATCCCATTACCAACGACACAAATCTATTATTTACTAACTACACCATCATACTTTATGCAGTTAAAAAAATTAATAATAGTGGTTCTCTGATCAGTTGACATGATCTGATACTGTTGTTATTAATTAACATTTATGGATACATATATATCTATATGTTTCGTTAAAGTTATATACATAGTAAATAACATAACATAGAACAAAACAGCATAACTCTTACGCAAAATAATAATTTAGATTATATTTTTCAATATTATTAACATGGTAATGGTTTTAATTTATGTTTGTTGCTCATGTAAAAACTTCCAGTAATAAAATCTTAAATATGGGTTGAAATGTAATTTTTCATTTATGTTTTTGTTGCGTATACTCTAAGTTTTTTTCTCAAAATTGTGTCATATTTAACTCTTCACAGCCCACATTGTTTTACAAGACAGAACCATACAATACTCTATATATTTAGACGCCATTTTAAGTAGCTAAATATAAAAATTTAAAACCTTTCAAATTGCTTACGATAAGTACCTGCGTTTGCCCATAAGTGCGTACAGAATACGTAGACGAAATGCAAAACTGTCGACTTCAAACAGACGATAAGACCAGCACTTTTTATGTATCTAGGATATTTTAAAAAAAAAGTAACAAAATAAGTATGTTAGGTTAGGTTAAGTTAGGTTAGTAAATATCAGACGATAGACCTACGTAATCGTCTTCAATTAGGTCAGATATTATATAATTTGTTTTGCTTCTTAGAATGAGCAATCATTTAATATAATGTTAAAAGTTGATAAAACCCTAATTTTTTTGGCTGAGGTATTATTGTGCATACCTTATCGGCCATATTACATATATTTAGGTGTCTCAATAATGAATTCGATGCAATATATCTTTTCCTCCAATTATTTCTGTATGAAGTAGATACTTCGTTCATTTGGTTATGATACTTTCTAGTTTAAACGTTTGTGTCAACTACAATATGATATACAATACTGTTAACACCTTGCCTCCACATGACTCGTCCTCTTTTCTGTTCTCCATCTCTTCATAGTCCGGCCTGACCCCTCCACCGCTGGTACTTGCTCTGCAAAACACAAATCCGTCTCAATAAATTGGGTCACCTGGCACTCGTTCCCATATTTAATTTTCATGATTAAAGTAATAAATGTGCTCTAACAGCTTGTTTATAAAATCGTATTATTTAAAGATAAAGAAATATCAGAGATAAAACAGTTCCTGTCACTAAATATTAATTGTTAGTTAAAAAGTCGTTTCGGTGGATGTCCAAAATTTGAAAATGAATCATAGACTTAATCTTTCATAACATATTAAAAAATATAAGTAGAGATTTGATTGCGAAAGAAACGTCTCATAATTGATACTAGTATTTATTTATTTATTTATTTTTTTTTAAAATTAAAATTGACATTTTAATGGCTCCTGAATATTCATATATATTTTTTGCTAAGTATCCAGAGCCGTAATATATTATTAGGCGCGTTTTTAAACGGTCTTCGATTATAATCTACACAATTAACGAATATTATAAAAAAATATCACGAAATAGATTTTGATAAATTTTACAACACATCCATGATATATTTTTTTGTTTTGTTTTCACCGATGAGTCACCAAGTGTAATTTTATGGAGAGAAGACAAAGATTATACTTTTTATTAGTTCTTAGAGTCTAGAATTGAGCAAAATTTTATTAAAATGTTTTTAATATATTTCGATAAATAAGTTTTTTTTTAATGGCAGCTACCACAAAGATTTACTTCATGAAAAATATATAATATCTTTGCAGAGATATGGACAAAGCATAATACACTCGATTGGACTCTAAAGCACTGCATAAAATAGAGGTGACAGACAGACACCACTCAAAAATCAGTTTGTATTAAAATATGTATACAGTTTGAATGAAAAGTATGAGAATGGCTTAATATATATTATTACGAGGGAACTTTGAAGGTAGATGTGATTGATATACTTTCTCCTTTTATAAATACACTTTCATTATGATATCACAAATATGGTCATGTGATACAGAAATTTAAGACGAAATTTATCGTGAAAACCGCACACCCGCATACCGTTTATTTACATTTAAACATCTCATTTATTATATATATATATATATATATATATATATATATATATATAATAATAATAATGTAACTTCTTAATTATCAAATTTTAATTTTTAGTAAAATTGATTATTACCAACAAATAAAAACGTAATTTATAAATTAATAACCAATTTTTTACCTTCTTCTTAGCATTCAAAACACTTTATTGCCAAAAGTAAAGATACTTCACTTACTACATAAATTTCATAAGACTCTATAAACATGTATTTCAGTCATGTATCATGTGTAAGCTCATTCCAATGTGATAGTTCTTAAGTCTATCCATACTACAACTGTAATAGCAGTACTTTTAATAAGGTAAATAAATTTCTTCCCGACATTTATTTCGAATATGGATCTTGCAGATATGCATTCTTTGTTACACATTATATGATTTATTTTATGTTAATAACTATTCCAATATAAGCTTTGCTGCAATAACTTGTGTATTGTTATAAAACAAGGTTGTTCCTTTGAAGTGGGTAACCTTTGATTTTATTAAACGTTTCTTAACTAGGTCTTCTGCTTGAACAAAGTTGCCATGTTATGATTACACTTGTTGTAAGTTGTTTCACTGCTGCAGATAATGTTACATATATGATATTCGTAGAATCATACTTATACTACATACTAACTTCATCATACCAAGTTAAATTTAGTTTTACACTTATATATATATATATATATATATATATATATATATATATATATATGAATGTTTGTAGTGGAGTATAGAAAGTGTTAAATATTAGGGAAAACCTTAAATGAACCATATATGAGATTAATAGTTCATTTAAATTATAGGTCAACCTAACTTCCATTCATTCGTGGGACATCGAATATTTAAAAGATATAAATTTTATGCTATGTATATTTGAAAATAAATGTAACACCATATGTAAATGATGTTCGGGCCTCGGTTATGTAATTTCATAACTAAAAAATACATGAAGTTACAATCAGTTTGAAATATAAAAAAAAAGTGTGGTGTGAAATACAATTATAGAAAAAGTAAAAAAAAAAAAAAACAAAAAAAAACAAGTTTTGTTTAATAACGAATAACATTTGAAAGACGTAATGTTTTATCATCCATACTATTGTAAAAGATTAGACATGGTTTTTATTGCGCCGTATATTAAAGATAAGTATTGCATGACATCGTGTTCATGTGTATATGATGAAATTAGGAATAATTTTAATATATGTAGTAGAATTTTATAAATGTTATCTACCATTAACGTGTTCGATAATGTAGAATATGTAGATCAATCGCCAAAATAGGATCGATATATGGGTAATGTTAATCTGAACTATTGCCTGAAGGCTAATTATGATCTTTGAGTTGATGCAAGTAGGTAAAACTATTTGCTAATATGTAGGCTAAAAAAATAAGTTCTGTAGTGACTTAAGTGTCAAAATGGATGGACACTTATTAGTTGCTTGGAGGAAAAAACCTCACGACCTTCATTGCCTTATAAATTAAAGGGAAAAAAATAGAAAATAAGAAACCCCTAGCACATGAATAACCCAACAGTGTGAGGGTAGAAAAATAACATGAGATGATGTTCATATTTTCAATTTATGTGAAACTACTTTGTTCAATATACAAACGTAATAATTAAATTCTATTAATCTCATGCTATTATCTTAAAAAGTTAACAATTTTTTTATGTTCTCCGATCGTACTAAGAATTCAAGCGGAATACATTTCTCACGGGAAATTAATCGTTAAAAAACAGCATGCATGGTACGAAAGTTAAATAACCTCCCTTTTTATTACCCAAAAGTTGTTAGCAAGGCTTGCTAGATATGCTCTCACTGTGTCTCTGAAATCTCTAATCCTCAGAGAGTATTTAGTACTTCCAGAGTTCTTATATTTTCTCTAAATGTGTTTGTGTAAAGACTTAGATAATATCTTATTGATGTTCCATTTTGTTCAGAAGTGAAAATTATTTAACTTTTTCTTTTTTTTTACACAGCAAATTACCTCTATTTTAATCTATAAACCAGTCCTGTACCGACACGAGCAAAATAAAATGATATCAATAACTCATGAAAACAATAAAAGGTAATGTGCTTCACAATTAATAAATTAAATAAGTTATTATACAAATTGAAGTTATATGTCTTACTTGTAACTAAATTAAATATAAGAAATATACAGATATTAAGAAAAATTATATATTTTCATTTTTCGAACTTTTTACTTATGTCCGGATAGAATGTCGCCGAATAAGTATCACGTATATCTTATCTACAGAAGGGAATATTTCTTATTAATTCCATTGAATAAATTCTACATACTAAGAAGTAAAACATATAATGCTAATTAGATAATGTTTAAGAAGAGCTAAAAAATAAATAATGATAAAGTACAGAAGTTATAATTAGATAACTAAAAAACCACTTATCAATAAATGAAAAACTTCATTGTCCGCGCCAAGAAGACTCTTTAACGACTGAATCATTTTTATATGGTACACACAACCTGCTGAATGTATATTTGTCATGAAGTTGTAGATATTTTAATTATTATCTACATAATTAATATTTTTTTAAAATTTTCAACGTAATACTAGTGTTTTTTTAATATACCCATTGCCAATACAATTTGTTGTTTAGGAGGGGGGGCGTGGGAGGTTTTATTTAAAAAGGAGGGGGAGTGGTACAAAAAAGTTTGGAAACCCTTTTTAATAAAACATTGCGATAAACTAATGTCTCACGAATGTGTTACACGCTTTTTAAATATATTTTCGTAAAATACCGATTTTACTACTATGCAATATTTGAATTAGGATAGTGTTATATAGACCTATATAACACTTTATATTTACCTAATCTACAGTTTATAAATTTAATATCTCAAAACTAAAATTATAAGAAGTAAAGGTAAAGAAAAATAAACAATAAAATAGGGGAAAATATTTGCAGAAAACTTACGTGAAATTAAAACAAAAAAAAATGTAAACAAAAGATGGGAGGAGATTGCAGAAAATGGATTTATACTAGAAAAATGTTTCTAAATAATAGGATAAATTAAAAAACATTGACACAACCATTACTAATTGGGACAGGCTGATTAAGTGAAAAGAAACGGGAAAGAATTATTTCATTCCTAAATGCCAAACAGTCTTTATTAAATACAGTCCCTTTTGTTTTAATTTATATTGTGCTTTAGTAAAAAAGTATTGACTTCATTAATACAAAAGAGAAATTATCGAATATTTATTAATGCCATCCCCTACATTTTAAATTTATTCTTTTTTAAGTTAAAATGTTTTCTACTAATTACAATATTTAGAGTAATTTCAAAATATCTCTGGTTATTCAAATATATAATAAACTGTATAACTAGTATGTCTGTGAACAGTAGAAATCACTACTTGCATGTTTTGATATATTCGGTTATATTCGTTCATGTACACACAAATAATTCCACAATTACTATAAACTTGAACCATACACTAAATTATTTAATTTTACTTATATACTTTATAACTGACCTACTCACAAATTGTGATTGTTATTTACTAGTCATTAGTATAATAGTCACACTATACATTATGATGTACACATCCGTAAACTACTGACGGAATTACAAGAAAAATTACACTCTTACACTTATTTCTGCTCTGCCTCGATGGATGGAGGTGTAATTAGTTGGAATCAAAAAATATTTTAGTATTGTTTAAAGTTTAAAGATTACTTAATTCATCAATTCATAAATATTTCCAATGTAATCAGATAACTATATAAAATGAAATACGTATCTATATAGTTAAAATAACATTAGCTTAATTATCGATGTACACGACTGTTTTTAATATTTTGGTATTCTATCTAACTAAATTATTGCTGACTAAATTACTTTGGTTGCAAAACTATTGAAAACATTATTGTGTGCTCATATAATAATAATAGTAATGCATACATTACTAAATATATAAAACCATATATATATATATATATATATATATATATATATATATATATATAATATAAATATAAATAAATAAATAAATATATATATATATATTATAAATATAAATAAATATATATATATAATATTATAATTATAATATATAATATATAAATATAAATATAGATTATATATTATATTATATATATTATATATATATATATTATTGTTTCTTATATTAAGGACACACAATCTTCTCGAAACTGCAATATGATTCTGTCACAACTACAAGTTGAAGTAATTTATCATATAAATTTCATGTATTTTTCAGTTCGATATATATATACGCGATAAGTTATCTTTTATTAGAACATGACTTATTGAACAAATCACACACACGATTACTGTAAAACTAATTTTATAACATATAGTGGCAAAGTGGCTTACGGTGCTAAGTGAGGGGTGTGTTTAAACCGATTAAATTCTGTGATTTTAAAGGTTGGTCAATTGCATTGTATATCCATAAATGACACTGTTATCGTTTGTATATAAAAAAACTCATACCCGACGTTATAACGCATACAAAGAGTATAAATCAGTTTCTGATATAAGGACGTAACAACATCAAACAAGTTTAAAACACCATCTTGAAATTGGAAGTTAATTTTTTATACTCTCAACGCGACAGTTATTATTATTTTTTGAGACATAACAAAAGGAGTATATCCTTTTAAAAAAATATCAATAACGGTTATTCAAATCTTTCTACCTTAAAATCCCTGTTTAAGATTGTATTTTTGTATATAATATTTATTTGACCGCAACGATAATAGGAAAAAAAAATCTGCTTAAACTGTTTTTAAATAAATGTATAAGTAGTAACAAAATGATTTCTCATAGACTGATCAATATTCTATACCTAATAACTTTCTTCAGAGTCTTCTCTTAAAAATTAAAACTTATGTAATCTTGTGGAACAAACAGTAAAACAAAGCATACGTTTCAAAATTGTGATTCAAATTAAATTCCGATTTTGAACATTTATTAAAGTATTTGATTTTCAACTTTTTTAAATTAGATTTCTAAGTGAAAAGAAAAATGAATGACGGTAAATTATATGTATAAATGGGGTGTACAGAAGCCACGTGATGTTCGGCGATTCAAACGATGCTTTAAAATATCTCCACTCTTATTTATGAATATTCTGTAATATAGGAGTAGAGATTTAAAGATACATGGTGAGTCATTATAGGCGTGAAATGACTCATAGATGAATTTATAGCAGTTAAACGAAGAAAAATATTCCTACGAATTTTGTTTTCCGTCTGTAGGATGGATTTAGTTTTTTATGAAGAAAAGTATATTTGAAATAAATGTAATACTGAAGTCATATTTTATATACAACCCTTTTGAAATATACCAAAGCCAACACCTTATTATCACCATTTATATATGTAATTATTTTCATTATATTTTCAAATATTGAAATGATGCTTTACAAAATAAAATATATAAAGAATGAAAATAGACAATTTAATGTACTGATATTTCAATGAAATATATTATTTAATTATTTTAGTGTTAAGTCAATGGATAATGAATATAATTTTAAAAAAACGTAGTGGAAAAAGTCGCTTATAATACCAGTGGTTTATTATTTTGGGTGAATTACAATTGTTGAAGTTATAAGTTACACCACATAAACAAAGTTTTATTTGTTTGAATATACATAGAAAAAAAATTGGAATTGAAAAATAATAATTGATAATTCTGTTAATAAAAGACATTATCTGTTGTAATTGACAAGTTTGTCCACGAAGCAACACATTTATAAATTTAAAGTATATTTCCCCCCAAATATTTACTCCAGTATAAAGTGTTCCTTTATTTAAAACAGAACTTTACCTTGTAATGATAAGAATAGCTGGTATCGTAGACTTTATGGTTGTGTTAGTCAATTAACAACAAGTACTTTTTTTAATAACCTAATTAACTATTGACTTCTATTAACATAAATTTATGGTTGTAATATCTCTAAAGAGGAATTATTGTTTGTGTAATGTATATTTTTATTTAAACAAATAGTTTTTTAGTTATTTTTTATTAAAAATTTTAATTGCCCCCATTTAATTATTATAAAATATCAATGTCTGTGTTCTTGTTGCACGTGCAAATGGCTACTTACAACAAGTGTACGTAATATCTATATTCAATATTTATATTTATTTCAAAAATAATAAATATACGTTTAAATGAAAAGAGAATGACAAGTATTTCTATATTCTATTGAAACAACATTTTTTTTTATTTTTCCTTCAACGTACAAGCCAATATACATTCTTGTGTCTCTGTTTGCGAAAATACATTTTTATATTATTTGATTGATATAAATTTTGTTATTGTATTTCCCCGAAATGTATTTTATGTTTATTCAAATTCCGAATGTGAAAAAATATTTTGACTTACTACACCAAAAACATCACAGAAAAAACATTTAACACTGGATAACAACTTTCAATATCACCTACGAGTATAAGTAATGAATTCCGCATGTGTGTTTATTTTACGTAAAATATTCTAATTTTTATTATAGTTTTAAATCTTTTGAGCTATTTTTCATAGATGTGCATTGATTTCTATATGCCGGTTAGTAGACACATTTCTTATTTAAAACCGAATTATTCCAGGATAGGTTATTTTTTATTTGTTTCAATATATATATATATATATATATATATATATATATATATATATATATATATATATATAACGGCACAAAATATATTTCCAAAACAAAATAATAAAGTATTAATTCCACTAATTCATTTAAATTTTAAAAACCTAACGTTTGTTTGTAACGAAAGTACTTAATTTCACGCTTAGGCTTTTATAACAACATTTTTCTTAGGATATTTTTTCATATAAATATAGCTTTTTTATAATTAAAGATAATTAAATAATAAAGACAAGTGCATCTTTAAAGATAATTGCATCTATAATGAAAAAAAAAAAAAAAAAAAACTCTCATACAAGACGAATGTACACAATATTATATTCTTTTAAGCCTAACCTATATATTCTTTAATTGTGTGTTATGGCCAATTATATGGGAAACACAAACTTTAAAGGTAATAATGTATACACGTTCAATAGTTTCATAGAATGTACGTTAAAAGGGAAAGGGAATCAATGGGCTAAGTATAAAGCGCCTCCCCTCATTCCAAAATATAAATTACCTACAATAACGATATATTTAAATGAAACTTTAAAATTCAATTTCACCTAATTATAAAGTTCCAGTCCTAAACATGGGTTATAATTTTGTGTTAATTAACAGGTTTGTAATTAAGAGAGCAAAGTGTTATTGATGTTAAGACTCTAGAGTAGATGGAAGTGAAATGATAATGTTAGCAAAGTGTCAATCTGAATTGCGAAATAACAGATTAAACATTAAATCACGTACACCGAACTTATCTCTTGTTTTTAAAATATATCTGTAAGTTTCCTTTCAACTACTGAAAATGTTTTTCAGTTTCTCAAAAGATAAAGTATATTTCATAAAAAAAAAATGGGAGTCATTATCATGGTAAAATAAAACGTGAATTCGACTATTATAAAATCAAATATAGACTATATTTTTTGAAACAAAAGTATCATAAAAATGGAAATACAGGTTACAAAATGTTTATTTTAAAACTCGCCACATTAGTTTAAAAAAATAATTTAAAAAAATAATAAAAAAAATAACTATAATATGATCACACAACGGGGTCACAAATTACTTAACACCATATTGTAATCTAATACATCATTATCAAGATAATAAGTAAACTATTGTTTTCCTCCCTTTGTCTTATTTTTTTAATATATAATTTTCATTATACTATATTTAAACTTGCTTTTACTAAAATATTTTTTATTTAGATCAAGAAATAAAATCTTTTAAAAATATAAAAATATCATAAAATATGATTTTTATTTTGTGTTTAAACGTCTTGACTAACGAACAGATATATTATTTTATTCAAATTCGCCTACCAAACTTTAGTACAAGAAATGTAATTACGATATCTACAGCAGTGTTAAAGGTACGATGTTGTTTTAATAATACTGTTATGAGATACAACATTCAATGATCCTTGTGATTTATAGGAAAGAAGAAATTCCTAATCTACGATTGAAATAATAACACAATTAATATTAGAAAGTTTAATGGAACCTTTTGTACATATCCATAACATAGCAACCATACGCCAAGGGATATAAACAATTACTCTGGTTTATATATATATATATATATATATATATATATATATATATATATATATATATATATATATATATATATATATATATATTGGGTATTTGTTTATATCTCTTAGGTAGATACGGTACCGAAATTTACGAAAAGGTTTATTAAACTTTCTAACGTTATTTGCATAGGTGTTGTAATTGTGGTTTGGGGGTTACTTCTTTCATATTTTTATGAGATATGTTTTATAAATTAAATCAGAATAATATACACCGCTTTATACAAAAGTCGGTCTGTAAACAAGATAATAGAAAATATCCATACATATAGAATATTCATTATTATTTATATTATTTGAAACATATTCTCATTTTATTTAGTGAACATTAAAAAGTCATAAATGTCAGAAGACTCAACAGCGTTGTCCTAGAAGACTATCACATAACCTAACAATTACCGGACATTGGTTTAAAATCAACTTCTTCAAAACCGTTCTAAATTAACACTGTTCATTTAGATAGCAAATAAATATAAAAGCTTTTACTCAGATATAATGATGTGTATATTGGGCGTAGTGGTTCTATTTTATAAAAGAGGGTTAGATTTCAAGATCATTAAAGTGCGTATTATATTTATCAATATTTTGATATCTTTACTTTCAAAATTGCAAATACTATGAACTGGAATTTCAATTTGAATAACAGGGAATAAGGAAATGTTATTTATTCCAATAGGATTTGATAAGATATCCATAACCGACAGTCGTATTATTTATTCGGCCAAATGGTATTCCCAAAAGGCATCGGCAGGTGGATGTAAATCTTTAGACTCTTTCTGTAACAGGTAATTTGAAACTCAGACCCACACAAATGTGGAATACTTTCATACATTTCATTTCCTACTGAATATATGTTTACGAGAATCTCTCTGAGTATTTCATGCAATATTCATATGGTATTAATATTTATTATTTTCACCTTCCTCTTTTGTTTTATATAACAAGAAGAGGTAAATTGTTTTATATACTAAGAAACCCCATTTTTTATGTTTTCGAGGAAAGGTTTTGAAGTTCAAAATATAATGTCGTAAGGACCAACATTAATTCCCATGACAATATTAAACACCTCTAATTAAATAAATAAATAAATAATATTTTTACACTTTTTAATATTTTTTATATATATATATATATATATATATATATATATATATGTATGTAACATTTTTCATTGCCAAAAAACAAAAACAATAATTATATACAAAAATTAATGTTGGTAATTAAGATATAAATTTTTTTAAATTGATACAATTTTGTTCTAAAAGTTTTTCAGATATATACTACAAAATTCAAAGTTAAATCTTATCTTTTTAACTTTTCTCATATGATTTTCAGAATTTAAATCAAATACTTGTTCTTCCGCCTAAAATAGTAACACTCTACTAACTCAGAGAGAGAGAAAGAGAGAGAGAAAGAGAGAGAGAGAGAGAGAGAGAGAGAGAGAGAGAGAGAGAGAGAGAGAGAGAGAGAGAGAGAGAGAGAGAGAGAGAGAGAGAGAGAGAGAGAGAGAGAGAGAGAGAGAGTAGAGAGAGAGAGAGAGAGAGAGAGAGAGAGAGAGAGAGAGAGAGAGAGAGAGAGAGAGTAGTATAAGGGAATTGGATTATAAAGTTAGAGTAGGATTTATTTTTTATACTTATATAATTTATCTTCCTTGTACTTCTCCAATATTTTAAGATTTAAGAAATTCCCCTAAATATTTGAGTTTCATTTAGCATTTGACTATCCACAACTACTGGGTTTTTCCTTAGAGCGTCTTCTAATCAACTCCTCTCTCGTAGTCTCATATTAATTTGTATTTCTCTCTTTAATCCTTCGATCCGCGAGTTTTTGTTTTGTCACAATATCGTGCCATTTTACATAGACATTTATTTTAACATATTGAGCTAGAAACAACTGCAATCGACTCATTATATACTTTGACATGTCCTCCGTCACCCTTTTACAAATTAAAACAAACAGTACTCATAATTTGTTGAAAATATTCAAAACTTAATTTTTCTTATTAATTACCTGACCTCTAAATTTCATGATATGTACTCTATCTATGTATTAAATCGGAACGTACTGGATAAACATGTCGACACAGGAAACAACATTTACATATGAAAATGACCCATAAAGACAGTCATTTTAAATTGTAAATCTATAAGCTAAAGTACAAATTTTATTTTAATTTTTAAAAATTGAATGGTTTAGTAATCAATTTTCTGAGTTCATAAAACCAACTTTGTTATCAAAATGAAGATGGATGCAAATTATTGAAGTATACCAAATGGATGTTAAATCAAATATCGCAAGTCAAGTTAACGGAAATAAATGCCTAGCTATCTCGTGAAGTTTGCTTATCATTTTAAGATAATTAATGGGCTTGTAAGTACACAGTACACAGAATGTATAATATTAACACAAATTCAATTGAAGTAGATAAATATCTATAATTTCTTTGATTATATTTCAAATGTTTATTATTATTTTTTTTTTCAATACTATTATTGGAACTTGTGATGTATATCTATTAGAAATTAGAGTTTTGCTTGAAGTAATATTACGAATTTATTATAAACCCCAAAGGAAGTATCAAATTGTAGACCTACAAAAATAATAATAATAGTAATAAACCAAATGTGCAGGATATCGTGGAACATTATTTCACCAGGCTTTTTTCATACAGCAATGTTTGTCAATTTTGAAAGAGAAAGGCCTACTCATTAACTTTCCTTAATATTTGTTAGTTTGTTGTTCTATCCTGTTATATATATTCTTGATCTACCCACAAATACTTAAAAAAAAAAAATAATAAATAAATATTGGTAATTACCTGATAATAATAATTTAATTATTATTTTCAAACCTTATTTTTTACTATTTCTTACTTAAACTCTCGTAGCTTGTAAATATTAAATAAAATGTTAGTTACCTCCAAGTCTACGTAAGAATTTGAAGATTAAAGTAAGTCGAAACGCCACAACTATAATGTTAGTTAGAGTGTCAAAAGTAAATAAAAAGCTGAAAACTGTTTCCAACATGATTAATTGAGAAAAAATAATATCAAAATAATTATATATAATTCGATAAACTTATTTTACCCTTATACATTTTAGGACCAAGTATAATGCAATTATTTCAAGCCATAGTAGTACAGATACATATATCTATTAATAATTATGTTTTGTTTGTTTTTAAACATTGATAGTTGTGATGTTTATTGTACCATTATAGTGAGGGTAATAGTTTTAATTGTTTTGGACTATTTATATTCCCCATAAGTGATTCATTTCAAATAAAGTTTCTAAAATTGTACTGAATGAAATAGAACTATTTCAGGAATATTATAATTTAACTTTAAAGAAGATAATTGGTACGAAATAAATACAAAAAATATATATGTGACAAAATGAATGCGGCTTTATTGATGACGTACTTTTTTTTTGAACCATTAACCAGATATCAAAACAGAGAATGAATATGATACTATGCATACAATGTAAATTAATATTTTAAATTTAAGTAATATGAATTAAATAAAAAAAACCTCTTTAAAAAAATTAAATAAAACTACTTGTAAACTGACACTAATTGTCAAAAGGTAACTAATTTGTTTTCCATTCATATACATATGTTTTGATTATTATTTTATTTATTTATTTTTTTTGTAAAATAAGGAAAATAGATTGTATAGATTATTATTAAATTTTATAGTTTATTAAAAACTGTTTTTTTTTTTATTTTCTCTCTATTCCAAAATAGTAATAACATTTCCTCGAACTATAATGAAATAACAACAGTTCTAAAACCACAAGAAAAATATTAGGGTGCATTTATTATATAAAATATGATAAAAATAGTCAACCCAAGGGAGAATTATTATTATTTTAATACAAATGTATATGTATGGTTCACATTAATTTTATTGACATCATGTAAGCTAGTTTTATTAACACTGCTTTATGTCTAGATATATCACGACATTGACCAGTGACCAAAATTTCTAAAGAGTAATAATTAAAAACCCTACTTAAATTGTATCATGAAATTTTTAACATTATAAATTTATAACAAGATATATAGTTCAGTAAATATGCTAATTCATATTTTAAAATTTAGTTGTGCTGTAATAGCTTTTATGCTGATTAAGAAAATAGTAGTAGAAACCTTTGAAGTCTGTATCCTTTATGTTATTATTAGATTTTCTCAACTACATCTCTGATAGGTCTTATATTTCTCTTAGAACAAATATAATGTCTTTGTGAGAGTAAAGATTAATTTTGAGTTGTCGCACTACTGCATACCAGTGTAACTGAATAATATATGTGCAATTTAATTTACTTTATCGACAAAAAGTTACCATTACAGTTTCATGTTATGTATATAAGTTGAAAAGTCTTGGTGATATAGTAAATTCTCAGGATTTTATAGAAAATATATTTATCCGGTGTTCTCTTTTTCATACTACAAACATCCCATACTTATTCTCCATTTTTTTTATGTTACTTTCTTCTCTATTACTTTTTTATTCACTCTGAAATACTACTTCTCTTTGGATTCGTGTCGCTTTCCCTCCCCCTCTACCCCCTATATCCCTCTCAATATCATCTTTCTGATACTTCTACTTTTTTGCCGTTCATTATATTACATTTTTAATATAGCATTTTCGTATATTTTACTGACTCTCCTCCCCTCTATTCTTCCTCCACTATTCTTATAGTCCCAATGTATGCATAAAATAAGATTACTAAACTTTTTTTAAAATAAAATACAAGTAATTTACAACTGTAAAGATTTACAATATTAAAAACCAAACGGGTGCAGAGAGTTATATTGAACTTCTATAATAGCTTAGGCAGTTGGACAACTGTCGATTCGTCATTTTGCAGAGCGTGTCTGGCCAATAAATCTGAGTTGTTCGGTTTAAATGACACATAGAATAGTGATCAAGCTCCTGTAATGCTTACTTTCTCAGACTTCTCTTAATGATCGCTTCACTTGTAGATATTGCGCAAAGCAAAATGGTAAATTTCACAACTGAATATATATCACTTTTATAATATTATAATGTTGCTATAAATGTAAAGGAGTGCATGAGTTTACAACAGCTATCGTTACAATAGTTGAAAACACCGTTCCGAAATTGTCGACGAGATCACAATGTCCACTATTTCCATGATCCAAGGACAATAATATTGGCGAAGTATATTAGCACGGTAACAAGAGCCACATCCACGTCAACGCCGTGGAAAAAGTTACGTTCAGTTTCCGATTATCCATATTATGTTCCCATATTGGGACTTAAGCAGCGCAATGAAGTTTTGACTACAAATAATTATTATGAAATTGCTAATATTTCTGGCGGTAATCATTTGCTAACTTTTCTTCTACAGCTACGCATTAAGTTTCTATAAGATTTGTCGAGAAGATATACTTGTCACAGTAGGTTTGTTGGAAGAATCGCCAGTAAATAGCCCATTTCCCCTACAATAATTAGGATTTGCTTTGTAGTCGAAACGGGGTTCTATCCCAGGTCCTGACCACATTGTTTATTCTGTGATGAAACACGTTCTAATTTCGCGAAAGCTGAATCTCCAATATACAATTATATATAAGAGGAGCAATGTTTTCCCGATGTTTATTTGGAGGCTACAGTAATTCCTCTTCTATCGAAATAATATGTTACTGTGTGCTCTGTAAGTTAGTAAAGAGAATGGTCAATCGGCGCCTTGATTGATATCTCGAAAATAACCGGCTACTTTGTAATGAACAATGTGTTCTTAGGCAGGGTAGATCTTCTACTGATCAGCTGCTTTTTCTAGAATTTGGCATACAAAATGCATTTTTCTTTGGTCAGACACCGGTTGCGGTGTATTTTTTACTTGAAAAAGCTTGTGATATAACTTGGCGAAGAGGAATTCTGGATAGTGAAGCATAAGAGGGGATCAGTCTAATAAGATTCCAGAAAGATACCAGAGTTAAGTCAGAATGGAATTTTGAATAGCGTTGAGGAAGTTTGTTGGTAATATTTAAATGTATAAAAATGATTTATTCATATAATATCTACAAGAACAGAACATACAAAATTTGGAATGTGTCTTACTGAGCAGTTTAAAAAAAATCAAATGCAATATCTATAACACCTTATAAACTACAGCTCAGACCAACATAAGTTTGGCATAAAATAAAATTTCCTATAAGTTATACTTACATAGGGCGGCTCTTACTTATTTTATTTTTAAGATTTATGTTTTTCTGATGAACTGATTAACCTAATGTTACCTATTGTAGAATCAGTGATTATGAAATCTATAAGAATTATGTTGAATTATAGTAATTTTCTCCATATTTCCAAAAAATCATTTACTATTAAGAAATGGTGAAGTAGATTAGTACCTGTAAACGAAAAAGATAGGTTTTTGTTTCAGACTTTTCAAATCGGATCGACATTAAATATTCAGACAACTCATAATTAAAGTTATGTTAAATCACTTCGCTTTAAAAAGTTATTTATATTCTAACAACATATACTACGCTTCATTCATTATATTTTATTATACTCGTATTATTTATTATGTTTTTAATATTTTTCGAGATTTATCATACTAAAATAGAAAATTATAAATATTAAAACGTGAATTTCAAAAAAAAAAAACAACAAACAACAAACAACAAACAATAACAAAATATGTGTAATTGAGAAGATATACAGGCTATCAATTAAAGAAATATAAAGTAATTATGATTGAATATTCGTTTACACAATTCAAGGATAGCATTTAACTAAAAACAATCAAACGCCGTACATTCCCCTGCCTTTACTGTGGTATGATGAAATATATGCATTGGATAACGCTGTTCCTAAGTAAGACACAACTCTTCTTAATATATTTTATGATGCGATTATCGTAATGTTTTTTTTTCCTTCCTATATTATCGTAATGAGGCGAGAAAACATTACCGTAAAGGATAAACACCATATTTAAGTTGAAACCTTTTAGTCTCGTTATGTAATGTTTACAATATGCGGGTACATTAAAACTAAGTTGGTATATGCATTTAAGATTATGTTCATATAATACATGCATAAAATATCAGGAAATTTAGTCCAGTATTCTAACGACATTAATGGTAATATTGGAAAAGGAAAAAACTTTTTCAGAAGTTTTTTTTTTTATTTGTGTTAGAATTATATACTAAACAAACACTAAAATTACGGAATATACATTTACTAAATTGTAAACAAACGTTTATTTATTTGGAATAATATTTCATTCTAAAATAAAATTCATGCTAGAAATATAATACGACTTGCAATAAAACTGAAATTACAGTATATAAAATATGGTGATTATTTTACAGATGGTAAATAGAATAAATAAATGGAAAATATGTCTAACAAAAATATGTTAACGAAAATATGTGTAACTAAAATATGTCTAACAAAAATTTGTTAACGAAAATACATCTAAGGAAAATATGTGTAACTAAAATATGTCTAACATAAATATGTTAACGAAAATAAGCCTATTGAAAATATGTATAACTAAAATATGTCTAACAAAAATATGTCTAACGGAAATATGTCCAACAAAAATACGCCTAACGAAAATATGTGTAACAAAAATATGTCCAACGAAAATATGTGTAACGAAAATATGTCTAACGAAAATACGTATAAAGAAAATATGTGTTACAAAATTATGCCTAACAAAAATATGTCTATGAAAACAAAACTGTTTCATTTTTTAAACAAGATTGTTTTTTAAAATCCCCATTTCGTCCAATTGCTATCGTAGAAAATAAATATTATTAGTTACATCTGTGTGAGTTGCATAACCTAGTGATAGTTCAGAGAAGTAGGGGGATTATTTCAGAAAATCAGAATTATTTGTTCTAATTTAAAACAAGTGATGTAATTAGGTTAATTGACGTATTGTCGGGAATAATATATATCTTTTTATTCTTATACGTAATATATTTTTAATTTGGAGAAATTTATATAAACTGATGCTTAAACTATGGTACGGCTGATGGTTAACTATGATTTTCCAACATAGGTTTATAGGATTTTTTTACTTTATTTTGACCTTTACTACCACAACGAAAAGTTTGGTACGAGATTTTTTGAACACTCTGTATATCTAAATAGATTATACCTATCATTTTTAATATATCTTTATGAACAGTGCTTCATTTAGTAATTTTCATTTAACGTTTATACAATTTAGCTTTCCTTGGGACATATAAAACAATTTTGTTCTAATCCCATCATCCAAAATTAGGGGTTTTAGTGGAGCAAGTAAAACATTTTATGAATCACTTGTATAAAAAGTATATAGCGTTTTGTAATTAAGCATATTGACAAGGCCGCAAAGCCGCTTATTATATTGAACGAATTGACCTATGTTATTAATTGGGTCTGTTTTTATGATATTTGATCGGATAATCATATTCGACGAGATGTGGGCGGTTATCCCAGGTTGTTCGGCATACTTGGTGAGTAAATGTTTATTAGATACTTCATTTTTGTATAACGTTAGTAGTGTTAGTCTTTTCATCCATTTTTTTTTTTATATAACAATAAGAGTTGGTTTTAAATTAGTATCACATACAATTTACCAACCATCGCTTGGATAAAAAAGTATAGCCTATGAATGAAAATCACATTTTACGATAGTAACAAATTAGTGTTAACCCTCGACTTAACCACCTGCGCACTTCGACCAATTAGTTAGAGTAATTCTTGAATTCTGAGAACGACCTGTCACAGTTCCACCGCACCGCTTTTTTACAACTGCTAGAAAATGTAAGTCAATAAAAAAATATTTTGTTGTTATATAATAAAATTTTTAATACGAATTTAGTAGTCTCAGTACACGTTTGTATGATAGCACTGAATACTCCAACGCTATGTTTTATTTATTTTAATTATCAGATAAGCAATTAAACTAGCAATTAAAAGTGTCTTATTTTTGTTTTGTAATGCATTCATTGAATCAAGGTTAATTAAAAATTGAATTTTAAAATTTTAACTGTAATTTATATAAATATTTTATAAAATTATTCAACTTTACATAAAAAATAAATTATTTAAAAAATATGACAAGATTTGCAGAATTCCAAATAACCTTTTAACAAACTTTGAGGCATAAAACTAAACAATCTTATTTTAGATTAAGTGAACAATTTTTTATCTCGTTTAAGTGCGACTATGCTTTCGGTTTTCAACGCCTTATAACAAATTTAAAAAAATCACTAAATAAAGATCCAAAAGCCTCGAATTTTCTGATAGTCATAAGAGTTAGTTTCACTTCATAGGAAAGTTGAAAGAAAGGGTTTTAACGCAGACTACTACATGATAAATAACTAGGGTCTCGTGGATTTGCTACGGTTCATACACACTAAAGTGAGCCCCTCAATTCTGGGTAAAAGAGCACTTATCCTTAAATGTTGCGGTGGGTGTTCAACTTTATTCACACTAGAGAACATTAGTTCAAATGTGTAATGTCAATAATTTGATACTGGAGTTCAGCACATAATTGTGTTTGTGCTATAAAGTTGAAAATACTTCAATCCAGCCATTGTTAAAACGAATAGTTTTTATTCAATTTAAACACGACTACTTAAGTTCTATGCTACAAATGATTACAAATATAATAGATGTGTACTAAAAATGTTGATAAATTACCGCAGATATATCTCATACCTTCAGTGCATAATTCATTACGAATATACTGGAAATAAGTAAAATAGTAAGATCTTAAAATCATTCTTAAATAAATTTATTAGAAATATAACCTACATCTGTTTTTCAATTAGGACTTCAAAAATATATACTCCCAAAAAGTTAAAAATATTCCTACCTATAAAACATTATGAAAACAATCTACATGTTTTATCTACATAATATCTACATTTATATAACAGTTACCGATTTAGATCGGGGCTAAATCCAATTTATGTGTTACTTTACATTTCATAAAGTGAATATTATTTATGGATGAGACATTGAGAATAAATAGTTTATATATTTATAATTTATTAACAAGTAGAAATTAAAACCATTATTTAATAATAAAGTTTCAATAAAACATGTTTACTATTTCTAAGTATCATATTTAAAACAAACAAAGTATCATGTCTTTAAAAAAAATATTTAAAAAAGCTTACATGTTTAATATCCTATGTCGGAATTCCAAACCAGATGGCGATTTCTCAAAAAAGATATAGGACTATTGGCTGAAATATGTTTTTGGTGAATAAATTTTATCGAGTCAAAATCTATCGGAAAAACAAAACCCAATGTATTGCATAGACTCGCTATTCTGTGTTAATGAGGACTTTATTCCTGATGTAACTATGTGCATTTATCTCAAATACAACTGGTACAATTAATTGAAAGGAACTTTCTAATACTCGGAAAACTAATCATCAGGAGAATATTTGATAATTTTTGGAATGGTATCTGAAAATGTGGTACATAAATGTGAAGATATTTTAAAACGATTGAATAAGAAAAAAACCAATGACGGTTGCATTATTTTAATAGTTAATCTGATAGTGAGCTCTTCTAGTTAAAAGTGAAAGAATGTAGAAGAATACTTATTGTTTAGTATGAGTGTCATTTTATGATTGTTCATGCAATAATAAGTGTAAACGTATAAATTTTAGGTAGGTATTAAGTTATTTACAATTTAAAATGTATTCATTCCTTTTTTACTAGTAGTAGAGAGTTGCCAAGCCCGCCGGGGGTAGTTTTCTGTAATTACCACCCCCCAACCACCCCCTCATATTTTTGACGTCATAACAGTGACGTCATCACCACCATACGTCACTATAGTGACGTCATCACCACAATACGTCACTATAGTGACGCCGCCATCCACACGTCATCGGGTGACGTCGAATTACGTATCTGTAGCGTCACCCCCAGTGACGCGCTATTCTATTGGCAACGCGAATTACGTAAATGATGTTGGGTGACGTCGAATTACGTATGTGTGTAGTGACGTTTTTACGTATCTGTAGCGTCACCCCCCAGTGACGCGCTATTCTATTGGCAACACGAATTACGTATGTTATAATGATGTCACCTCTACATCATGACAATATATGTATGAATGTTGACATGTTCAAACATGTCCAAACATGAAACATATTTTAAACATGTTCAATCATGAAATATATTGTCATTACTTAGTTGGTCGTTATTGCAGTCAATTGTACCAAGACGTTGTAATGATGATATTTATATTTTTATTATTACCCGTTTTTGTTAAAACGGAAAATGAAACTTCATTTGTTTTAGAACATTTATCTAATTTTGGTTATTTGAATACTTTAAACAATTCCATTTCTAACGTTGATTCAACAACACTAACGGATGCTTTACTTCTCTTTCAAGAATTCTATAATTTAACTGTTAATGGCGAAATTACCAATGAGACTTTAGAATTAATGAAAACACCGAGGTGCGGTTTGCAGGATGATGTGTTTGGGTTTTCAACATATACGAGGAAATGGAATAAGAAATATTTAAAATGGTATTACTCTTATGCCAATAAAACTATTATAAATATAACTAAGGAGGCTTTTAATACTTGGGCACAACATACAGATTTAATTTTTTCATATGATAAATACGAACAAGACATTTTAATTTCTAATAAAAGAAGAACGCACAAATTTCAAAAACTATCCGATACTTGTTCCAATAGTTTAGATGGTAAAGGTAATAAAGTTGCCCACGCATATTTTCCTAAATATGATTATTCAACAGTTGAAATACATGTTGATTCTGATGAATCTTGGTGTTTAGAAATGGATATTACTAAATGTCATCCAGATACAACTAGTTTATTAGCTGTTTTAATTCATGAAATTGGACATACGTTGGGTATATTACATTCAAATGATGTAACGTCTATAATGTTTCCATATTATAACTATGATAAAATTGATCTAGGAAAGGATGATATATTAGCTGTACAAAGTTTATATGGAACGACAACACCCACTTATTTCAGTTCAACTACACCGACTACATATACTACAGCAGAGACAACAGAGACAACGGTATCTGTGGTTGAAGAACCAGATTTATGCGATTTGAATAATTTGAAAACATTTTTAATAATTAATCAACAACTATATATATTTTACAAAAAATGGTTTTGGATAGTAAATTTGGAAGATAAACATTATAGCAAACCACAACTTATAACAGACTGGTTACTGTTTCTTCCAACAGATTATGAAAAAATTGATTTTCTTTACCAAAGACCGTCGGGACAAATTGTACTTTTTATTAAGAACAACATATATATGCTTGAATTTCCCTCCTTAAAACTTGAAGTTGGCTATCCAAAACATATTAGCGTTCTTGGCGCTAGATCAAATATGAAAATTAATGGTGTAGTTAATTCATATTCAGGACGTACTTTTCTATTT
Organism: Aphrophora alni; assembly: GCA_963513935.1. NCBI lineage: Eukaryota > Metazoa > Arthropoda > Insecta > Hemiptera > Aphrophoridae > Aphrophora > Aphrophora alni. The sequence goes on from OY740774.1 coordinate 43,532,267, forward strand.
TTCAACGATGTTTATTTTATGGAATTAGATGAATGTAGTTTTACTGGAAAGAGTTATGGACTTATATATAAAACATTTAACACTTTACCTTCTAATATGGAATCAATATTTAGATATACAAATGGATTACTATATTTTTTCAACAATAACACAGTTTTAGAATATGACGAGTTTTTAAATACATTAGTTAAGGTAGAAAAGAATAATTTATCAATTTTTGAAATTGAATGTTTAAAAAAACCTTCAGCTTATACTAACGTATTGCAGCAATTAAAATATCTTGTATCAACATTAGAGCAACGCTAGCCATGACAACTATTTCATCCAATAGTAAAAGAGTTTTTTTCAACCAATAGTATTGTGTTATATTTTTTGACTATAAATAGCTGGTGAACGTAGTCACAATTATTAGTGTACTATAATGTCATTGTCAGCAGTGAGTTTATTTCAATTATGTTCGGAAAAAGTTTGCGGTCAAGTGAAACGATTTCAAGATATAGATAAGTTAGAACTACCAGTGACTATTCAAAAATATTTAAAAACAATTTGTAAGAAAACATGGATGAATTTAAAATGTGATACACAAGCTTATTTATATGAAAATATAGACTGGAATAATGTTTCGCATACAGACTTTGTCATGTTAATGAACCATCCTCTAGAGAAACCTAAATTTGGTTACGATAGAAATTACATAATAATTCAAAAGTTTCACTATGGAAATGATTCATTTTTTTTGTGTCGCGAATGTATGAGTGAATATGTTCTTTTCAAAGACGATTTTGATATAAAAAAAGCATGTTATATCTTTATCCCAGATGTTGTATATAGGGATGACTTGTTAGTTGATCTTATATGGAAATGCGAAAGTTGGTGTGATAAATGTGTCATATCGCCACTATTTAACATTTTCAATATCAAAGAATGTTCTATTGATGATGTACGCAAAGTCGCAATTGATTTAGCAACACTTAATGACAAAAACGCTTGTTTTGATTATATTTTGAAGAAAAGATATTTAAGAGGAGAGTAAGATGTTAATGAATCATTCTCTAGAGAAATCTAAATTTGGCTACGATAGAAATTATATAATAATACAAGGTTTTTGTATGGAAATCAGCTTATAACCTTGACTTTTATAATCTTGTAGAAAATTCCAAAGAAGGTTTGCTAATGATCCAACCTCGACTAGTCAATAAAGAACTTGTTTCTTGGCACAGACCTCTGAATATTTTGTTCGTTAATTATCTTGACATTAAGTGCTGTGCTAAAAAGTTGTTTTTTCTAAGCTATTGCGCGTTCAAGGTTTTCTCCTCGAAGGCTGAGACAAGTATAAGTAGTCAGATATTTTTCTTTTTACTTTATCTGTCTACCAGTTCTGCTACAGTCCACACTGTTTGCACTGTTACACCGTCAGTTCATCACAACTTTACAAATCGTCTACCAGTTCTGCTTGCACTGTTACACCATCAGTTCATCACAACTTTACAAATCGTAATCGCTACACTATTTCTGCTGCTTTTTTGTTTGGATCATCTACCAGTTCTGCTTGCACTGTTACACCATCAGCTCACTACAACTTTACAAATCTTAATCGCTGCTGCTTTTTGTTTAGTCTTCTTTCAACTACCACCAATAGGTGAGTTAATATTTTTTAATTTAAAAAACTTTTTTTATATTGTAAACATATTAACAAAAATTAATGCATTACTTGTTTTATCCAAAAATTGTTTTTTAATTTTTGTGAGAATACAAAAATCACATATGTAATTCTAGTAAAATTTTTTTAGTATTTGTTGACCTAACAATAGTTATGTTTGGTCTTTCAGTTATGAATCAACAACCAATTTTAGGATTCCGTCTTTCAGTCACGGAAGAACAACCAATTTTAGGATTCCGTAAATTAACAGCTAATGCATTTACACCAGAAAAAGGAACAGCTAATGCTGCTGGATTTGATCTCAGAAGCGCTTACGATTATATAGTTCCTAAGTTAAATAGAAAATTAATTAAAACCGATTTAGCAATTATTTTACCCAAAAATTGTTATGGAAGAATAGCTCCCAGATCGGGGTTAGCATTAAATTATTTTATTAATATTGGCGCTGGTGTAATTGATAAAGATTATACAGGAAATATACAAATACTTTTATTTAATCATTCGTGTGAAGATTTTGTTGTAAAAAGAGGGGATAAAATAGCTCAGCTAATTTGTGAGGCAATATTATATCCTAAATTAGAAGAATGTTTTTGTGAATTACCTGTTACTGAAAGAGGTGATTCGGGTTTTGGTTCCACTGATAAAAAATAGGTTTTTTTTTATTTTTTCAGTAATGTCATCCCAACAACAACAACCATCTGATATTGTCTACGTCGACTGTACGGTTGACTGTCCTCCAAAGAGGAATATAATTCAAAATTTGGAGACACCATCCACCAGCCGTTATGAAGACAATAGAATGAAAATTAATGTTGTTAGTTTATTAGAACAATTGATTTTAATTGGGATGACGACATTAGGAAAATGGGAAGTTGTAGTGAACGAATTAAAAATTAATTCTGATGTGTGCAGTAATGCAGAATTATGTAATATTTTTTTTATAATAAGGGCATTATTTATTGAACTATCAAATGGGATTTTATTGCAAGTAGAATCCCAACATAAAATTTTTGCGATTAATGACAAAGAAATGAACTTTGAAGAAATTTGTCAAATTTTATCTACACCTTTAAAGAGAAAAAATATCAAAGATAAACTTTTTCCTCTTGAAGCTGTACAAAATTTTATAAATATTATTAGAGCCATTTTAAGTAGAAATTTTGACGCTAAAAAAGATGAAGAAAAAAAATCTAGAAAACGTAAATTAACTAAAAAAAATAAAAAACGTAATTCAATGTCTTCGTCCAGTTCTGTTGCATCGTCATCATCAAAATCAGAATCAAATTCAGATGATGATGATGATACCGATTTTGATGACGACAGTGACAAATTTGAAAAAATGTTTAAAAAATCTAATAAAAAATTAAAACGTTCCAGTAAATTACCAATAGTCAAACAGGTGGTTCAGTATGTAAAAAATGGTAAAAGAAGAAAAATCACAACTCCCGGTGAACAGGGTTCACATTTAATTAAAATAGAGGTAACTGATTGTAAAGACCTCAAAAATTGTTCAGAAAAACAGTACTGGACGAAGGTATCGAAAAAAGCATATTTTCTTACAGAGAAATCAAGCGATCCTATATTAAAAAGAATTAACGATTTATTAGTAGATGTGGGTTCAAAGCTTCAAGGTTTTGAAAACGCAGCTATTGATGTTGTAAAAATTGAAAAATTTAGTCGTTATAATTAAGTTGATTTCTTTGTCATAATTAGATATTTTAGTTATTATTTATGTTAAAATTGTATATTGTTTATATAAAATAAAAAGAGATTTATTATAGTGTACTTTTCTATTTTTTATTTTTTCCTTTTTTTTCAGAAAAATGAATCATTTTATGCAAGTTGAACACGCCTTTAGAGGAAGCCTAAAAACGTTTTATTTAGGTAATATGTTAGGTGTGACAGATACTTGCACGTTTTTAGAAAATAGTAAAGATAAAATGAAAAATCTTATTAGTCAAATGTTAAATGAATATGCTATTTTAAAATTTAATATTGTAGTTGAAACATCGTATGTAAAACCTTTGACAAGAGAAAGACAGTTGCGATATTTTAAAACAAAAAATGTGCCAGTATATTTGGATTCAAATTTGGATTTAATTTTAGGAAAATTAAGTAGAAAAATATGCTACGAAGAAATTGAATACGAAGGTAAGGGCTCTGGTTGGACTTTAGAGCGAATTGATGGTATTATATTGCGTTTTAGTAGATATAATCCATTGAGTGCAAGTTCGTTCATTCCACTCCCCGATTTTATAAAAAATAAGAATGCAATTATTAATCCACGAAATTTGTATGATAATAAATGTTTTTTGTGGTCATTGTTAGTTCCATATATAACAACTGATTTAAAAAATGTACACATTGTAAATAGACGCTATTATAATTTAGCTAACAAATTTAATGTTACAGGTATAAAATTTCCAACACCATTAAATCAAATTTCCAAATTTGAAAAAAATAATCCTAGAGTTAGTGTGAATGTTTATGGAATTAATAATGATAGGGAAGTGTTTCCATTAAGAGTATGTAGTAAAGTTAAAAGAAATCATTATGATTTATTTTTTATAACAGATGATAAAGGTTCTAGTCATTATTGTTATATTAGTGATTTTTCCCGATTAGTAAATAGTCAGATAAGTAAAAATGGTCATAAAACAGTATTTTGTAAAAGATGTTTGTGCCATTTTACTTTAAAAAATAAACGAAAATTGTTAAAAAAGCATATATTACACTGTAAAAAAAATAAACCTCTAAAAGTGAAAATGCCTTCAGAGGGAGAAGATATTTTAAAATTCAAAAATTTTAATCGCAAATTTCGCATACCTTTTGTAATATATGCAGATTTTGAATGTTTATTAAGAAATGTAGATCAAAAAGTGAGTGTAAAAACAAAATTAAATGATATCCACGAACCTATGTCTTTTGGTATATATTTGGTTGTCGATGGAAATTTACCCGAATATATTTTGAGTGAATTACCTAACAAACCGATTATATATCGTGGAAAAGATGCAGCGAAAAAATTTATGACTCATCTTATATCAATTGCAAATACAATTGGGGAGATTTATAAACAAAAGAAACCCATAAAAAAAATGAGTGATGTTGAAAAGTTAAAATTTAGAATGGCTACTAATTGTGAAGCATGTGATTGTGAATTTAGCATGCTTAATACAGCAGTGCGTGATCACTGTCATGTTACTGGTAATTTTAGATCAGTTTTATGCAATTCTTGCAATTTACAAAGAATTAATCAAAAATTTCTCCCAATATTTATACACGGTAGTTCAAATTATGACAGTCATTTTATTGTTCGACAATTGGGTTGTGATTCGCAAGATATTAATGTAATTCCTAATACTAGCGAAAAATACATGACTTTTTCCAAAAAAACTATTAATGGAATTACATTAAGATTTATTGATACATTCAAATTTATGAGTTCCAGTTTAAGTAAATTGACTAATAATCTACCGCGTAATAAATTTAATCATACAAGTAAACATTTTTCTGAAAATGATATGCCACTTGTAACAAGGAAAGGTGTATATCCCTATAATTACACCGATTCTTGGACCAAGTTGGAAGAAGTTGAACTACCGTCTAAAGATAAATTTTATAATCACCTTGAAGCAAACGATATATCAGATGCAGACTATGAACATGCAATAACTGTATGGAATCATTTTAAATGTACAACTTTAGGAGAATATAGCGATTTGTATTTGCTTATTGATATTTTGTTGTTGTGTGATGTGTTTGAGAATTTTAGAAGTTTATCTATTGAAAATTATGGCTTAGATTGTGCATATTATTACACATTACCAGGTTTAACGTTTGATGCTATGCTTAAATTCACTAAAATTGAATTGGAATTATTCCAAGATTATGACAAATATCTTTTTATTGAAAATGGGATTAGAGGTGGAATAACTACATGTGTAACTAGACATGCTGAAGCCAACAATCCGTTGCAAAATAATTATAAATCAGACACACCTCCATCTTGTTTGATTTACATTGACGCCACCAATCTATATGGTTTTTCAATGAAGAGACCTTTACCATTTAAATCCTTCAAATGGGTAACAAAAAATTTGCATTCCTTCAATGTCATGTCCATTCCAGATGATTCACCAATTGGTTATATCCTAGAAGTTGATGTAGAATACCCCACATCACTTCATTCCCAACACAATGAACTTCCTTTCCTACCTGAAATTAAATGTCCTTTAGGTAGTAAGCAAGCTAAATTGCTAACCACTCTAGAACCAAAAAAGAAGTATGTGTGTCATTATGTAAATTTAAAACAAGCGTTAAACCATGGTTTAGTTCTTACAAAAATACATAGAATTATGCGATTCAAACAAAGTCCTTGGTTGGCGTCATATGTTTTATACAACACACAAAAAAGACAAAATGCAAAAAATGATTTTGAAAAAGATTTTTATAAATTTGTAATAAATGCAATGTTTGGTAAAACTATTGAAAATATTAGAAAAAGAAAGAACCTAAAACTTGTAAACACAACAAGAAAATTAAATAAATTAATTAGTCAACCATCGTTTTTGAATCGTATAATTTATGATCAATCGCTCTGTGCTGTAGAATTACAAAAAGAGTCACTTTATTTCAATAAGCCAATATATATAGGTTTTACTGTATTGGAAATAAGTAAAACCCATATGTATGAAATGCATTATGATGTGATGAAAAGTATGTACAAATCTAATCTTAATTTACTCTATATGGATACAGATGGACTTTTTTATAAAATTTTTACAGACAATTTTTATTTGGATATAAAACAAAATTTAGCTGTTAGAAAATATTTTGACATGTCAGACCTTCCTGTCACACATGAAGGTTATTTTAATGATAATGAAAAAAAATTAGGATGTTTTAAAGATGAGTGTAAAGGTGTTGGTCTATTAGAGTTTGTCGGGCTAAGAGCTAAATTATATACTTTTAAAACCGTAAATGATGTTACAAAAAAAGCCAAAGGCATAACCAAAGCCGCTCTTAAGACTATCCAGTTTGAGGATTATAAAAATTGTTTGAAATCTTTTATTAATATAAGAAAAAGTATTGTAACATTTAGATCAAAAAAACACATTGTACAAACAATAACAGTGGATAAATTGGCTCTTAGTGCTGACGATGATAAGAGATTTATTTGTGACGATGGTATTACAACATTAGCCTATGGGCATTTATTAAAAGAATTGCTCAAAAATCAAATGTCAAAAGATTTAATGAATGATGGTGACAGTGATGAAACGAATTAAATGTATTAAAGTGTAAAATAAAGAAACATATGTTATGTAAATAAAAGTTTTATTAGTTTAAAATAATTTTTCTACATTATTTTTTTAACAATTCCTGAAAGTGGTGTGTATTGGACAAGAGCATCATGAATAATTAGACAATAACAGGCTGTGCTGGCTGGAAAATCTTCAGCAGTTTGTAGTTCAAGTCTTACATCTAATGAACCTGTTTTTAATGTATCCACCTGCTTCGAACAGTCAATTACAAATAATGGCGTTTTTTGGAGAAAAACAAGTTTGTCAAGAAAGGTTGATCATCACTTCCTTGGTAATATGATGACTGAAATTTGCTATAAAAATCATATATAATTGCTTTGTTTCCATTTATATTATCATAAGGATAATATTTTGAATTTAAATAGAGTTTAATGTTCTCAATCTTGCAAAAATCAAAATGACCGGCGATATGTGTATAGCTATCTTTTTTCCTGTTTGAAATCCAATAATTACATATCGCGGTTTCTCTAACATAGACGAAGTTTTAACAGTCCAAGTTTGATTTTTTGACGATGGTAGAACAGGATAATCATGTAGTTGCCAGCGTCTGAAAGCTAACGATATTGGTCGGTCTTGATCCGTCATTTTCAATAAAGACAATTTTATTTCATCATCAACTCGCACGTAAGGAATTTTCCATACAATTTTAGATATATTTATTTTAAAAGGTGTTGATACTGCAGTTTTTTGAAGAATTGCATTTTTGTCTGTAGAAGATCGTAATAAAACTAATTCTTGTTTAACATTTAAAATAATGTGTTTATAATCTTCGGCGAAACCAAGCCAAAGTCTTAGTGGTATGCAATAAGAAAAAGTACCTTTGTCTGATAAAGACGATGTGTCTGTTGACCATCCAGAATTCTTGATTAAATTTCCTTCACCAGGCCGCAATGTTAAAATATTTTTCATAGTTGTTGTAATACCAACATTTTTAACTCTGTCTATTTCTGTTCCGCATAATTCATAACGTATTTCTTCAAACATAAATGCTATTGCATTGCTAATAAGTTCGGTAGAAGTATCAATAGTTTCATCATCTTTTACTATTTTACCTTCTATTAATAAAAAACTTTTACTGGGTAATGTATACACATCCTGTTGGTGTACAGGTATTCTAATTTCATCACTATTACCATATGAATTAGAAGAGTATGGATTATGTGAATGCCATTCATAATCTATAATAGAATCATTGTTAATAATTTGCGAATTAATATTTAATATTTGATCCATAATTGCTATTTAATTTATAACCAGGGAGGGATTTAAGAAATAATTGATTACTCAATGTTAACTCTTCAAGTTTCGGTCGGCGAATGATTTTGGTTGGACTTATTTGCAAATTATATTTTGGAATGTGAGTTGCTGTAAATACAAAACCCATGTTCAACTTGTATGAAGTCTACTTTAACACTGATGATAGGAAAAAATAAATCTTATAAATGAAAACAAAAAAATACAATTATAATATTTTATTTTATATAAAAATACATTTTCTTACAACCATCGCTCCCCCACCTGAGCCTCCACATCGTCTATGGGTGTAAAATGTTCATAAAATGATATCGGTGTCACCGCCACCTGCATCCCACTTCTATCAAATAAGGTCTGGATTTCTCTTTGGTGTTGATCGCTGCAAATAACCACAGCGGCAGCCTCCACATCCTTCTTAAAAGTTAGAAGAAATTCTTCCTCCGTTACAAATGACTTGACGGGTTTCAAAAACCCGCCAAACGCCCACATCTTTTCTCTGTTGACGTACAATATGTCTACAAAGACATTGTTCCTACAACAAATAGTCAATGTAGCCATGATGAGAAATAGGATAAAAATGAATTCTAAATCAACGGTATTTATACTTATAAAATATCTTTAACACCCCCACTATTCTGGAAAAACAACAATCTTTAACCTTTAAGTTTTCAAGCTGATGCAATGTCAAGACAAGGTTGACTACAATCACATTTTTTTCCTCAAAGCAACCAAACAATCTGATGCAATACTTTTAGAATGTTAAGCCAAGGTTGACTAAGAATATAAATGAAAACAAAAAAAAATACATTTTATAATATTTTTTATTACATAAAAATACAATCAATCTACTTCCATGGGCTGAGGCACCCAACATTCGCCCACTTCAGCTTCTACATCGTCTATCATTTCGATATGTGTGAAAAATGATGCCGGTGTTATCTTGATTCCTACTCCATTTTTATCAAAAAGCGCTTGAAGTTCTTTTAAATGCTTGTCACTTGCGATGATTGTCGAATTTTTAGCGTCCACATCGTTCTTGAAAATAAAGACGAACTCATCAGCCGAAACATATGATTTGACGGGTTTTAAATACCCACCAAACGCCCACATCTTTTTCTGATTTACCATCAAAATTTCTACAAAAACATTATTTCTGTTACAGATGGTTAAAGATGACATTGTTGAAAGTTGGATAAATATGAATTCTAAATCGTTGGTATTTATACTTGACTTTTTAACCTTGGAAATACTATTCTGAGAAGACAACAATATTTAACCTTTAAGTTTTCAAGCTGATGCAATGTTGAGACAAGGTTAGCTAGAACCACTTTTTCCGTGAGGCAGGCCAAACAAGCTGATGTAATATTTTTAAATGTCAAGGCAAGACCGGCTACAAACAAGTTCTTTCCTTGAGAGTAATCAAAACAAGCTAATGCAAATAACTTTGAATGTCAAGCAGGCAAACAAATTATAACTGGTTTTTGAATGTTGAAACAAGGTTGACAAGATTGAAAATGTTGTCATGCGCTTCTTAGGTGTAGACGGATTATTATATTTTCATCTCTGAAATTTACTAACTTTTCATATTGATCTTCTAATCTGACATTGATTTTATGTAACAGTCCTCTAGCGTTTATAGGCAAGTAAATTACGTTTGTAGGTTTTTCGACTATTTTGAATCCAGGTTCTACAACAGGATAAAATTCGTGTAATACGTGGCCTTCAATTCCATCCTTATATGACCCCCTAATTACATCGCATACAACCCTAATTACATCCACTTTGACAATAGCTGCTTGATTGGTTGATGTTTGCCATTTATTTTCAGGCACTTCATCCGCATCTTCAAAACCTAATAAAGATGCTATACTATCTTTTTTAAAAAAAATACGTTTATTACAAAAAACTTCAGTTTTTAAAGTATTATTATTTGCTTTAATAACAAGTTTTGTCGGTGTTTCATTAGGAGATTCTTTGTTCTTTTTTTGCAGTTCATTTTTTAAAAAGTCGTTTATATCATCAATTTCATATGTTCCTTCTGGAAATACGATTTCTTCAGAGTTTCCATAATAAAATTTATCGTTAATACCTTTCTCTATATTTGGGATAGAATTGTAGGTCATTAGATCGACCAATCCTATTTCCCATTTTAATGATGAAGACAAATCGATGGGAGGAAAAAATTCGCATGTAAATTCCGAACTCCTACCAGATATACAAATCATGACTGAGATGCGAGAAAGTTCAAACACAAATGACCACAATTTACAGATTTAAATTTTTGAAATTTTTTATAATTGAATTTAATAATTACTCGTTCTTTTGAATTCAAATATTTTTCCAATTCAACAGGCGGTCTTAAATTTCCAAAACTGTCAAAATATTGAACAATATTTCTTCGTTTTTTGTAACAAACCCAATGTGTACCATCTCCTCTGAAACTGTCAAGATTAATTATAGCTGATTCATTATCTAATACAAATCCTGGTAATGTATCACGCATGAACACTCCTCTGAAGTATGGTATTTTTAATATATTAGCGTAAGTTAATAATTCTAATGTTGATAATGGTTTATTGGCAATAGAATTGATTATTTTCGTCGAGTACTGCGCTTCTTTTTTTTTTTAACTGTTTGCCCACTGCCTCTGTATGGTCTAACATATAAACCTTTTCCTTCTAGGTGGGTTACTTTTTTTTTAATAGTCTCAAGCATTTTTTTAATTTTTGTAGTCGAATTGTTTTTATTTTTTCTCTTCTTAGAGCCACCACCAAATTTATTTTTTGCCTTCATTATATTAGTTACCGCCCACGCTACACTTTTTTCCCCTAAACTGCTATCTTTAGCGTTTACTCTCTCCCAAGCTCTCTCGGCAAGCTCTTTATCAGCAATGGCTCGATTTTTACTATCACTATATTTATTATATGCTATATCGTGAATTTTACATGCAGAGTCTAATTTATTAATTCCAACATCACCGCGTTTTAAACGCTTACTCAAATTTGTTCCAGGCCCACAATATTGATAACCCGGAATATGTAGTTCAAAAGGCAAAATGTCAATAGCTTTATTTACAATATCACCAAAAAGACCACGACCTCGTCGTTGAGTGTACATTTTTAAAATAAATTATATACTAGTTTGCAATAATGTTTTATACCAATCATTATATGTCAAAACACTTTTAGATGTACCAGTTAGACTATTAACGTACGACATATACAACAAACTTAAAACTTTTCGCAAAGATACCGCATCTCCAAGATCTGATGTTTTTACATTCATTAGGCGGTTATTATGTAAATTAATATCCTTATCCCTCATATAGACATGATTGGTTAAATAACCCAAAGTAATTACATCTTTTTCCGTCTCCGGACTTGCGATGTTCTGCAATTTTTTATTTTCAAACGAGAAATGACCTTCTCGAGTTTTTATAGGAATTGCATATTGATTGAAATATTTTTTTGTTACAACATCATTATCCTCTGTTGGTGGTGCGATGTTACATATTTTTCTATTTTTACCATCATATATTTCTTTATTTTCACTATTAAATGACAAACATTCGTTTCTCATTGTTTTTAAATTCACTCCATCTGTATCAAGTAATGGTTCATGAACATTACATAATCTCTTATTTTGTATATTATAATCACCATTTATAGTTATTTCAAAGCCTCTACCAGCTGGACCCTGAAGACCCCTCTGTCTTGAAAATTTAGAATGTCGTCCAAATTTATCTACACTCATTTTTAAACCTTTATTAATAATCCTGTTTCAACTAGTTCTTCTAATATTGAATTAATTTCGTTAATATGACCTGTATTGCCCGCCTGTTGGGAAGATAATAATAACTTCAACCGCTCACATAATTCGTTAACACTATTCCAATATACATATTGTGGTTGTGAATTAGTTACAATCATTTCTTCACCGAGTTTTTTGTTACGACATTTATTATTTATTTTTAATCCCTGTCCAGTTGCATTAATCAATTTTGATATTATAGTCTTATATTTTTTACCTCTACTAGATTTCACTTTTCCTATTGCCGAATTATTTTGTCTATACACATTGGTTTCTTTTAAAATTTCTCCATAAGTGTTTAAATCTTCTTCTGTATACACGTAAGGATCTGGATCGTTCATAAAAATTAATTCATATAATCCCAATGTTCCAGTATATTGTTTGCCGTTAATAACCAAATCGTCTTTATCAAGTTCCAACACTTTATCACCTAACATCCAAGTGTTGCCAACAATGTGTGGACCAAAAACGATATCAATTTTTTTACCACCGGCATTAATAAATTTGTTAAAATAAATTTTCGATATATGACCGGTAAAAGAATTATTAATATAATTTGTAATACTTTGTCTTCCTTCAGGTGTATTAATCATTTCTTCACCTGTAGGCGATGATTCGTATACCTCGGATTCGGTATGTGTTGGTTCTATTTCCATTTCGTTATTTTGAATATCTTCAGCATCCATAGACGTTTCGTGTCTAGACATATGTCTTTTCCTACTTTTAGTTCTAGCAACATCTTCATAATCGTAATCTTCATAGTCATCAGCATATAAATCTAAACTTAAATTTTCATTTTTTTTACGTTTCTGACCTTGTACAGGATTGTACAATTTTCGTTTCTCTAAAGGTTCGCCAAAATCTATATAATCTAATTCTTCTTCTTCTCTTTCTGCTTCATCTAATTCTAATCTACGTTTTACAGGCTTCCTCTCTATAGGTTCCGTTTCTAAATTTTGTTTTTCCTCAACTAATTGTTTTAGAGGATCAACAATAGGTTTCAATTGTTTTTCTAATAATTCCGCTGTCTCCATAATTCCGCGATTTAAAGTACGATGTTTGTCTTTAATATTTTTTCGTAATTTATTTATTTCTATAATAATATTCTCCGGTGTGTTAGTGTTCATAATGAACACTCATAACAGAATGACGTCAAATTAAATGTTGATAAATATATCAAATCCAAATCGATAACGACCTTTGTTCATTACGCTCTCTTTATCAATGACTATAAACGAGTTGCCATCTTTATTCCATCCACGCGAACATATGTTTTTAAAAGTATCAAAATCCATATCTGTATTGACATGATCATTGTAGACATGACGCAAGTTTCGTTCATCTTGTTTAAACAATATAATAAGATTGGCATTATCACGGATTAATTGTTTTGGAACGTAACTATATGTCTGACACAAATAAAACGTATCAATGTTATTATGACGTCCCATTGTAAAATACTTTCTAATATTATTTTGTTTTTCACAAGCCACATCGTCAAATATCATAATTGAATTTGGTTTGATATCATTGGGATTTGGAATTTCTTCATTTTCAGTGAATGGATAATAGCCAACTTCCGACACATCATCTAAGACACATTGTAAAAATTTATATTTGGGTTGATATAGAGATTTAGAAAATACGTAAATGTTTTCGAAATATAACCCATTTTTGGAAACTAATAAATTGATTACCAAATTTGTTTTGCCTGTATTAGACGGCCCGCAAATAATCGATCTAATATTACAAGGCAATAACATTCCATGTTTTTTTTGTTTCATTTTTATTTTTGACATTATAAAAGAGTCTAGATTTATAATTGGTAATCTAGATGATTGTTTTACAAATTTCATATTAAATCTTTTGCATTTATCCACGAGTCTTTGAATTTATCAAATCCCAACCACCGCACTAACAATTTGTCACCTTTTTTACGCAACACTTTTTCTATTAAATATACATCACCAACCTTGGTTTTACTCAATTCTTCTTGATAAAACCCACCTTTAATTATAGTACCGGTTTCATCTTTTAAAATATATGTTACTGGAGCTGTTGATTGAATTCTCCAAACTGTGTACACCTCATTACTCCAATTTGGTAAATAACCTTTAGTGAACGGTTTCTTATATCTACTTATTCTAACTTTATCACCTTCTTGAAATCGCGGTACTGCTGCAACTTTTAGATTTCTCTTTTTAACAATTCTTTTTAATACTAAACTTTCATTGTTTTTATTAACCTCATTTGGTTTCATACCTATTGTTCTATGCACAGTATTATTATATTTATCAACTATAAGTGGGAGTAAATGTAACCATTTATAATTTCCCTGTTCGCTAAAGCTTTGCCACATTTTACCCTTTAGTGTTCTGTTCAATCTTTCAACTATGGAGGCTTTCTTATCAGAAAAAGTAGAATAATGATTTACATTATATTTCTTTAACAACGATTGAATTTTTGTATTATAAAATTCAGTACCTTTATCAGTTTGCAAATTTTTCATAGGATACTTATCTAAAATAGGTTTCAATGATTTTTCAATTTCAATTGCATTTTTAGATTTTATTGGTACAGCTAAAGCATATTTAGTAAAACAATTTATTAAAACCAATATATACTTAAAACCTTTATTGGCTTTAGAAAATGGTATCATTTCCACAAGGTCAGCCTGATAAAGATCATTTAAACCTTTAAGTTCTACATATCGACTTGGAAAATTCCTTCGAACTTGTTTATGCAACTCTTTAGCAATTTCTTTTCTTATATTCATGTTTCCAGTACAACAGGTAATAGTAAAATGATTTACACATAAATTAATTTTTCAAAAAAAATATATTTTATTTACAAATTTGCTAAAATACAATCGGGTGATGCCTTTTTATGTTCGAGGTTTGGCTCGTCGTCAGGCTGCCAATCTCCGAGTGTAACTCCACATTCCATGCAGGCGACATCATCATAGGAACCGGTATAGTAAAATCCGGATTGCACCATTTTATCTGTTGACGGATAAGTTTTAGGCCATGTAGTGAAAGTCTCTTTCATCATTTTTTCAGTATTCACAACAACAGATTTAGAATTTGCATATTCATTAAAATTTATTGGTATATTTCTACTCTGAACACAATCCGGATTTAATACACCATGTAGGAAATTTAAATGTTTGAGCGATAACTTTTTTCCATCAGAATGCCATCCACAACTGCAACACACAAGATTGTCCAACAACTTTGTTCGATAAAAACCTGATTCAGCCAAATTTTCTTTGGTACAATTAAATATATTACAACACATGTTAACACTTGTTCCACTCTCACTTGATGACGACATTATAACTGATGGAATAGTATTTAATTGCAACCGGTTTTATACAAATTTCCAACGGAGACTTGTTAACCTTGTTTAGTTTGTAGAATATTTTGCGTGCAGTAAAAACAGTCTTTCTTTTTCATCTCAAATGGAATATCAGACAAATTTAAAAATTTATGATCAGAACATTGTAAACAGTTTAATACGTCTATATCTTTTTTTAATTGTAATGGCAATTTATTGAAAATATTTTCAACTTTCTCAAAATGATTTATAATAAATTCTTTAGGTAAATATTTAATTAATTCAACTTGCATGTCTTTATATCCTTTAGTTATACACTCTTTAATTGCTAAATTCACAGCTTCAATTCGGTCTTTAACTAATTTTTCCAATTTCCACCACTGAAGTAAAACATTGGCGTTGACATATGCACAATTTTTTGAATTATGTTCAAACATACACGGTTTCAGCAAATTATTCCAAAATTGTTTTTTTAAAACACTTAAGTTGGGACAATTTAAATCATCTAAATTTAATACCGTTACATTAAAGTCTGATAAAAGAGTTGACAAATATTTTTGTTTTTCACTTCCTTTAACATAAACAGTACCACTTATTGATATGTTGCGAAACAAATCTTTTAAATCGCAATAGGGTTTGACACCCGAGTCCCATCTTAGTCCATGATATTGTGTTTCCAACCATATCACTTGCTTTTGTAAACTGGTTGGTAGTTGGTTAAAACCGTAAGGCGGTTGAAAAAGCTGCAATTCGTAGACATCATCATTAGTAGATAAAATTGCTAATTCTTTAACAATAAACTCATTATTTGAATTCTTAAAGCCCTGAAAATCAACTAGGAACTCCATTATGATACTAATAACTATATATCACTGCTCCTACTTTTTATACTATCTGTACAAAAATGATTCCCCTCCAATTCATTCAACGCCGATTGTATACAGCTCTCAAAGAGAACACATAAACAGCTGTCTATATATAACGGATCCGACCAACCACACATAGTATAATGACCAGTTTCGAGCACAAAATTGGACAGTCCATAATTAGTTATATAAGTTTGTGTCTTATCTATATAGAAATGAGCTCGTGTTTTTCCACATAAACAAAGATTCGGATGGATAAGTAATCTGTTGAGTTTTTCTTGTGCCGTCATCATGACAAAGTCTATAATTTCATATAAATTGTTTTTAAATATTTTTTGAACAGTTGCTAGTAGTTCAAATTTTCAATATCTTTAACTCGATTGCAAACTTTTGTCGAACACAATTGAAAATAACTACAACATTATAAAACCGTAAATGTTACTAGTTGTTTATAATGCAATACATATATATTTATTCGCTATCATAGTGTTCATGTTTGAACATGTCAACATTCATACATATATTGTCATGATGTAGAGGTGACATCATTATAACATACGTAATTCGTGTTGCCAATAGAATAGCGCGTCACTGGGGGGTGACGCTACAGATACGTAAAAACGTCACTACACACATACGTAATTCGACGTCACCCAACATCATTTACGTAATTCGTGTTGCCAATAGAATAGCGCGTCACTGGGGGGTGACGCTACAGATACGTAAAAAACGTCACTACACACATACGTAATTCGACGTCACCCAACATCATTTACGTAATTCGCGTTGCCAATAGAATAGCGCGTCACTGGGGGTGACGCTACAGATACGTAATTCGACGTCACCCGATGACGTGTGGATGGCGGCGTCACTATAGTGACGTATTGTGGTGATGACGTCACTATAGTGACGTATGGTGGTGATGACGTCACTGTTATGACGTCAAAAATATGAGGGGGTGGTTGGGGGGTGGTAATTACAGAAAACTACCCCCGGCGGGCTTGGCAACTCTCTACTACTTTTACTCCCAGTTGATTTTCCTTGTAGAATGAAATAAATGTAGACACGAAGTTTTACAGTCGTATAATATTTTGTTTTTGTGTAATCTTTATTTAATAAGATTACATAAAAATATATTTGAATTCATATAAGAAACTAAAATTTTTGAATAAATTTTTTTTGAATATAATAAGTTAGAATGACTAAAATAAGATAGAAAAAAAACTATTTTAAAGGAAAAAATAATGTTTAAACATCCATAAATAAATAAATAAAAATATATGCGTTTAAACATTAACAATAAAAATTCAAATATACTATTAGTTATTACTAGACTTTAGTTACAAGCAGTTGTTAGGCGACACACTAGAAAACGACACAATATTTTTTTGGTCAAATTGCCCTCACCAACCTGCATTTCCTTTAAAACTCAACAAGTCGTGAACGAAACCTGGACAAATACACTACGACGTAATCTTTTTGTATTATTATTTTTTCTCTGCATTATATTGGAAACATTTATAGCTAAATTGAATTAGTTTCTAAGCGTAAATACAAAATGTATTACTGATTAACTAAATTCATACTACATATAAATATACAAAGATAAGGAATTAAGAATGATAACTTCTTTAATGGTTAAAAAGTCAACTTAAATTGGGACCAAAATATTATTACATTATTAGATAGGGGACCAATATTTTTTATTTAGCCCTTATAATTGAGGTTGTGAAAAGCCGAGAGCGAGATAATTTAACCCTTCTTCAGTCATACGTACGCACCCCTAACTAAAGTAGATTAATTTTATATCAAACTAAACACTTTTCAATATTTATATTTAAAAAATATTCAAGAATTAATAGATTTATTGTAAGCAGGAGCTACGTAGTTACGAGAAGGTTTAACTAGAATATAATTCAATATGAAACTATTAGTCAGGCCATGATAGAAGATATTTTTATATTTTTATTTTTAACATTAAATATAATAGGCCACCAAAGTTAAAACCTAAGTAAAACTATTTCTCGCAACCGAAAACCGTTTTGAGTAATGCTTAAATTACAATTTTTCACCCTGTTTTCAAGACAAAATTTACAAACTTTCAAAATGTGGTAGTACCGTATTACATAATAATATGTTAATTTTTCTATTATATGTTTTATTTTTTACATTTTATAAAAATATTTGGTAGATTATATTATTAATTTTATTAATAAACTTAGTATAGTTGTCTTCAAATGATTAGACTTTGAAAAATGTAATTATGAAATGAAAACTGATAAAGCTGATATTAAAACAAAAACTTTATGTAACGTTAAACAGTCTATTAGACAAAATAGCACAACTGTGCATAATTACTGTTCTCTTATTACTTTGTTGCTGTTGTATAAAGGGTTAAAAAGTCAAACCAAACAATGGTCGAATATCAGAGTAAATTAGATTAAAATTACTCTTTTGAACACTATGTTTGTAGAAGTAATTTGATATATTGCCTTGTTATTGGATGCACCGTATAGAAACTAATGTTACATTTATAAATACAATATTTCATTTATAACAATTGTTTCATTTAGGTTTTACAATATGTTCGTTTTTTAATAATAAAATTTTTATTAAACCGATATTGTACTTTTTAATAGTTTATAACTCAATAAACTTTGTAATATGTAATTTAGGATAAAGTTATTGTTTAAATTATACAATAATTATGAGTTACTACATTAACGATATGGTATTAAGTATTGCCTTAAATTCTAATGTTTAGTCAGAGTTCTGTTGATTACCTTAACTAATACTTATGTCATGAAAAGTGCATGCAATCTGTTCGTTTCTATAAAATATTAGTCTTTTACTAACAAAAAAAGATAAAAAAATTTTCATTTATCAAAAATTATATTGACCAAAATTATATCGTTAAGTAAAGGTAAATTTCTTTCTACATCTATATTTAAGATTTTTTACCAAACTTACAAATTTATAAAATACTACGTATACTTATATACCATACTTAGTTCTAATAACAGTGATATGCCATCACTGTTATTAGTACAGTTAATACATTACATAATTGTTCACGTAAATAATTTATTTTTAATAAAGTAAATTGTGTTCTTAAGTGAACAAGTTTTGAGTCATTTTACGCGATAAAGAAAATTTGACAGATGGTTAAACAAAGGACAGAATCAGATGCAGTTTACGTCTTTGAGCGCTGGAAAACAAGACAAAGCAAGTTCAATTGTGGACTCTAGTGAAAGAGACTAGTTTAAGAACAATATGTTTGCATATAAAAACGAATTGTTGTTTTGTTATCGTCATTTATTGTTGTCACGTAGTATCATAATATAAGTATAATTGGGCCAGCAGCTAATCTCCTCGATTTATGCGCTACTTCGTGAACTGTATCAAGATAATGATGTTTAGTGGTGGACGTGGAACGTAACTCTACCAAACATTTATTTTTAGATGTGGAAATTTGGGAGTGCCGATTTCCAGTTAGGAAATGTGAATTGCCAATATGTTAATAGATTTAAAGTTTGTTACTTTTTTAGATTGTTCGTGTGTTACCTAAACTACCGTCATTAACGTACAATTTACATATAATTTAGATATATGGTTGTGATAAGAGGCACGTGATTATATGGTAGCAATATTTCAAGACACTCTGTAACCTGTTTTGATCTAGACGTTCAAAGTTACTTACATATGTATTAAGAACTGATATAGAAGCTGTTTCAAATCTTTTATTCCAAATTGAACATACCGTCTCCGCATTTTACACTCAAACCTACCATAATTTTACTCCATTTTTCATCCTTAGCTTACGAAAATTCAAGTAAAAATCACGTCAATATAGTATTCCTAAATACTAAATATGCAAAAAACATCATTATATATATATATATATATATATATATATATATATATATATATATATTTACATATGTATACAACTCTTTGGACATAAATGAAAACATTGGTATAAGTAGTTTTATAACTAGATTTAGATAGTGTAGATAAATAGTGAAAAAAGCATTAAAATCTGCTCAGTGGATTAATTTGAAGATTGTAAAAGCAAAATATAAAAAACTTTCGTTTGTACGTGAACGTGGATTTTAACAAATAAACTTTGAAAAATATTGCACTAATTTTTTCACACAACACTAAAAGTAAATTTATTCCCTATCATCTTCAAAAACATTAAATTACTTCCTTGAATTTAAACCTATACGAGTAACAAAATCGAAATCTCATTTTATTTTTTTATTTTTTTTTTTTAATTCGACTTTATAAGCCGTTGGTAAACTTTTATCAACCCTTTTAATTTTTGGGAGATAATATAAATAATAAATATTATTAAGACAAAAATTGGCGTCATCAACGCATTAACAATAGTAAATAAAAAAAGAACAATAATATAAAAACCAACAAATCGAACAAAAACTAAACTTCAATAATATTAATACAAAAATTAAGTTTAATTTGTTACTGTGTGCAAATCTCTGAACAGTAGTCAAAACTATAAATTTACAAATTGGAAAAATATTGTGTATGAAAAGGAACCATAACCCTTGAATAATCTAATATCATTAGTGCTTGAAGAGAAAATGAGTTCCTCTAAAGTGAATTGGTAGGAAAGATTAAAGAAAGGAATCTATCCAAATAAGACATGAAGTAATGATTGTGTAAATACATCTAGAGAACTTTGGTACGCGAAGGGAGTATCTGAATGTTACAAAGAACCTTAGAATGCTTTTGTTGTACCATGCCAAACTTGAGTAAAATTGTAATTTTGAGTTGTCCTCATATTATTTCTACATAAAAAATAATACAAAAATTATGGCCTATAGAGAAATGACCAAAATATTCACACATACTTAGTTATACGTAAAACATTTCACTGATTTATGTTGTAGATCACTGCATGAAATAAAGGCAGATATACAGTACGTTAACTCAAGGGCCCCAAACATTCTAATTGGTAGGAATATCCTACACTACTATTGTTAATGTTTTTTATGTTAATTAATTTGTTTTTAAATCCACATAGATTTGGTATACAAGTCCTAATTCATAGGCCGTCAGAATTTTGTTAGAATTAAATTAATTGTAACGTGAATATTAATCTAACAAAACCAGAGTGTTGGAAAGCTATAGAGGGCAAATGACCGATTTCAAACAACTTTAAAGCAACGGATCTTCACTACTGTTTATCCACTTTCATCTTTATTTCAATATATAAATACTTTTAAAAAAAAATCTTAATAAATATAACACTTTGAAAATGTCTATTCACTTTTTTACTCTCAATATCTCTCTGTTATATTTCGTGACAAATAGTTTGGATTATTATATAAATAGATTGGTTATTATTTGGTTTTGTAAATTTTTGATTGAGAATTGTTTTTGCTCTTTATATTGTTTTGTTTTAGGTCCTTATAAAA
The DNA here is from genome assembly GCA_963513935.1 of Aphrophora alni. NCBI lineage: Eukaryota > Metazoa > Arthropoda > Insecta > Hemiptera > Aphrophoridae > Aphrophora > Aphrophora alni. The sequence goes on from OY740774.1 coordinate 43,553,961, forward strand.
AAAAATGCTATCACATTCAGTAGAGTATCAATATCTTCAGTGCGTCCGTCTGGTTATAAAAGATTTTCTTTAGAAAATAATAGAATGATTTTGATTGTAGTTATTTAACTAACCTACTTCATATAGTCATACACTAGTTCTTATAGTCACAGTTAAGCATAAATTAAACCTTAATTAGTAATATGGGCCTCAATGAAATAAAAATGGTAATATGAACAAGTAGCTAAGGAGATAACGTTAAAACCCAATTTAAGATTAAAGAACAACTTAAACAGTATTTGTTTGGGTTTGGAACGACTGTCATCCTTGGTCGCATATTTTTCCCAAGAAAATGTAAATGTTGAAACCACGGAGAATTGTTACCAAATTATGGGATTCATTAGGACAATTGTGAAATTTTTAGGAATTATTATTCCAACCTAATTGATTCCACCGTATTGTTTAAGCAATTTTCGCAAATTGATCGAAACAGTCTTCTAAAAGTGAGTCATTGTAAGAAAATAATGTATTCAGTAGTGTGTTATTAGATCACCTAATTACATCGCCATCAATTGGTTGTTATAGTTATTATTGTTTAAAGGAAAATCTTTTCAAAGTCATAATTAAATTAAAAACATAACAAAAGGCTTAAAAATAAAGGTACTCATATACTCAAATTGAGTATACGTCGAAAGATTTTGCCTTATGAGGTCTGATGAGAAAGATATAGTGAAACAATCTAACTTATGATTTGATGAAATATATTTAATTTTTTTTTATTATCTCGCGAATGCACAATAATACTTTTTATAAGAGAACTACTGAGTGGGATTTTTATACAAGCGAAAATAATAGTTTTATTTTCCAACAAAGCCAAATTCATAATACGCACATATAGGCCTACTATTCTCAAATAACTTTAAAACCAGAATTTACTAAACTGGAAAATTTTTTCATCTACTATCGAAAAAATTCAATCGCTACAATATGTGATGCAAATGTGCATAACATACAAGATGTTTTAAGACAAAGCTGTTAGAGATAATATTGACAATATATTTTATTACTGACATAATTGAAGAAGTTATGACATTGCCACATGTAAGAATTCAATCAATAAACTCCCTGGGTTTAGTTCGATCTTCATTCTCATTATAATCGAATCATTCAATTATTGTTATAAAAATAATTATTAACAAGAATAACCATATCCTATCACAATACAATAAAACTATATTCTTATTATTACTATTAATCCAGATAAATTACTAATAATCCAGAGCTGTAGATCACAGCTCTGATTCCAAGTTACAGTTTAGTTATATACAACTTAAATAATCACAAGTTCCTTTATACAAGAAGTCTGCTAACTCTTCTTGCAACTATTTTGGATGCTTTTCAGAAACCTCAATTCTATTAAGAAGATTTTAATCACCAAGTCCGTCTGGAAATCTTCAAGAATTTATTATACACCATACCTAGATCTTTCTTGGCGCAATGAATAAGTTTCCTGCCACCTTAGGGTATTTATATCATTGTATCATAAATGACGTCATCTATGCTTTGCAAGGTAAGCACTTTCGTCATTTTTCCAGGTCTGTCGCAATAGTTGTTGTCATTATTGCTTCTTAGACTATAACTTTTCTACTTCAGTTCTAACTAAAACTATCGTAATTCCTAATATCACATGCGCCCTTGTAACATTGTCCCTATGTTAAGAAAAAATCACCTCATTTGTATAAAATAGAAAAAAACAAAATACATTATTACTATACATACATATTTCACCACAACTGACATACATCCATTAAAACCAACACTATATTGCACAATCATATATTAAAATTGCCTGTCATACGCACATTTCATACAAATAAATTCTAAATAAAAAATTATAAGTGTTTTCAAATTTCCTTACAGTTAATAACAACTGTCATAAATCAACAACAACTTATGTCACATTTCAAAAATAAATTATATTTCTTTACATATTTTATTTAAGTGTAACATGATATCTAACAATAAATACAACAATATACATCGGAGCTCATAACAAAACCATGGAACAAGAGATGATGAGTAAATATTCACAAATAAGTACTATACACTTATGACAAGTTCAACGACATCAATTTACCCGGTGCCTACTTTGCAAATATTTCCTCCTCGTTAGCTCCATCTTCGTGACGTGAATCGTTAAGAGAATGTGGTTTTGAGAATAGACGAGGGTAACCAATACTAACTTCTTTATCCCTTATCTCCTCTTCGTCTTACGCAAAACTTGACTAGAATTGTCGAACTCCTCTCTGTCTTGGTCTCCTAAATATCACTTAGGTTTAAAACTATCTTCAGTAACACTAGAATTATCAAAAGCACAACAGTGCTTCACACTGAATGCCTTCATTGAGCCAACGCAGGTTTTATTATCCTTTTAATTTTAAAAAGCAACTAAAATCATTTCAAAAAAAATATCATTTCACTATTCAACCCCCATAGTTAGAGTCATTCTGTAATTTAAATTAATCTTAAAAATTTGACGACATAACTATTCATAATATTAGATTAACTTACAAACCATTCTAAAACGAAACAACCTCCAAAATCATTTGAAAAATGTCTTCACAATATCCCACTCATTCCCTAACGTTTTTCACTCAACTTTACCATTATGGCCGCCTGGGTAAAACGCATTCTGGAGTCCCTTCGGTTTTTGTTATTTTTTTGTTTCCGCGGAATTTTACTTTATTGTAATTATTCTACTCAAGGAAAGTGTCACGTTTATCATAAAACGTCACATGTTCTTGCGTGATACATCCTACCTAGTTATTGTTTGTAACAGGAGTTTGACAACATACCTCCTACACCTAACTCCCGCCAGACTTATGTCGCGTTTACTTTTTTTCAATTCTTGATATCAGTCACTGTAAAATTGATCTAGGCAACATGTAATAACAATAGTAAGTGATGTAATTATGTATTTGTAAATATCAAGCAGGTTACAAAAAGAAGAATAAATCATGCCCACATTGTTTTTTTTATTTAAATCATTTACGCCTTTGGACTGTGTAGCACAACACAAACTACGATGTAAAAGACAAAAAAAAAAACCTTAAAGATACATCACACTACATCTATTGGATAGTACTCAGGAGATCTCAAAACGGGCATAGAAGCTAATAACTCGACATCGATTTTGTTTACCATCACATAACTTAATCTATCAGCGTATATGGCTAAGAATAGATTATGTTTTTAGTATGCTGCTTATGAGTATAAAAGCAATGTCAGACCACTGGAGTGCGCTGTTTCAAGTTCTCAGATCTTATTTATTGGATTTATGTTCCAAGTTACGAGCTTTGAAGTTTAAACGTAATGGTAAAGGCATGTTAAATTCAATAGGTTTAGAAGATTGGTTTCCTTTTAAAGCTTGTATAGCCTACTTTACATTTACCGTATTCCTGTCAAGATTAAAATATATTGAATATTTACACTTTCATTAAACTTTATTTCATAATAACGAACATCAAGTTTACTTCAACTTCAGAAAAAATAGTGACGTGTTTTGATACAAAATGTTAAAACAGTACATTATTAAATACAGAAACGAGCCGAAAAACTTTATCTTTTACGTGACTTTATTCATACTTGTCGATAGATAAACCTAATGAAACCCAACATATTTTCCTCGTCACATTTATCAGGAATTATTTATTAAACCTTTTACTTTATAATTATCAGTGACAGTTCAAAAATACCATAGAAATATTAAAATTATTGACGTTAGTTTGGCCATGAGTGATACGAAATATATTATAGGTTTTATATATGAAAAGAGTTTGAAAACAACTACAAAGGATTTTAAAAGAATGCAGCAAAATCATTAGATTATTTTCAAATTAACTTAAAAACATGTTAACGAATGAAATTATTGGAAGAGTGGAAACTAGTTTCAGAGCCTAAAAAGCTTAAACTATAAGTTTCTTTTATATATTACAGTTAAAAGTAAAACCAATTGAGTTGGAGAGCAGATACAGCCACTTTGATAAATATGAAAAAGCTATGATATAAAAGGACATAAGCTTTTAGAAGTTTTGAAAAACCATAATATAATATATAAAAAGTTAATTACATTTACAATCGTTGTATTACAATAATGACAAGACTTTGTCAAAGAAAATATGTATACTCATATATAATGTTGACTTTTATAATGGAAATAACCATCCTGCCATTTAAAAATATTGATCTTAAAAGGAAGAGACCACTATTGGTGAAGAGAGATATGATAAGAAAAGTGAAATAGTGGGTTTAAAACAAAAACCATAGAAGAAAATATGTTCATCAATCTAGGAGACTACGGGATTGTCTCAACCGCATACCCAATATAATTGTCTCTGAGAGGTAAAATCATTAAAAACACACTTTTTGTATATTAATACCTGTTTCTAATATACACCAACTAGAAAATATATGTCTAAGAAAAACAGTGTAAAATGCAGAAATATTTGGACCAAACAATATTTTGCCAATAAAACTCCGTTTATTTCTGACACCAAAGTATCATTTATGACATATTACCTAAGAAGTTGACGATAAAATGCATTGTGTGTTGGTTTTTTCTTACATATGACTGATTACGTAAAATGTGAACCCGTGCTAAAACTAGGACTGATAGGTCAAAATAAACAAGCTTGTCAAAGAAACAATAGAGTTTTGCTAGAAACGTTATACATTTGATTTGAAACCGGCAGATAATGTAAATGTCAAAATAAACTACATTTATAAAATGAAAAATCTATCGTTATCGTATAATTTTAAAATCAGAAAAGGGAAGTCTATGTATACAATATTTTTGTTCCCTTCAACATCTTTACTTAAAGCTCGTTAGAGTAACATATGGAAACCTCTCCAACTATTAGGTTACGCATCCCTTGAGTATTAGGTAGAGTAAAAGCAACTTTAACTTATATATAAATTATATATATATATATATATATATATATATATATATATATATATATATATATATATATATATATATATATAAGTTACGTGTCGGGCCGTAACGATTAGGTTTTTAAAAAAATGTTTTATTTCTTTAAACAACCTTTATTTATTATAACAATTTTAATATTCACTTAAAATATATTACAATAAATGTTTTAACGTGTTATACAGTGAAACTATGATCTAGTGATACTTAATAGCACGGAGTCTGGTTTGGAACTGACTATACTTTCTTACTTTACTATTAAAGAAAACTATGCTGACTCAACACTAAAGCTTCTAGAAGCTTGTAGAGACTTCCATGAATACCGCTGACTAAATAATATTTCTCAATGTAACTCCTCCATCCCTAAAGAGAACTTCGGGGGTAGGTTGAGACACCTGCACATTAGAAGGGTGTATCGAAGTTCGAGGCATTTTCCTATAATATCTATAGGCCGTGTATAACACCACTATGATTATCATGCTATACAAACCTATAGTCCAAATGTTTAAATCTGAATTTATTTCTATGTTTTTATGTAATTTTGAAATTCGGTTTACAGTTATTTTTTCTAAATCCAATTTTTGTAATGTAATTGAGAAATCGGGTTGTTGGTTAGTTTCTAACTTTAGATCAGTGGCATCTAATATTTTGGGATGTCCAACTTTTGTATTACTGGAGTACATTAGTCTCTTATTATCATACATTACAATTTCATTATCACTTACATATACTAGATATACACCATATAAAGATATTTCATTAGTTTCACTATTACTAATTAATTTTAATGTTTCTCTCTTAGGAGCTACTATTAGATATTTTCTTATTTCTGGTATAAAGTTTATCACATTATCCTCAATCACTAGGTCAACATATTGACAGTTTGTTGACGTCCCGAGATTTATTATAGAACTTTCACATTCCAGGTCCTGATGTACAATTTGGGAAAATGAGCATATTTGATGTCCATTAATTCTATTACTACACACATCTTTTAATCCTAACATTACTTCCTGTGAATTTGTCTTATGAACTAGTACATGTCTTACACTAGGGATAATTGTTATAAATTTAGAGTTATATAGTGTAGGTACAGGGTTTAACTGATATAATGTATAATTTACAGGTTCTACAATTGGTAAATTAATAAAATAGATTATTTCCTTAGAACTAATTTTGCAATTTACCTCCAAAATATTTTCCATTTCCCAAATATTGTCTACATTAAAGTCAATAGGTATTCTTCTTCCATAATACATTTTAATTTTGTTTATTTCTATTAAAAGTTCCTGTGAGGACACCACACTAGGATGCAGTGTTCCTAACTTACAAAATGTTAAGGAATTCTCTATATCTTGCATTAAATGCAACATGATATTATAAATGACATTCAATTGATTCAATATATTTCTAAATTGCTCTATTTTTATCTGATCGTCAATCTGTTCTCTTACTGCTAACAATTTGTTTTGTAATTCATCAAAATTATAATTAATAATACCTATAGTTCTATTGAATTCTTCAATAACATCAACATTAATGGAATATTGGGAGTCTAATTGTTGTAACATTATTTTCTGATTAAATTTTAAATCTTCCATTATTTTTTCGTACTTTTCCCCATCATATGAATCTAGGTTACCTGTAATAGACTTTACAAATGACCCTAACCCATTAATAAGTTCTATTCTTACCCTAGTTTCTTTAAATATAATAATCTCCAATTTCTCATTCAATAAATCTCTAGTATGATTAATATACTTAATATAATTCATCATATCTCTTAATTTATTACCAGTGTCTGTGACTAAATCTATTTTATTAAACATATCTGCAGTACAACCTTGACATCTATTTTGAAAATAAATTAACACATCATTATAATATTTTTCAACATTATCTATCTGATTTTTAAAGTTTTCCAATTCAAATTTATGGACAATGGTGTGGTAGGAAGTTTTTAGTTTGGCAGGACTAAGTTCAATAGGGATTATTCCTATATTTTGTGTTATGTTCTTCACCTCGTACATCTCTGCTGTTCTTATTCCATACGTGATGACGAACCTGCAACTGGTGAAACTTTTTTATCAGGGACTTTCTTTTTCCTAGGTTTCTTGATATTTGATAAATGTATTTTGTCTTTAGTATTGTGGTGTCTAGCTTTAATTTTGGCAGTTTTCCTTACCGGGTTAATTGAAGTAATCTGCTCCTTATTATACTTATTTTTTGTTTTACCCTGCTTCTGCATGGTTTTTACATACACTTCTTGGGGTATGTCTGGAAGTGGTTCCTTATTAGCATTCCTTTTCTGCAAAACATTCTCCTTAATTTTGGAATTTATTTCTTTTATATTTTCGTATAATTTTTTAGTCCTTTCTTTATGTGAACTTACGTAATCATTAATAACTCTATTTTCTAAATCTATGTCTAAAGCTGAATTAATTTTTATGTGTCCATATAATATTTCTACTGGTGTTAATTTTGTGACTGAGTGTAGGGTGTTATTATATGCGATAACAGCATATTTCATTTTTTGTGAAATAGTTAAATTTTTAAATTCTGCTTGATTATTTAAAAGTCTTATGTGTTCAACTATAGTGGAGTGAACTCTTTCACATAATCCATTGGACTGCGGGTGTTGTGTGCTAACAAAATGAACTTTTATTCGGTGTAATTGTAATATTTCCTTAACTACCTTATTATTAAATTCCGTTCCATTATCTGAAATGATTATGTCGGGTACTCCATATCCGTTAAAGAAGCTGATTAGTTTCTCACTAATCTCAGTGGCTTGCGGACTCGTTATCTCGTACATTTGGAGATATCTCGAGAACGTGTCAACCACAGTCAAGAACTTAGAATTCTCGAAACTTGCTGTATCGACAGTGATTATTTCAATCGGCTTACTTGCTGTGGGCGTCAATGTTAGCTCGGTTTTCAAAGGCACTCTTTCATACTTTGCTCGTAAGCATATGTCGCAATTGTTGATAAATTCTTGAACGTCACTCCTGATATTAGGCCAATAGAATTTACGTTTAATTTGATTATACGTTTCTGTAATGCCCCGGTGATTAGTTTTACTCACGTGATAGTTATTTATGATTTCCTGAACTTCTTCTGGGTCGGTTACATCCAATAATTTAATGTTATTTTTGACTAAATTTAATTGTGAATTCCTAAAGTTTCTTGAAACACATGCTGCAAATCTCTCATAAAAATCGTACTTAAAATACAAGTTATATTTAACGTTGGGTACTAGGTATTGTTTTATGAAATTGATTACATCTTGGTCAAAATTATTTTCTGAAATTTCTACTAATAATCTCATTTTAGTTATTCCAAATAGTTTTTTAATTATTACTTTTCTCGGCTGATATTTAACTAGAGAGAATATGATTTGATTTTTTCCGAAATTTACTGGTTCCTCTGATATGGGAATTCCTACCTGGGTATTTCCTTCATAATTAGAGTGTACAGTTCCATCAGTTTCTTCATTTTCATCCACGTTGACAATTATTGACTCATTGTCTTTTAATATTGAAGAATAAGGTTGCAGCGATTCCTCGTCACTATCTAATTCAGGGAAATATAACTGCGTTGATTGTTCTACTATCTTCCTCAGATCTTCATTGGTTTCCTCTTGGTTTTCCGGTGGTCGATTTTCAGTAATGTTTAATTGAATTCTTGATAACGCATCAGCATTTTGATTAAGTTTGCCTCGCTTATATTTTATTTCATAATTAAATTCTTCCAATTTTAGTCTCCATCTTAATAATTTTGAATTCGGCTCTTTTATCGAAAATAACCACTGTAGTGGTTTGTGGTCCGTGTAAATTGTAAATTTTGTCCCAAACAAGTATGGTCGAAAATATTTGGTTGCCCATACGATTCCTAAAAGTTCCTTCTCAATGGTCGAAAGATTAGTCTCGCTTTTGTTCAGAGTTCTGCTGGCGTAAGCAATGGGTAAGTCTGCTCCATTGTGGTCTTGACTTAATACAGCTCCTATTGCGTAATCACTCGCGTCTGTGGTTAATACAAATTTCTTTTTAAAGTCGGGATACTGTAATACTGGTTCATTACATAATGCATTTTTGCATTGTTCGAAACAATTGATATAATCTTTATTACTTATGTCTATTTTAGCGTTTTTCTTTAAACAACTTGTGAACGGTTTTGTCATTTTGGCAAAATCTTTTATAAATTTTCTATAGTATCCTACAAGCCCTAAAAAACCTTTAATTTGTTTACTTGTTTTCGGTATAGGATAATTTTTTATTGTTTTAATTTTTTCCGGATTTGGCTTAACTCCTTCAGGTGTTACAACATGACCCAAATATGCTACTTCCTTTCGTAAAAATTCTGTCTTGTCTAACTGTACCTTAAAGTTTGCTTTTCTTAATCTGTCGAAAACTTCTCGTAATCGGTTTAGGTGTTCTTGAAGGCTGGTCGAATAAATTATTATATCGTCTAGATACACTAAACAAGTCTCATTTTGTATTCCCCTTAATATGTTATTAACAACCCTCTGAAATAGAGGTGGGGATATTTTTAACCCCATCGGCATCCTTAGGAACTCATAGTGCCCGTTTCCTGTAGAGAAAGCGGTTTTTTCTATGCTGTCTGGATCCATTTCAATTTGATGAAATCCAGTAGCCAAATCTAAAGTTGTAAAATATTGGGATCTTCCTAATTTATCTAAGATGTCGGTAATGTTTGGTAGCGGGAATTTGTCGTCTATTGTTTTCGAATTTAGTCCTCTGAAGTCAACTACTAGCCGAAATTTACGTTTTCCGGATGCGTCTAGTTTTTTTGGCACAATCCAAATTTAGCTATTCCATGGCGACATGGAATGTCTAATTATTTTTTGCTTTAGCATTTCTTCAATTTGATTATCAATTTCTTTCCTATAAACTTCCGGATATCGATAGTTTCTCGTGTAAACGGGAATCTCATCTACCGTCTTAATTTTATGTTTTATCTGATTGGTGAAAGTTAAATCACTTCCTTCTATATAAAAAATATCTGAATATTCTTTTACTAATTTTAATATTTCCTGTTTCTCCTCAGAATTCATGTGATTAGTTCTGATTTTATTTAGGTCCAGTTTAGGTTTATTGACATTTATTGAGTTGAAATTTGCATTTGATTTGTTTAAACAATTTTTTGAGTTATTGTCAAAGATTTCAAAATCACTTAAAGATTCTATTTTTATTGGTTTTGGCGTTACTTTCGTATTTTCCATATTATTATTAATAATAGGGCATAAGGCTTCTCCATTTTTAACAGTAACTAAACATTGTGGAACCTCTAAACCTTTTGCACGCATGTAGGGTATTATTCCCTGACCATTACATATGTTTTCTACTTTTATTCTAACGACTTGCTTGCTACGAGCTTGTATTAAATAGCTACTCACGTCCTTATTAATATTATTATTGTTAGATTCCATTTTTTGTTTATTTTCAGATTCTTCTGTGTTGAGATAATGAATAGTTATATTTTTATCTGGTGTTTTTAATTCATTATTTGTAAAATCCAAATTTAATTTTAATTTCTTCATATTGTCTAATCCTAACAATAAGTCAAAATTTTTATGGAAATTGAATAAATAGAATTTTGCTTCCTTTTTTCCTAATATTGGTACTTTGCAACAATACTTCTCTCTTGATACACCATGTGCAGTGGAAACTTCAAAAGGTTCTTGTTTTATACTACTTTTATACAAATGAAACGCTAATTTTTTTGAAATAAAGGATTTAGTGCTTCCTGTATCAATCAATACTTTTAAATTGGTTTTTGGCTCGAAAAAATATGGTAATTCATTATATTCATTATGGATGTTCATTATTTTGAATCTGTCCCTAGGCTGATATCGCCTAAAAAATAATCGCCTTCCACTAAATTGTCTCCTTCATCTAAACTTATCGCCTTAAATTGATCCTGTAAATATTCCGTTTCCGAATTTTCTGCGTAATATTCCTCGTTTGGCTCGATGTCAGGTAAATCCTCAACGAATTCTTCATCGGCGGATTTTCCTGTCATTTGATACATTTTTGTATTTCTGATCGTGTTGTCCGTCTGTCGCGTTGAAATACTCATTGGAGTCGGCTTATACGGCTTTTGATTTGTATTCACCTTTTGCGGATTGTAAAATTGTGGTCTTAATTGTTGTGGTCCATTAAAGTGCAAGTTCTGATAATTTTGTTGGTTTTGTGGATTTTGGAAACGTTGATTTAATGGATATTTTTGAAAAGATTTATTTGGCATTGGTCTCTGAATTTGAATCGGTCTATTAACCATTGGTCTACTATTATGTTGAAATGCTTTGTTGATTTTAAATTGGAAATCGTTAGTGAGCATATTTAAAGCTCCTTCTAAACTATCGGGATTCTTTGTTCGCATTAGGGATCCTAATGGTTCCTGCAAACCTCTTAATAATACTCTTAATGCTAATTTCCTAACATAAGTGCATAACACATCCCTGGCAGTTGTTTCATTGTTACAGAAAAATGCTATTTGTAAATTTAACAATTTATTTATTCTTTAATAAAATCTAAATGGTGATTCATTATTCTCTTGTTTCAATTCTGACATTTCTAAATTTAATGTAAAGCAATCTCTTCTGTCCAAATATGTTGCTAACAAAATTTTTCTGACTTCAGTCCATGAATAGGTATTTGAATTTACAACTACTTCTAGAGCTTGTCCCTTTAATTTACTCAAAATAGATGAAAACAAATATTCGTTTTGAAAATCTTCAGGGTTTTCTACTACAAAGAATTTAGATACAACCTTATCGCAAATGGAAATAAAGCGACTTAACATAGCCGGTTCTCCGTTATATTCGGGAATCATATCCAAATACTCTTTTTTTAACGTGGGAGTTGCCATTTTTAATAATTTTGGTCACTAATAATATATACAACACTTAATTCTAGCAAATCACTTAACCTAACAATAATAAATGCTTAATTGATATGCACGTATAATATTATTCAATTCTGAATAAAATTTTTACTTTATATAATTTGTTTTAAAATAATTACTTTTATAAATAAAAAGAATTATTATATATTTATCTTTCAATTTATTTTGAAGAAATATCTTATTTTACTTCTTTACTCACAGAGAAAACACAAATATGCTCATTTTGTTTCTGATGAGAGTTTTCTTTTCTGGTGGAATCTTCTTTCCTGGTGGCTGGCGAGATGCCCTCTTGAATCTTCCAGATCTGCGTCCAGTTGACTCGTTTTTTGCAGTTTTTCTCCAAAAATTCAGCTGCTTTTGAATTTTCTTGAAGTTCGGACTTGTCTCGGTAAACGGTTGAAACCGACGGTCTAATATTCGCTTAAACCTCCGAATCACGTGTTCCTGCCGAAATCACGTTGTTGTCCTACCGACTGCGCCAGTTACGTGTCGGGCCGTAACGATTAGGTTTTTAAAAAAATGTTTTATTTCTTTAAACAACCTTTATTTATTATAACAATTTTAATATTCACTTAAAATATATTACAATAAATGTTTTAACGTGTTATACAGTGAAACTATGATCTAGTGATACTTAATAGCACGGAGTCTGGTTTGGAACTGACTATCCTTTCTTACTTTACTATTAAAGAAAACTATGCTGACTCAACACTAAAGCTTCTAGAAGCTTGTAGAGACTTCCATGAATACCGCTGACTAAACAATATTTCTCAATGTAACTTATATATATATATATATATATATATATATATATATATATATATATATATATATATATTAATGTCAAATAAATAAACATTTCATGAAATAACAACACAAAAATGTAAATTATATCTTAAAAAAATAAAGAAGTCACTAAGCAATCTATTAAGATGAAGGTGAATGTTTTTCTGTATCTCACAGCATTATTTTACTGAATGATTAAAGATAGTTTTTAAGCTTCAAGACGTCGATATTTCAATGTTTATTGACTTTTACAAATATGTATAACACGATTTTCCTTCTTTTTATTCCTGTAATAATCAGAACTGTAGATCGTAGAAGATAGAATTTCGTTAACTAGTGTATTAAGTTTAAGAATGAGCTGTAGTTATGGATGAGGAATTACCTCATATATTGCCAATAAAATGTCTATCGATCCTATTAAATTTAATACTCGTATGTAATTTTATTTCTTAATATTTAATCAAAACTAATATGTAATTGTTGATGCATGAAAATAGTTAGAGATTTGACACTGAATAAATGGAGTACAATTCTTATAACTTAAATTGATAAATAATAAACATGTTTTGTTAGTTTTATGTACACACAGGGCTGGAATTTTCTTTTATTCTCAACGCAAGTTTGATGTTTCCGCCACCAACTAATTATCTCAATAGAAAAGATGATATTACTAACAAATATAGACATTAGAAAAATAAAATAAAATAAAAACGCGGTTATGTATAGATATACAATATGTACGGAAACATTCTAAAAGTATGGATGAATGGAGACAGAAATTCGCAGCTGGAAAAATTACGACTAGAACTCCTTCACATTTATAGAAATTTATATTTACGGTCAACTTTTATGTTTTAAATTATTCTAAAATTTGTATTTAGTAATATTTATTATTTCTACAATAAAATTGGAATTATTTTAATCCATTTATTGAAAACTACAAATATATTCTAAGAAAATACAAAATAATTAACAATGTTTAGCGTAAACTCATTTCTCAGAAGATTGTTCATGTATATAGTATACATGATATACATGAAATTTGAAATAAACCTAATTTATCTATTAAAAAAGTTCAAATACTATAAAACCATGTTTAATCGAACTTCGCTTATATGAAACTTGGGTTAACCGCGTTTGTGAGATTTAATATATAAGACAAATTGGTCAGCACTGTTCACCTTCGCGGCATTTTTTAACGAATCTTTCACCTTCTGTAAGGCGGAAGCCTCTCAACCCTCCTTCATCGTATAAACACGGCTCTCGTCATACCTCAGTCATTTCAGGTCAGCTGTGCTCTTTAATATTAGAGTGAAAGTTGCAAAGCTAGTGGGAATATAGATTACCTACATTTTAGTTTTTAGACATGTATGAATAGTCACGCCCCTTTTACATCATTGAACCCTGATGTGAAATATTGACTCAACATTTAAAATCACGACGTAGATTAACGGTTATTCGTTTCTCAGTGGGTTCAACATTTCCAAATAAAATTTCTGACGAACAACTTAATCAGTGCCAAGAATTTTTCGTACCGTGGAAAACCTGTATGGCTTCAAGTGCATATGACTGTGCGTATTACTATTGCGTTTTAACATAACACTCTCTGAAATAATTATCGTCACTAGAAGCACCATCACCGTTGCAGTAGTGGCTACTTTAAATTTTGTTGAATTATGGATCATTCTACTTGTTAATTTTTTTCCTTTTTTTTTTTTTTAAGGAAGGAACTCCAGGACTATATAGTTCAATGCAATATTCGTATAGAGTACGATAGGAACCCACCCAGTAGGCCCCCAATATATTTTTGGCAGAACAATATTGATGAGACTACTTTATCTGTACGACTTGACAAGTTACAAGTTCGACAACGACTTCATAAATCTGTATTGGAACAGATCAGGTAGAGTTTTGCTTATTCCAGAGAAATCAAACGTAGTGCTTTTCTGACAAGTCGTCCACGACTGCTTGGCAACTAGTACGCCAACGTTTGCACTTGAAGAAATCCAGGTTTTCAATGGTACAACAAATTCTTGGCAATGATTAGGTTGCTCTCCAAACATTTTATTCGGAAATATTGAATCTATTTTAATAGGGATAAATGTTCATATACAACGTAATTTTTGATCGATGAGTCAATATTTTACATCACTGTATAGGTGAATTTAAACAACTGTTGAATATTTATCAGTTTTGCTTCAAATTGAAATCACAAAGGATTATCAGAATTATTTGAATACATATCTGAATGCTTTTAAAATTTTATTAAAAAAGTCCATTACGACAACGAAATAATGTAATTTTTATATTTAATTAATACTTTTTCAACAGTAATTATAATTTATTTACATAATTTTGAGGCGGAATATGTAAACTATATAGACAGTGTGAAACTGAATTTCTCTTTATCTAAAAATATTCTGTAAATAAATACTATATCTGTTAAATCGTTCATATTTTGAGCGACATCTTAGGAACTGTAATTTTTAATGACGAATTATTTTTGGTTAAAAGTTACTACTGTTAAAGGTTGGTTTCAATTGCTCACAATTTGAGTTAATCTTTATCCAATTGGATTAGATTATTGAACATTTTTAGTAGAGAAATGATCAAAATAAAATAAAAAGTTATAGTTTAGACTTAGGTTTACAAAAAATAATTTGTTATTGATTCATTATCATTGTCAAAAAATACAGAATACATAAAATGGAAAAAACATAGCATATATTACTATTAAAAACTGTTGACTAAATAAAAAAAAAACAAAGATTAAATGACACGATAATCTAATAAGCATCTGATATCTCACGATGACCGTATAACTTTGCGTTATTGAAAAGCTTATAAAATGCCTTTGGGTAGGTGAAGGCAAGGAAAGCATATGAATCATTTTGTACACTATTCAATTCAATAATTATTGACGGCTAACATATTGTAATAATACATAAAGAAGAGAGTTTGTATTATTATTATTAAATATTTTAAATAAGTTGCTATTTTTAGGGTGAAGGACTATTGCGGTCATGATCACCTTAACCAAATGCTGAAAATGTTTATTACCATAAATTTAACAAATCGTAAAAAAAAATAATAATAATTAAAAATTATCTTTACTGACGGGATCTTGGAAAGCGACCCCTTGCGCAATAGTTAAATTTAATTTCTCTGCCCTACACACATCATATGTTCAAAAATTTAAAAGCCAAAATATTAAAGAAGACACTCCTTGCCCCCGAATATTTTAAGACCGTCAAGATCGGAAGAAAACAACTGATACCTCAGTAAGACCTGAGAGGAAAGATGAAAAAATACAACCCTGGACTTGGAAAAAGAGTGAATCCATTGGGATTATCATATAAACAATTAAAATTTATAATAATTCTATTATTGTAACTGTTGCTCCAAAATAATAACTATTTCGGCCTACTATTACAAACACAAAAATATCTTGTTTTACGCAATAGTTTTGTCTTTCTTTAATATTAATGGAATAACACAGTATTGTGACAATATACTAAGTTAAGATAAATTGAAAAAAATAAAATAAAAAATAAAAACTGGAAGTGCGAACTTAGTCTAAACAGATTCCGAAACTTATTCGAAAATCCCCAACTCAATCACAATGTTCTAGCTTTACATTGTCACTACTACAAGGATGGTGATGTAATACAGAATAATGGAAAAGTACTAAAGTATCTGATATAGTATATCTCAAACGACAAGATCGCTACACAAAAACACCAACATTGTCCTGGATAAAATATTTGCACATTTACTGAATTTTAGTAAACTTTTCCAAGGTTGTATAAGTAACATAATGTCAATCATAAACATGTGTTTTTTGTGTTGAAGAAGATAAAGTTTTCTTGTTTATTAAGTTTACCTATTCCATTACCTATTCAAACACTAAACTCTGTGAATACGAATTTACTCCTTTCATCATTTTATAAAAGCGTGCATGGAATACTTTATTATGTCATAAATACTTATGATAAAACTGTTTTTATGCTTTTATGTTGATGGAAACAAATAAAACTTGACTTCATATAAAAGTTTATGTGAAGTTACTGTTATTAACTTGCTCAGTACTCTAATACAAATTCAAGGTAAAAACAGAATTATTAAAATTTATAATAAAAAAAAAACCTCTTTGTGCTGTTTAAGTACAAAAAAAGTTAAATTTTTTTTGTTATATATTTTGCACAATAGTTACAAATTTATGTTAAAACAGTTCCCAAAGAGCTAAAGTATGAATTCAAATAGAAAAAGAATCAGAATATCAAAATAAATAAAAAAGAAATTAAAGTTATTAATCTATGAGAGGCAACATACAGTATGTTAATAGTTAAATTTATTACGTTACAATTTAAAATGTATACAATGCAATATAATAATATTAATAAAAATAATATCGTGTACATTTTTCTGTCACTCCTACCATTGTCTTAATTTCTGCTAAGGTAATGCACATAAATATTGAACTCCTATCAAATTATCATAATAATAGAACTAAAAAGATTTCGTTTAGTAAGTAAATTAACTATGATCATCGTCTGAACAAAGTAGACCATAAAATAATCCTAAACACAAAGTTAGGAATTTTTTTTCTAATTGAGAAGATAAGGTATAAGACAAGATATTCCTAGGCGAATATTCTAATACCGTCTGATTATTCACTATTTCAAAATGGCAAAAATATCCGTTGAATACTTCGTAAACTTAAATAGAACTTTATTATACTTGAAATTGGCTAGTTTAAAAGGGTGATAGACAGAGAAGATATTTTGTTCTTTTGAATGACCAAAAATATTTTATCACTGGATATGGTGTCCTATTGATATCTCAGCTGTCCCGCAAAATACAACAAAATAAAGACGTAAATAATAAATATTAAATAATGAGGCTGTATGTCTTGACAAGACAGCTAAAATTGGGGTTCAGACTCATGATATTGAAAATATTATATGTTACTTATCTCGCTACAGAGAATTTCAACGTGTTTTTTTCTCTTATTTTAAACTTGTTCTTATTTTTGAAAAGGCACAAATCTAAAGTTAATCACCACATTAATAAAAGAAGAAAATCCATTAAATAGATAATAATCGATATGACAAAAAAGAACAAACACAAGACAAAAATAATATAGGAGTAGCTCTAGGTAGAGTAACTTGAAATTTATATTCTATTAGTCACTGGAAATGAAATTCTCTTATTATGTTTTGTTTTACTGACTGTCAAATGTCTTGCTTTGTGACAGTGTTTGGTCTGACTTTTATCAAAATAATTTTCAGGCCACTGTTGATAAAGTAATGTCTGAATATTTTGATTTAAAACTGGTGTTATTTTAAAGATTTAGTTTCCTTTAAAGAGGAATGATTAAAAATTTAGTTTTTTCTCGCACTATAATTTACAGATGGTATTGAAATATGTCGTAACGTGATTCAGTTTTGATAAAATGCAAATATCTCAATTGTTTAAGACTTTTGTTTAAGCCAATAAGATCGAAGTTAAGTTCGTATAATTCTTAAATGTTTATCAGTTGGTAAAATTTATTGTGAGGGGGTGATCAACTTACTAAAAATCGAGTCTTGTACTGGGGCTATAGCTTACTGACACTCCACATGATTACGTTGGATAAACACTGGGATTTCATTAGTGCTCATATTAAAGTCATAATCCTTCGTTAGAACCTTGATGTAGAAATAGGTAAACTAATAACTAAAGGAATTATAGCTTAGGTAGAAAGGATATTTGAGGTGCATCGCTATCACATGAAAACTCCCCTATTTAGTAATTACATTATGTTATTAAACCATTAAAAAAAGTATAATATAGTGGCCAAATTATAAAAATATGAATTTAATAAAACCATTCATCTTTGTTGGGCTATAGAAAACTACAGACACTAGACAAACAAAGTTACAAAAACGAATTTATGGGTTTAAAAAAATTTCAATCAATATATTTGCAAAACAAATTCTTAACGCATCAAAAAGTTTCTATTTAATAAGTAACAGAGAAATGATGAAAATCAAACAGGGGCTTTTGACATTCATGTGACATAGTTTTTTATTTAAATCAAGCATCATAGGGACTTCTATTTTCAGATAAGTTTAAAATTGTTAAATTTAAAATAACATTCTATTAGAAATATTTAAGAAAAACATCACCTCAATATTACAGTTAGTACAAATGCAATTTCATCGGTTTAAGCAACGTTACTTTGTAACATTTATTAAAATAGGAAAAATTTGTGTTATGGGCTAAATTATTCACACATAGTTTTCTTGGAAATATTGCATTCTGATCAAATAATTGTGTTAAAAACAATGTTAGTTTATAAATGTATATGTTATTATTGCTGTATAATAAAAATATTTAATAATTTCAGAACACAAATATAACGGTTCAATGTAAAGTAACCAACAGTTCAACTAATCTTACATTATATAATAAATTGTTCCGCTTGAGAAGTGTTCTTTATTTTAGGGTTTGTTAATTGTTGCAAAATAAAATATGGAGAATAGGGATTTTAATTTTTAACTAATTGAATTTCGGCTGTTTCCATCATGCAAATATTACCAAAAGTTTTGAAGTATAGCTAAAACAAAACAAAATACGTCGTTTTTAAGTGGTTTAGCTTCCACACAGAAATGTTATAATTTAAATTTGATTTAGATCTTTGTGTAAGGGATACCCTGAACCACGAGTTTTAATAGCACATATCACCCACAAAGACTAAATATAATAGTATGCACATTTATGTTAACCCAGCCACAATGTAACGGTAGAGCATAAATATATCTTAATAGTAGATTTTATCATTGGACACTCTAGTTGGAATGGCGTGGTATAATTCGCCGAATTCCTTAAGGTTGTTTTAGTGATTCAGAAATTAATATACCTTAATGTGTATTGTTCGGGTTTTAAATATATTTAACTATTGTTATTGTTAGTGATTTTCACATAGTTAATAGTCAATAGTAATGTAGTGTATGCATAATTTATTATTATAAAGTTTTTGGTCAATGTTGAGACACGTGTAATATCAAAAGCTCTTAATTAATTCGAAAGATAAATAACTTTGCATTCCCTTTTATTTTCATTTATGTTTAAAATTCCTATTTAATATTTGTTACTGATTTTTATTTCATTAAAAAATTTATTTTGAATAAAAAAATGTAATTAAACTTGTTAAATTTTCAGCATCCCTTTAAAGAGCAATATTGTTTATTCCAGATATTGATGTTTTGAAAGAAGATCAATATTATTACACTTTAAATCTTACTCAAATTTTGCTTACATTTCAATACGAGTACTTGAGTCTTGCAGTTACATGTACTAACAATAATATTGTATTACATTTCATAAACTTATAAACATAAAGTTAACTTCGCCATTTCTAATTCTTCACGTCCAAAAAGTAACGGTTATATTGTTTTCATAACAACTAATTACATTTTATATTTACCTAATTATGTAGAATGAACAAACTAATTAAGCCTAGATAATTTGAAAAGTGCTCACGTCATAGATGCGTTTCAATAAGGGTCAATAGGGTTAGTTATTCGCTTGAATTTAAGGTGTTCAAGACAAATTATAATATTGTTTTGTTTAAGTATTATACACTTGTTTGAAATACGGTAATTATTTCCTTATAATATTTTAAAAGTGATTTATGAAACACCATTATTAATGGTTTATTAACAAACACATTTTTTTTTTAAGAATTGAAGCATGTTTTAAGCAGACTTAAATATAAATAAATGACGTTGAAGATTCATTTTTATTTTGGATTGAGAAAAAAAAAGGAAAAAAAAACTAGTTTTTTTCTTGATTCAAATTTATAAATGTATTGTTATTTGGTTTTTGGTATAGATGAATAAAAAAGTTTATGCATTGTTTTGTAAAGTTTATTTATAAAGATTTTTATAACTACTGTGGGTATGGTGGTCAAAAAACATTATAAGTTTAACAAAAACGCAATAAATACATATTTGCAAATAATCCTAACTTGTTATTTTACTGTAAGAATTTCCATTCCCTTTAAGTTGTATTATTGTCATTTAATTATCGATGAATCCGAAGTATCAGAACTACTTACAACTAGTGTTTTTATCAATCTTGAATTATACTTCTGAATATTTCATTTTACAAAGAGATTATAGGCTACAATAAATAAGTTTAAAATATATCTCATTGAAGTCGGAATAATATTAAAAACAACAAGCGATGATAGTTGGAATCAAGTGTAAATTAAAGTCCGTAAGTTGGCCATAGCGTCTTGGGTTAGAAGCAGTAGAGAGATACAAAAGTAATAAAAAAGTGAAACACCAGCTATTGATTAGGAATGCTTATATATCTGGTAGTAGGAAGGAATTGGATCGAAAACAAGGAAAATGTGCAATTATACCCATGGAGATTCAGTCGCGTTTGCTATCCCCAGCCACTATCAAAAATCCGCCATAACAAGTACATTTCAATTAAAGAGAATTTTTTGGTGTGGTTGGGTTACGGATTACACGAATGAAAAAGTTTCATCCAATTACAAGAAATGGAAAACCTTATAGTAAGAAGCTTGCCATATCAAATCACCCTCGTCAATAACAGTACTAATTCTATCCCACAAGGGCATATAGTGAAGAGTTTATAACATAATTTGCTTTCTTTCATGTATAAATTAAATTTTTTTCAATGTCTAAATTAATAGTTTTTTATTCAAAGCCCCATTTTAATTTATTTTATGTAAAACCACAGGGAAGATTGATGAAAATTCCCAACTATACTAGACTGAGTTCTGACCGACCGAGGTTTTCGGTTAGCCTTAGTGAAGGCGAGGTTTTGGTTTACATGTGAAACTTGCTCGCGCCTACTGCTTACCAACTCTCTCAAACAGGGGACATTGATATATCGTGGAGCTTCTAAACGGTGTTCTATTCTTGCCTCACATAATCATCTTCTTCAATTTTAACAGAACTATTCACAATTATATTTCGTATATTTGACATAATTATAAAAAAAACTTTGATTATAACTCGTCATAGGAGATAACGGGAAGTATAGCTCAGAAAAAGTCCCCGACATATGTAAGAGAAGAACCTAATCCCGTTCTGTAAAAAGACAACATTTTTAGTATTATGTTTTTTGTGGATAAGAGTGGAAAAAATGTATTTTAAGTAAACTGTGCAGCAGACTGCTGTCTCAACTCAAAGAATACTGGTTTTTAGGGTAAAGTTCCATTTTAGAAAGTACAAATGTCTCCGAAGGCAAAATTTGTCTTGTCAAAGTACAGCCGGCATAAATATATTATTCCCGTTTACAAATGGTGTACCTTTGTAGGAAACAATATGTTTTAAATTATAGGGAAAGACTTGTTGAAATGTCTTGAGACATGTCAAAAGACTTGAGAGATGACATCCTGGATCTTCACTTGGAATCATCAGATATCTTTTCCGTATGGATGGGGTGAAACTTCTTGTAAAATAAGAAATCCCTAATCCCAATAGTTAATATACCAACCATAAAATGAAAGGAAAAGTTATGATTTGCAATGTGCTGACTTCTGTGTAATCTTAGTTTATCATGTGTTACATTGTATCAGCCAGTGATGAAATTTATGGTATAGGGCATGAGTTTGATACCTTTTGTTAATTATGAAAGCTAGATCTTTGTTGTGTAGTTTGGATTTCGTTGGATGAAAAATCGCGTTTTAGTCAATGTGTAAAGTAAAAGCTTGCTTGTATCTTAGTTCTGCAGTCACTCCCCTCAAAGACTTGTTTCGGAATAATTTCAGTATGTAAAATTAAGAATACTCAGAGAGGACCCTTGTCTGGTAAAACATTGAGCCATATCTCAAAATTACACAAGACGTGTAGCTTTACAATAGATAAGCTTCCCTTTTGAATGGAATTTGAAGAAGCTTCCCTTTTTTGAGAAGTGAAATGAAGAGAGAGAAAAACGAAAATGAGATTTTTTTAGAATAAGGCGAATGAATTCTGAAGTATTTCTTCTCAATATTTTCTTTTATTTTTTCCATAACAATTTCAAAAATATTGTTGAATAGACAATTCGGATTTAAACTACGGCAACAATAGTCATTATTCTATCAACAACGTATATATTCATTAGAAAACAATTTTATGTCCGTGGTTAAAGGCTTAGTTGCAGTGTACACAACCTCTAATCCTCGACGGACATATCCCCTATAGCTGAGCTGTGCCACGATGTTACCTCAACAAATTTATTCCATTTGTTTTCAATTAAATTAAAATTTCATTATAATTGTGGTTTCCAATTAGTTTTGCTGTTGTTAATAGCATTATTGCCATACACATTATAATTTTAAATGTATTTTAATAACAACGTATTATCTACTCATGCAATAAACTGAACAGCAACTCTTTCAGTCCACACAACATTACTCTAAACAAAACATCACTTAAAGGAAACAAATAAGTATTGTTTTAATGCGACGCAAGAAAAGGATTCATTATACACTTTTATTATGAATTTAAATACAAGATGTTTGATAACCTAATAAAACTAATTTAATATTCATGAGATGATACTATTATTAGTGATATTTCCCTGAGTTGTTATGTTTATTTTATGAATTAATTTTGAATAAAAAGAAAAAGCTTTAGAGCTATTAAATCTTCAATTTCGTAAAAACTATTATATCTGTTGAGTCTAGAAGTAATAATGTACAAACCAAGAACTCAATTTACGGTATCATTAGCCGATTCAAAGATATGTTAAATAAACACAATACAGGCCATACAACCCATAATGAGAAGGCTCTACAATAACTCGAAGAATGTCTGCTACATCGTTCTACACAATATTTTGAGAAAACTTTCACTACAAAGGTACTACAAACACTACTACGTGTTTGATACTCTATGTATATATTTGATGCATATGAATATGTAACCAAACAGCTAAATTTATAGAACAATGTTTGTTTGTGTTTTTTTTTTTACTTCTTTTCTGTCTTTATTCTTAGAATTAGATATTTCAATAAATAAAGAATTCAATTTCATTTGTACAGATTTCTTCAATTTAAATATATTGTTACCTATAATTTATTTTACGGTCTACAATTACTTTATTTTACATAGTAATCCAGGCAAGATTTAGAATAATTGTTTAATTTTCAGATCGTCAACATAGTGCTATTCATAATTATTTTCAATAAGCCTCCACAATATTTATGTGAGTTTGAACAATTTCAAAATTATTATCACTTCCGTGTTCAATTTTGCAAGTTATAAATCAAATTAAAACAATTAAGAATGGGGTAGAAGCAGGTACATGGTTAGGGTGATTATTTGTAAAACAAATAATCCTAGTAAACTTTCTAAAGCGTTTTACCTCTTTGTCCAAATTTACGAATAAAATATGGAGTTTCCCATAATCACTTTATATATAGTGAAGAAGGTTAATCTACCATTTGTAAATAACTAGAGGCGGGATTTAATATTATACAACAAGTAGATTTCTTGACTAATTTAAGAATAGATATCCTAAAAATGCATATCAATTAAACATTTTCTTTCAACGTGTTCATCATAAAAAATGCTCCTACATGAAAGTATTTTTGATGGATCTGGATCATCAATAATTAACTAAATAGGTATTAGAAATTTATAATGACCTCATTAGAACCATTGAACACTTGAGTAGAGTCGTGAAAGCGCCCTTCTACACCTAAAACTGCTTTTATGTCACAAAATAGAGTGAAAGATAATAATTTACTTCTATTAATAACAGGTCGATCTTGTTACAAGTTTTTAGTACATCTGAAAAATAAAGCATTTGAATATGTTTTAGAAAACGCAATAGTCCTTTACATAGTTTTTCTACGATATGTAAGTCCTGATATATTACACCTTTCAAGAATTGTGAGGTATGCAAGCCGATTGAATTTTAGGTAAAATTAATTTTTTTCCATCTTGAGGGAACATTTTGTACTACGAGATTCTGGTGTCTCATCATTTGACCAGTGTTGATCTTCTGAATTACACCTGACAAAAACACCTTTTTTTACTTTTACAAAGCTCTTTCCACATTTACAAATTTCTTTTGAGGGAATATCTACTGAGTTGTACATAATGCCAGTAGGAAATTTCTGTAAGTGATTGGCTTTCAGAAAATATGTATTATATAAATTAAATGTTGAAAGGGGTTTGGAAATCTATGATACGACACAACAGATGTGTAAATGTATTTTATACACATTCTAGATACTATATATATTTTGTTTTGAAGGTGAAGAGTTAGTTGATAAATGGATATAGTGACGAAATATAATGGGGTTTTGGATTTAAAACTAGTGATATACGTTTTTGGAGAGCTTTGGATCGGCAGATAAAATTGCACTACAGTATATATGGGTTCCATCAACCTCTAGTACAGATATTAAATACTGTACGTTTTATAAAATGATTCCCCAATTTTTATTTTGTTCGAAGAAGGTACTGTTGAATGACAAAAAATATCATCTCTGTGCAAAGTTAAAATCCATTAATATTGGCTAAGGTCAAAATAGTTAAGATAATGTGTGTTGTGTAATACAACCAACAGCAACCCTAATCCCTGTATCATTCCTTAATTAAAGTATAGATGATTATAATCTCGTCAATGCAAACATAATTTTAATTGTAAAATGTATCTAATATTCACAACTGACGTTTCCAATGAATAAATTAAAGAGGCTTGTCGTTGTGTCACTCGTGTAGATTTAATAAAAACATAGTGATGGCGTTCAATAAATTGTCACACAGTTTAATAACAATTTACTTGCAATATTTGATACACACATTCCTTTGGTGAAGATGCGAGTTACCAGTATTATGATGAATATTCGCCAGGTTATGAAATTTCTAGATACATGTTACCGAAAATAAAAATAAATAAAATCTAAATATTCAAATGAGTAGCAGAAATAAGGTATACTTAGTAACGGGGTTAAACAGGATATAAAGAAATTTCAAACTAAAATATTTCCATTCTAAAAATCATCGGTAACGCACTTATGTGACATTGTGACGCACTTATAGTGACTAATTAATAGTCTAGGTGTATAAAAAACGAGTTTTGCAATACGTAAATTGATGATTTAAATAGGTACTTTGTGGCCTTCCTTCCTCGGAGAATGCGTTCATAGCTGTAGTTCTGAACTTGAGGAAAATATATCTCTTCCGGTAAATAACTTGTAAAGGCTGTTGGTAGACTTAGCAGTAGTGCTAAAGGAGCAGATTGTATCCCAATAAAATTTATTATTAACACCATCGCCACAATATTACCGACGATAACTAAAATATTTCATACCGCCTTCGAAAAAGGTTTTATCCTATATTTGGAACAGTCCGTCCTACTTACAAAGCTGCTATACCTACAATTCCTGCCGCCTATATACCTTCTACAATCTTTGTCTAAATTTCTAGAAAATATAGTTCACCTACAAATATCTACATACTTGGAAACATTTTTCGTTATAGTCCGATTTCTGCTAAGGAAATAGTAATGTTACATCTCCGTTATGTGTCACTGAATGCATACGACTAGCGATGGATCAGAGAGAGACTACTATGATAACATTATTTGCTTTTTCCAAAGCTTTCGGTAATTTTATTCATAGTTTATTGATAATAAAATTACAGAGACTTGGGCTTTCCTTAACTTACATTATATTGTATCAAATCCAACTTGTCTGAGAAACAGCAATGTGTTACGGTTTGTGTGGGAATCCTGTTGTGAAGCAGTTACATGAGGTGTTCCGCAAGGGTCAGTTTTGGGGCCTTTGATTTTTAGTTTTATATTGATGACATTACTACTGTATTGCATTATTATTTCCTACCCTTATATGCTGACGACCTCACAAAAATACTTACATTATTAAATAGATGAAAGTGACCACGTGGATGGTGATATAATAAATATTTTAAGTTGGGCAAAAGAGCGAGATTTAAAACTAATTTGAACGAAAACGTAACTTATCCTTTACTTATCGAAAGCTATACCCAACTTTTAAAAAACAATAGACATGGCCCATTGCTTAAAATGAATATTGAAGACGGCTTGCTGGATTATTGTGAAAATGTAAAAAAAAATTGGTTGTGATCATTAATAGTACTTTAATAGACTATTATGTTGCTGAAACGTTTTACAAAGTATTTGCAATAGTTCATTTTGTAATCACAATGAAAATAAAAGATTTATTATTTTTTTTTTTACATCAAATTTTGTTGCTTCATGTAAGGACTTGAATGCCACAAATAAAATGACTTTAGGTAATGAATATACTATAACAAGCTATCAAATTACTGTATTAGATTTATATTTGACATAAAACTTCGGGATCCTGTTATCCCTTTCTATTAAATGATAATACTCGTACTTTTAAAATTTTGTGACTTATGGGTCTATCATTTTTTAACAATATTGGACTCTATTCTTCCAACTGGAATCCAAACTTATTTGACAAAAACTTTTGTATTTACCTTTGACATTAATACTAAATTCATCTGAAGGGGCTGAAAAATCCTCATAATTTCAAAGCACAGGACGGAAATGTATAGCAGGTCTTCCACTGTGGCGGCTTGTCGCTTATGGATGATCTAAAATTGAAATAAGGCCGTACGCACTTCACTAAATCTTTAAAGGCCTACTATTTGATAGATATTTCAGGTTTAACTAGCTTGAACCCGGAGAGTGTTTTTTTTTTTTTTTTTTTTTTTTTTTTTTTTTTTTTTTTTTTTTTTTTTGTAGTCTGTATGTGGTATGAGAGTGAGTGAATGAATGATACTTTATTTATTTCCTTTAGTTACATTAGTGATTAATTTTTTTATTCCTAATTTTTATCATATTATATGGTGTTAATTAGTTTTAATTTAAGACAAACTATGTTTATGCTAATCAAAATCATGTGCGAATTTATATCCTTTCATTTGTTTATTGTTTCCATAATTGAATTCAGGTTTATTTTATTTTGTATTGTATTTGTTTAAGGATATATTATTTAATCTCTAAATTTGTTGCTTATGTTTATACTTTTACAGTTTGTTAGTTTTATTTATTATTACTTTACCTGTTTATGTTCATATTGTCAAAAGGTTTGTTTCTCGATATTGGAACTTATGAATTGTGTATTAAGTTCATGAAATATTTCTGTATATTAGGTTAAGGGAAGAGAAGACTTGATATTCCTAACTTACCTCTACTAAGAAAATCTTATTATTATTATATCCGTTTGGCACATGTAGTTTGTATAGAAACTTACTCCTCAGACTAAACGGAATAAATACAGGAATGAATGTGATTTTTTTTAAATAACTTTATTGATATTATACTATATAAGCATGATTTGATTAAAGTAAGGACAATACCATGAGGAAGAGTTTATTTCATAAGCGATTTAAGTTTAGGCCCTACTTAAATTATATTATTTTTAAAAGCAGTATCTATAATACATTTTCAATATTCTATATAGATTGACAACTTAAGTGATATCGTTGATAATGAATATATGCGTTTAGTGATTTGATTGTGTAAGAGTTCTTGATTAATTTTTGCTATCATTTTTGTACTCTTTATGTAATTAATACTTAATAATCAAAATAATTATTAATTGTTTAATCTATTTGTATTGAACCCTTCTTTCCTATACATTAATAAATTATAAAAAATGAAGAATAAGGAAAGATTACACTTCCAAAGATTGTGCGAGTTGGGCCAGCGTAAGGCTTGGAAAATTAGAAATTTGCAGAAGTTTGGAGAAAGTTAATTTTTACATATCAACAAGGGTTTCAGAGCGGTAGCAGAGCTGTCAAGGATAAGTCGGGTCGAGATACCTGAAAAATAACTCATACCACAAAAATGTACGTTTCTATAGTGATACCAGGAATTTTGGGTTTTTCTTGGTAAGATGGATTGCACTAAATATGCTTGTATTAATTGTGGAAATCCAAAATCGTAATAATAATTAATTAGGTGTTGCACAATTAATATTCAAGTTAAAGGAAAACTTCGAAATTACTCAAAATATAGGACTGAAGGTATTTTTGGAATCTACATTAATGCACCAAAATAAAATGTATTATAACAAATGTTGCATATTTAAATAAAAATATGTTGAAAGCGATAAAGTTTATTAATGTAAAAAGAAAAGTCAAGGTGAAAATTTGAAAAATAAAATAATATGAAGTGTAAAGTTATTAAAGTTTAAAAGTAAATTCAAATAATATATTAAAAAACATTAAAGTAAAAATATTACAAATTCACACCTTTTAGTAAGTTAATATTACAAGTAGAAGGTTTTAAATAAATAAAACAACGAAGGATTTTATATAAAAAGTAACTATGTCAGATTTCATCCAAATGTAACAATAAACTACTCTGGAAATAATTCCAAAAAGTAATAAAAATCATAAAACTTTTCATGTCACAAAAGCTAAGCATCAGAAACTGCGGCTAGTGTCAACTACTTAATAAAGAAACAAATTATGAAATGTGAACTTCGGGAAAACGCAACTGACAAACGTTTCCGTGCTTAAAGTAAGCGAAAACATCAATAATAATAAATTTGTGTATAACATTGAGAAGGAACATGTAAGTAAAAATGTTTAGTTTTTATTTATTAATAAATTTTGAGATTGAATATTTGTACAAGAATTCGTTTAATAACTTAAACAGTGCTTTGAATTATTGAGTTACAATATTTCTCATATTATATCATTGATAGTAGTTGTATTTAGTAATAAAATTCTCCTAAACATAAATAAAAAGATAGGCTATAAGGAGAGTTCCAGTATACTCACCTCACCGAGATTCTTTACAAAGCGTACAAAACTAATTAATATTGAGTTGAAAGTGTTACTTGTTAAAAATAAATTTAATAAATACAGTTTGGTAATTTAAAAAGTAATAGTAAGGAGCCTAAATATTATGCAAAGAGTTTTATCACCTAAGTCAGACAAATATGAGTGCCTAATACTTCCAGTAGGTGATTGTAACTCATCATTTTGTAATGACACTATTAAAATTAAATAAAAGTTTTAAAAAAATAATTAATAAGTTACATTGAAAAAATTGGCGTTAAAAAAATGGACGTTCAGAAGTAAGTACCTCGTATTGTTACAAAGTTGGCACAGAGAACGTGGAAAACACAATCGTGTCGTTGTAGTATATATATTCATTCAGCGTCGAATATATCTGTTTCTATTAATTGAATTATTCTGTCTAGTGCTCGACAAGCCGCAGATATATCGCGTTAATTGACGATCGTTGTTGTCGTTAAAACAACATGTTTGGGCCGGGATTAATTCCTCAATGTATCAATACCGTCACAATAGATTAGATGAACATATTACTAAACGATTAATTATTTTAAAGTGCTTTTAGGTATGCCCATGTGTTTAGTATAAAGTGACACAACGGTTTTCCAATTTTAAGAAATAACAAACAAATGGTGAGGAAACATTGCATTAAATATCTCACTCACCTATCGGTAAAGTCAAATAAAAATCACGACAACAGCTATTCGTCGCCAAAATTGTCAGTTCAGTAATTATCAGTTAAAAAATAAATAAAATTAACAATGTTAGGCCTTGTTTGAAAAGTGTTTATATATACAAACAGGGCCTTGACAAGTTTCTACAGGACTATAAACGCGTCCTTGGAGTAAATTTTATTTCTTTAAAATTAATTTTTTCCAAATCGCCTCTACCGATTGTTTTGCAATTTTAGTGAAAAATAAAAAAAAAGCAATGTTATTATTTTTTAAAAATAAGAAAAAAATGCCTGATTTATGTTAATATCAGTTTAAGTCTTATTTAAATACATGTATTAAATATATTTTAAAATACTAAGTAGCTTTTAGTTTACTTTTACCCTTTTTCTGACAACACTTGAAAATATATTTTGTAACCAACAGTTATCGTTTGTACTTGGGTGACTGAAGTTATGTTTCCATTAATTCTGTAGCTTCCATTTATTCCCTATTTTATTCTCCCTTCTTTCGTCGGTGCTTTAAGCTATAAACTGTAAACCTAACACGATTTGTGTTCTCAATTTATTTAATTTAATTTCTTTGCAAAGAGTCGTTAGCATTGTAAATTACAAACACTATGTCATTAATAAAGTTAAGGTACTCGCATTGAAAATTTTGGGTGGGGTGTGGGTTAATTGATTACGAATATTATAAAAGTACCATTGACTCCGCATAACATTTAAAGGTTTAATTAATCTTCATTCGACATGAATAGAAAGCGCCGGAGGCATTATAGTATATCGGAGAAAGGGAATACTTTCACAGGAATTGCAAGGATGTAAAAAATGAACTATATAGCTGCCAATGAACTTAACATAATATTTCAGAATGTTACGAAGTCAAAATTTCTAATTTGGCTGAAACACCATAACCAAACTTTTAGAAACGTTAGTAAATATTCGTTCTGAAGAGTAAACACCATGTTGTATGTTGTAGGTTGAAATTATACTTCGTTATAATATTTATTGACATTACATGAAATACACTGAGAGTATAGGAGTTTATCATTACTAACCTTAGTGTACAGTCGGGCAATCGCACTAATTTTAAATCTCTTTTAAAAGGTCGTATATGATTTGTTTCATTTTACTGTTTAGATTTATTGCTTTCCCTTAGTAAGAATTTTACTTGTTTTGCGTACAAACAGTGTATATTAACGGCCAAGTATTTTAGACGTGAAGTAGTAGAGCGTCAACCATTAGATCAACATTATCAATTAATATTGAAATGGAGTATAGTCGTATGGAACTGGTATTCTGTAATCAATATATGGAAATGAGCTCTAAGCCAACAACAATCAGAGCGATAGTAGGATAAAAGGAGAAGAAGAAATCTAATCCCCGCCAAGGGCTTACGTTTAAGAGTTTCTCACCATTGTAGAGAATAATTTTTAAAGTATATATTTTCATTTTTTTGGCGAATATTCAGCAATGATTTATGGAAATGAACATAAACTCAACAAATTACTATTTTATTGTAATAATATTAATACAGACGTTGAGACAATATGAGGGTTAAATAAATTAAAAAAACTGTTCACAATGTCAAAATAAAGAAAATATTTCCAGTAAATATGCCTGCTAAAATACTTCAATGTTCGCATATTGGTCATGTCCAATTTTTTCTATAATAAATGTTTAACTTCGGAAAGAGATGAGATAATGAATTTATGTTTGAATTTTGTATGTAATCATATACTATATATATATATATACATATATATATCGAAAATTGACGTCCGCCAAGTTTTGCACAATATATTGTGCTACAGTTTATATTTTGGAGTTGACTCCTTACCCAAATAAGAGATTGCTTTAAACAAGTATATTTGGTACTGATTTCGCAAATCATAATTATTATTTTAATACTGTACATATTGGGTTTGTTACACATAAGGATACTGAAAATAAACCGACCTTGGAAACCTACCAACTATTTATCAATTGAACAATATAAACTTGACTTATTGTTTTTGTACAATTTACAAACAAATGCCCCAAATTGACTTTATTGGTGAAGACTTGCTTTTTACTCGTCTTTCTACTCTAGTTTTGCGGTTATCAAATATGAGACAATCTGATAAAAACTGAAATCTTTCCTTAGATAATGTGTCACAATAATGATCACTAAAATATGCACTGTTACATAATAGTATGGCTGATAAATGATTGACCTTCAGATCACCTGATAAAATAAGAATACATAATGAAGCAGTAAGCTCATTCTTTCAAATACCATATAGCCTTTAGCGTTTAATATGCTATAATTTGACTTCTCCATCCCAATTTCTCCGTTTGTGCTTACTAAAATATTATTTCATATATTAAACTCTCAAAAATAAACTGATATATTTAAATCATATATGGTTAATTGTTTACTGCAGGCCCAGATCTAATATGAATTATATTCTTGCCCTGAAGCTTACCACATTGTATTCTAATTTTTTTAATTTAATTTAATTTCCACGATCATTTTCCCCAAATAAATTAGATTTTTTTCAGGTATGCTAATTATTTCAGGGATCACTTTATTACTAATCGTTATCGGATTTTGATCAGGATCCTCTAATGATAAATTGCCACCACCTGTAACATCGCTAGATGTAAAATCTGTTATATATTGGGCTTCTTCTTAATATCATATTTTTACTCTCTCAATACGCTGAATTTCTGCTATTATTTTTCAAGTGAGTTTTTTACATTAGCATTAGAATAATGGCCAGTGTCTTTGTCAGTGTCATCGGAATCAAAAAATTCCTCAACTATGACTTCTTCTTCATTAAAATCTCCCTCCTCAAGTTCATCAAATACACAAATAATTCTTTCATATTTTTCAGTTATTCTGTTATCGTACTGTGAAATAATAATGCGATTGTTTTTGAAGTAATATTTATCTTTCCAAATATTATACACCCCTATTACGTAGTAATTAATTTGGGATCTGGGACACCTACAAATTATGGACATACGTGAAATATATTTATAAGATACATCAGTAAACAATATATTATTATCAAACGGGTAATACGCAGAACAAGGGTCTTTTTAAACTATAACCAGGCGCCATCACATACAGGCGCGCAGAGTCTGGATGATACCTGCTGTGGGCCACCACCATGAGTTATCTAATGTACTTCACTTGATCAAACTTTTATTCATATAATTTGATATTTAAATATCTGTAATATATTTTTTTAAATCTACACTTTATTACAAGAAAAATGAGACCATGTAATGTATAATTTACTTTGTAGAATCCAAAATCAACAATGTTTGCTAAAATAAAAACTACAGTATAGTGATTATTAAATAAGTGTGAATAAACAACAATATAGTATATTTTATCAAAAAATATATCATTTTCGATTATAATCAAACAAATCAGCACTATATAATAATAATAGCATAAATCATAATTTGTAATTTATTGTTTACATTTTCAAAAGCTGTGTCTAAATAAATATGTATTAAAACCGTAATATTAGCATTAAAATCAATAATTTTGCTTAAATTTTACTTTTTGTTCATATAAGCAAATGTAATGCTGATAATAATGTTGAACACAACAAAAAAATCCTTAATAATATTGAATATGTAACAAATATTTTTAAATTAATGAGAACATGTATTACTATTAATGAGCATTGTGATATGGTATACATTAATAAATATTTAGTACTATTTAAATTTTGTAAATAAAAATTTTGGACTTTCGTCCATAATTCCATAAATTAGATGTTGTATATTCTCCTTTTTCTTGTAATTAGTTGTGGAAGAAAAATATAATATGTTACGCTTATATACAGACAACAACTTTCTCTGTACCGTCTGCTTACTCTCACGTAGTTGCACTATTCTCCGCAGAGCGGCGACTCCATACAGTATCTAAATTTTAGAGTCCGAGAACCTTCATCTGAAAAATGAACATCTGACTTTTATCGTTCGTCTTTTGCTCTGTAACAAGGTCCGCCATTACACTGCTTGTAATGACTTCATTAGGACTGCCTTGTGAGATCAAAGAATTAATAATTATGACATGACCTTTCTAATTATTTTAGTCGCGAGTTACAACTGTGCGTGGCTAATTAACATGGCTTATTATAAGTGCTTTCTTCTAAAATACCAGGTATGTGAATTGTTTTTGCCAGGTTAAAATGTTTTAGCTTTTCATGTGATTAGGACATGTGCTTTTTGTAAGTTTTATAAAGTTAGAATTGCATTTTATTTTGTAAATAATATTTCAAACTCATAGGGTTTAATTCAAAATCTATATATTTCATTTTTCTACAGGCTAAATTTTTAACTTTACAGCCTAAAATATTAAATCTTATGCATTTTACCACACCTAGCCAATTTTATCAAGGCCTAGCCTAAACAGTTATTTTCTGTACAAACTTAAAGCAGTGTAACCTAGAATACTTATGGCTTTTAAAAAGAAAAGAAACTTTTAAATCCAAAGTTTGTATCTCTGATATATTTTGTGTTACAAGTTAAGAACATTTTTAATTTTAACATGTGCTCTGCTGACATGTAGAAACATTTAAAAGTAACATGACAAGACAAACTTGGTTAAGTCCTGTAGTAACAATTACCATCTTTGTTAAAGTGCCTACTTGTCACCTTGTATTAAAATATTACAAAGGCAAACTCTTAAAACTAACTGCTTTACAATGCTTGTCTTAAAGCCTACTTGCATTCTAAAAAAGAATTGTTATTTTGTTTAATGCAGTTTTGACTAGTCCAAGAATTAGAGTTAATTCCAAGTACTACACTCATGTTCTGCTGTTAAAGGCAATCATCATCATGCAACTTTATTACATACTTTCTGCAATAGTGCTTTTATTTATGTGGCTATGTACAAAAATTTATAAACTTCAAAAACCTGCAGTGGACTTTATAAGGAACTTTAAATAGGCTGTGTTCTTGTATTTTTGTGATGAAATTTAATAATATATAAATGTGTCTTTTGTATTAAATAAAAAAATATGTCTTTATCATTAAATAACTTGGGAGGAGCAGCTATAGCAAATTTTCGGTCCTGACAACCTCAAAGAGGTTATTTTCTAAATTAATAAAATAGAGAGACGTCTCATAATTCTAAATTTTTTTTATTATTTAATTATACTTAAGTTTACAGTTGGCCAACTATATAAAAGGTTAATTACAAAAATCCATGGTATTACATATTTATATTTTCTTTGTAATCTTGTTTAATTCAATTTGTATAATTTTTGTAATCATTGCTAAAAGGGAGGTTTTTTTTTTTAATTTTATTTTTGGGGAGGGATTTTCAATTCAAATTAAATTTATACATGTATTTTTTGTAATCACATCTTTTCTTTGTACTTAAGGGCGTATAACTAATTTTTTTATTTATCAATTAAGGGGATATAATTCTTTCACTAAAATTTGGTCAGTAAATTTGAATTTATATCTATTTCTCT
The DNA here is from genome assembly GCA_963513935.1 of Aphrophora alni. Lineage (NCBI taxonomy): Eukaryota > Metazoa > Arthropoda > Insecta > Hemiptera > Aphrophoridae > Aphrophora > Aphrophora alni. Next base: position 43,589,640 of record OY740774.1, read on the forward strand.
GGTTTATTGACTTATCCTCTAGGTATCATATGAATTGTGAGTGAACGGCTTAAACATTTCCACCTTGGTGATTATTTTTTTTTACTCTAGAGGTAAGTTTTGAACATGTCCAATCTATGTGGCCCAGTGTAGCTTCCGTTTCTTTATTTATTCGTTTTGCTAAGATTGGTACATGTTTTCTGGTAGCAGAGCGTGGTTGGTTTCTTTCTCTAAATTCTGGTTTAGTTGTTTTCGTTCATTTAAAATTTGTCTAGCTGGTCAGTTCTCAGATAGGCCTAACTTAAAAATAGCTTATTGGTCACACTCTGTGATTACCTTTTTGTTTATCTTGCTTAAAATTTGGTTTGGTGGTAACTCAATGGTCTTTGTTTCTTGTGTGCTGCAAACTTATACTTCTTTCGTCGCACCTTTCTATACAACAACATTTTTCATAAACCTATTTTTTTTTGATGAAACTATAAAATTTTTTTTTTCTATTTTTCTTTTTTTACAATTTGAGATATATCCAGACAGAGACAAATAAAAAACAAAAAAAATACAAAAAAACTATAAAATCCAAAAATAGATAAAAACTTAACAAAAATTTTAAAAAATTACAAAATTTCTCTCTGTTTGTATCTGTCTTTAATACTCATTTTTTTTTATTTACATACACATAGCTTATTCTTTTCCAAATTATCACCTGGTTTTCTTTTCTTTTAATTTAAAAACATGTCAGACCTACACCAGATAATAGATCATCTTAGGAAGCCAGAACTTTCTTTTGAGGTAATGGTGCGAGGAGGCGGTCTTGGCACTGTAAGGACAATGCGGCCTAGTTTGCGAGGCCTACTTCAGGCAGGTTCTGAGCCTTGTGCAAATAGAATTACTGTTGATAATATTGAGGAGCAGTTAGACCTGGCTCAGGAATCTCTTGAAGATTTACAAGATAAATTTGCAGATTTAAATCCTAGTCAAAATCTAGAGTTAGTTAGATTCAATACAAGGCTAGAACTGTTTGAAGCCAGGCTGAGCCTATTAACAACCGGTCTAAATAATTTAAATTTAAATGCCACTGAGCATAATGCGGAGTGTAACCGCATGTTAGCATCTCTCCAAATGCTTAAATTAAATTTTCAGTCGTTCTCTGCAGACATTTCAAACATCTCTGTAGTTTGTACGCAGTCCTTAGTGTCGAGCCAAATCAACGTGGCCACAGTTTCCACCATTCCTATTTTGAATTTGCCGTCGACCGAAGGAAATTTGCTGCATTCAGGCTCTGTACCTGCTCCCGTTATTTTAGGTCAGGAGTACTCTACTCCTGAAATGGTTTATGGTAAACTCAGCCATCCGGCTGAAAAGTTGATATCAACTTTGCCTATAACAGACGGTTTCGATTTGGAGAAGCTAATTAAATTCATCAAAATCGCCTTATCTTTATGCAAAATTTATCCAGACATTAGAAGATATATTTTAAGTGTCCTTATGCATTATGCAAAGGAACCGTTAAGCTCGTGCTTATGCAAACATACGACGTTTCGCGCTTTCCATAGAGAAGCTCTAAGTAGTTTTATTCCTGCTAAACGTCGGAACACTTTGGAGCAGGATCTCTTCTTTAGACCTCAAGGTTTGGGAGAGACTCTGCACCATTTTGTCTCCGACATTAAGGAAGCAGCGCAGGTGCTTCTCGTAGACAAAAATGAAGCTGAAATCACCCAGGTTATTGTGGATGCTCTCTCGCCGGAGGTGCGAAACTGTCTGGTTTTCGCTAAAAGGCCTGTTAACTTTAATGACTTGGACACCATCTGTGCCCAAGTCAATAATACTTTATATACAGATCAGGAAAGATTGTCAACCCAAAAAAGTTTCTCTAGGTTGGAACCCGAGTTTAGACCCATAAGGTCACCTGTCACTTGTTATAATTGTGGCCGAAGAGGTCATACAAGCCCACAGTGTAGGCAACATCCAAATCGTAGAGCACAGAATCAACACAATTTTTCTTCTCATCCAAAAAACGACTCATGGGCGGAAATTAGTCGTTTTTCCAATCAAAGCTCCTACCATAAGAAACGACTATAGTCATATTAAATTTTACCAAGCTTTTTTTAAACCTGCACACTTAAATAAATCCATACCACATAAGTCACCTCTTTTAAATATTTCAGTTCAGTTTCAATCTAAACCAGGGATTATACACAATCAAAATAGGTCCAAGTTATATTCTAAACATGAGAGTAACCTCTCAACATCAGTAGAATATAGGACACCTGGGGTAAGTCAAGCTAGGACACCTGAGCACTGGGACACTTGAGGTACAAAAGCCATTAGGCCCCTGACGTCACTTCCAGTGACGTCATTATGACGTCGTTTTGAGACGTCATAACGACGTCACTGGAGATGACGTCATTAGGGTACTAGAGACTTGGGTAACAGAATGCCCTAAGTGAAACAGGTGCCCTAAGTTTAGACCCAAACCAGATGTCCTTTATACAATGTTAACTTACCCGAGATCTTTCCTACTCGGCAGCTCGACGAAGACTAACTAAACTTAAGATATACCTAATCTATAAAGCACAATACTACGTCACAATACTACGTCACAATACTACGTCACATAGCGCTATGGGACACCTGAGTACAGATAGACGTCACATAGCGCTATGGGACACCTGAGTACAAATTGACTAGCGCTATGGGACACCTGAGTACAGATTGATGTCGCATAGCGCTATGGGACACCTGAGTACAGATTGACGTCACATAGCGCTATGGGACACCTGGGCACAGATAGACGTCAGCTCTAGTAACGTCATTATGACGTCTCAAAAAAGACGCCACAACGACGTCACTGGAAATGACGTCAATGGGGAATTACTCTATGTTATTATGCTACGTCACCTAACCCCTACATCACACAATATTACAATACATAATAGTACATAAAACAAAATTTGTAACTTACAAGAGATCCGATCTCTCCGACATCTCGACGAAGACTAAAATAAAAACGAATGATACAATGATTATATAATAATACACTATAAAACCCATACTGATTGAGGCTGAGAAATAACGTACCATAACACATGTAATAAATATTATAATTAAGCATTTATTAAAATATATATATATATATATATTTATACATATATATAATATTAAATTTAAAAAATCATATCCTGTAGGCCACTATCCGGGGAGGCCCCTCATCTTCCCCTCCCCAGCATCCCCAATCCAACTCTTCAATCATGAACTCGAATACCTCCCTTTGAGGCCTGGGTGGAACCCTAGGAGGATCTTCCCTTTTTGGTTCCTCGTTAATCTGAAATAAAAATTACCGAAACTATAAAGGAATGCTACGATAGTCGATAATACAACTGTAATATTACAAAAAAAAACATAAAAGAATAACCAACCCTGAATTTATAAATGTTTATAACGAAAATACAGCAGCGATAATAGTAATAACGAAAATAATAAACAACTCCCGAAATCATAAATGTTTGCTACGACAATTGAAAACATAACATCAATAAAAGTAACACCAAAGAATAATAATCCACCTCCGAATCTGTAAATGTTTATAACGAAAAATAAAAACACTTTTGTAATAATATAACACCAAAAATAATAAAAGTTGCTTACGTGGAACAAGGTAGGGAGTTCCGTCCCAATGAAGAGGTCAACGCAATCGCTCATAGTGGTCCTGCTGCTCCCTGTAGTTCAAATTAGACTAAGCCTACATATATTGTACATACGCTAACTCCCACCTCTACAGCTAGCGTCACGCTTCCCCCACTGCCAGGTTTTTGAATATGCGAAATATTAATTTGACATTCAGTTGCGAGCCTAAACTGAATTAATTCATAATATCAATTTTAATTATGAGTGACAACGATTCAGGCTGCCATTCTTCGGACGAAGAATATGCAGAAGGAGAAGTCGTATACGATTCGGATAGAGTCTGGAGACGAACAGAAAGGTAAGTTGTTCATAAAAAGAAACATAACTCGTAAAAATACAATATAGAAACAACAATAATAATAAGAAATACGTTTTGCAGGCACATTCAGCGGACCGAGAGGTATTTGTTCGGGCTTGGATGCCCAAAAGTCACCTGGAGCTTCCACGGAAGTGCTATCCCCAACCCTACATATTTGTGTGGACAACCATGGGCCCCTCCAGAAATATTTCACCACGTAGGGCATCAGGAACAGCCCCTGGAGGAGCCGATGGACCTTCAACCCCACCCGGAACCGGAGCCTCAGCAGCATGACCAGGATCTGACTTGTAGAGAGACCATGCCGTCGCCTTCCCCAGAGCCTCCTATATTTGACCCTGATATTCCATCAACGTCAGGGTTGACAGGAAAATTCCGCCAGGACTCAACATCGAGTAGCGACGAAGAATAACCGTAAGTCCAAACTATAATTTGTTAATATTACCTAAGTTTTACCCCACTTAGATCCAAACATTTGTCAAGGTGTGTAAAAAGTGTAATCAGAATTTCGGATGTAGGATATAAAAACCGCTCACTATAATAATAATAGACTTATTTGGCAAGTTTTATCAAAATTCACAAAAATCTATTTAAAAACGGAATTAAAAATATATTTTGAATTGAAGATAAATTAACGGACCTAAATTCAAATATTTCTATTTTAAAAACAATCAAAAAGTACAAAGTGGGGAACATCGTTTGTAGTATTTTTATTATGGTCTATATTAATCCTGAAAATTCCATAAAGACAAGTACAGAAAGGTGCAAAAATATAGTAAAAACCAAAACCTAGCCTATCTCTAAATTTTACCCGTATTCTAGCTTAAACAATAACTGTAAATAATTGAAATCAAGTACTCACATTAAATCGTGTGAAACACTGTAAATAACTATTTACAAAATTTACCGAGAATTATCTAGTCTTCAAAAATAACAATATTATTACTTTATTTAATTAATTATGTTGAATTAATTTTCCACAAATGACGAGATATCGTCAGATGGCCCAAAAAGTTTTAATTCTATATCAGTAACAAGATTTGATTAAGATACAGTACTTTCGTATCACCCTATACGTAATTAGTCTTACACATGCACTATTCTCACAGTCATACAAATTTTTTGCACTAGCAAAGAACATATGGCGTTTGTCAACTACCACACGCATGCACATATGTCCCTATGCAATAAATCACGACGTGGGAGATATGCGAAAATAAATATTCGCTTCTTCACATACAAATAACACATGTGGTTACTTGCAGGAGATTTCATAGCTTTGGTCGAACAAAAATAACCGTGATATTTACAAATTATCACCCCCTAGGCTACATAACTACCCCTACTATAAAAGCCTCAGTCTCGATTCCCAGTTACCAGAGATTATGTAAGTAAAATATAACAATAGTTTGTTTTTGATTTGAATCGTTACTATAATTATTTAGGATACATTGTTTTTGAAACACGTTATATCCATACAGTCAAACAATAATTAGTAGGAAGCGCGTGTTTGCGAACACATATTATTACGGTTCTATAACTTTCAGGTAAACAAAATAATTGATTGTTTGTGAGCACATATTAAATTCACGGTTCCGTAACTTACAATTGAGCAAAATATTTTGCAGGATATAATAATTGCATACATGTGTGGGAACGCATGGTCCTATAACTTTTATATGAGCAAAATATTTGCCAGGATATAATTAATTGTGCATGTGTGTAGGACCGTATTAGATTATCATCAGATGTACCTTTGTATAATTCCGGAACAATACATGTATATATGTGTATGGTTGTTGAAACAGGATTTTGATTTTCCTGCAGTCACTTTGGTTCCAGTAGTCATCTGAGTAAGTACAATCCCTCTCGTATATACTTTTATATTTCTATAACAACTATTCATATACATTCAAATCGTTTTGTTTACTCTATGTAAAAATTATTCATACGACTATTGATTTTCTTTCATAGTTCGATTGTCTTTACTTTTAATATATCATTTATTCATTATATAAGATTTATATTATTGATATATACTGTATTATACGATTATTTATTCACATTTGTAATTTATTATATACATAATTTTGATATTTATCTGTGTGTGTGTGCTATTGGGGGGCAAATACATTTCTATATATTACCATAGTTTACCTACAAGATATAATGGACCCTATAAACCATATAAGTACAACGACATCCCATGTTCGAAAATATCGACTTACAGGTACGAAAACGCTTTTCAAATTTAATACTCCACCAAAACATGTTAATACCGTCGATTGGTTAAAAATGGGGTTACAAAAACTAGTTAACGAGATGAAACAAAATGGTAATGAAAATGATAGAATCGGTTTCACGTTCCAAAACGAGAGAATTCAAACACCTGGGTATATTGCATTTAGACCATTAACTGAGATTTCAGTAGATACCCTTTGGGCTGTTATTGGTAGTATAATCCAAAGTGGTTCAGTGTCAGGGTCGTGGACTGATACATTTCAATTAACATGTACAAAAGTTAGCCTACCAGTAGGGTTAGGTCGTAGACGGGGTCTTTATTATAATGACTTTACTGAAGAGTGTAAATCTAGGAAGGGTGTTGTAGTTATAAACAATACAGACAATTTATGTCTACCTAGAGCCCTGGTTGTTGGTATTGCCCACGCTAAAAAAGACCCATATTACAAAGCTATTATACGATACAGATGTAAAAGACAAACTACTGAAACTCAAAAACTATTAAACGATGCTAATGTAACTATTCCTGAAAGCGGTGCCGGTATTGTAGAATTGAAAAAATTCCAGGATCACTTAAAAAACTATAAAATTACTGTTTATCAATATGGGGCTAGAGGCCGTGATATACTATTTGTACAACATATACCTAATGCCGAATATAAAATTAATCTATTGTACAACCAAAATCATTTCAATCTGATAACCAGTCTAACTTCAGCATATGCGTGTGGGTACTTTTGCGAAAACTGTCACATTCCTTACAACACGATAGGTGATCATGTTTGTTCAAACGTTTGCAGCTCATGTAAGCGTTCACCACCTTGCGAAAAAGATGGTAGCGTTTCAACGTGTGACCAATGTAATAGAAATTTCCTTAATCAGACTTGTTTTAATCAGCACAAGACAACGTTGTGTAACATACTAAAATATTGTCTGAATTGTAATCGTAGTTTTAAAAAGACAAGACAACATCCGAAACATACATGTTATGAGGAATACTGTAGTGTTTGTTCAAAATATAGACCCTCCGGACATCAATGTTATATGAAAATAGATATCAAAAAACCTAAAAAAGACGGATATTTATTGATCTTTTTCGATGTAGAAACGACTCAAGATACACCAACACCCTCAAATCCCGAAGCTAGAGTTCATAAAGTCAATCTGTGTGTTTCACAACAATTTTGTAATTCGTGTCCTAATAATTGTCCGACAGAGCATGATAAGTTACACATTTTCAATACCAATCCTGTTAATCAGTTTATGGAGTATATCATGAATGTTCGGAAAAATTTTGCAAATGTATGTATTATATCGCATTATGGCTCAGGTTTTGATATACAATTCATTTTAAAATATATTCTAGAGGAAACTCAATTCACACCTGAATTGATAACTAGAGGTACCAAGATAATATTACTAGAATTAGATAATGTTCGTTTTATCGATTCCATTAATTATATGCCTATGGCATTATCTAAATTACCTAAAGCTTTCGATTTACCTCCTGAAAAAAAGAAGGGGTACTTTCCTCACCTTTTCAATACAAGGGAAAACCAGAACTATGTAGGACCTATGCCGTCTATTGATTTTTACAACCCTGATTCCATGTTTGACGAGAGTCGAAAAGATTTTTTAAAATGGTATAATATACAAATTCAGAACAATTACGTTTTTAATCTTCAAGTAGAACTCGTAGCTTATTGTATATCAGACGTTGATATCTTAGCTCAAGCGTGTCTTAAATTTAGACAAATGTTCTTGGATCAATGTAATGTGGACCCTTTTTTAGAAGCCGTCACAATAGCTAGTGCATGTAATCTAGCGTTCAGACGTAATTTCTTAAAAAAGGATACAATCGGAATTTTACCTAGAAAGGGGTACAGAATGATTGATAATCAGTCATCTATCGCTTTGCAGTGGTTAACATATAAAGAGGACCAAATAGGAACACAGATAGAACACGCAGGTAGAGGTCGCGAGGTCAAAATTAATGGGATGAGTGTCGATGTAATCTCAAATAACACTATATTTGAATTTCACGGGTGTTACTATCACGGATGCCCCAACTGTTTTCCTCTAAATCGGGATGAAGAGTTACATAACGATTCAACCGATACATTCAATTTAAGATACGAGAGAACGCAATTAAAAACACAAAGACTTGCGTCAATCGGTTACACTGTAGTCGAAATGTGGGAATGTAGATTTAGGCAACTAAAGAAAGACAAACCTCTCGAGACTGCCTACCTAGAAAAACACCCTATACTAAATATGTTACCTCTAAACCCACGTGATGCATTTTTTGGTGGTAGAACTGGGAATACAAAATCATATCATTTATGTAAAGAGGGAGAATCCATACATTATGTGTTCATTATATCCGTGGGTATGTAAGTATGGTAAATATCCTGTAGGTCACCCTGAGATTTTCATAGGTAACGAGGCTTGTAAGGCCCAAGGTCTAAACTCTGAAGGGCTCCTAAAATGCAAAATACTGCCTCCAAATAATTTATATTTACCGGTTTTACCTGTAAGAATGAACAACAAATTAATGTTTGTGCTGTGTCGAACATGTGGAGAAAATGTTAATGCGAATGAATGTTGTCACGATATTGAAGAACGTGCCCTATCGGGTACTTGGGAAATGAGTGAAATCCGTAAAGCTATACAAAAAGGTTACATTATATTGTACATGTATGAGCTTTGGGTGTACAAGATGGCTACTTTTAACAAGGGAGGGCTGTTTACAGATTTTATAAACACTTTTTTAAAAATAAAACAGGAGGCATCAGGTTTTCCGTCGTGGTGTGTGACAGAGCAGGATAAATGTAAATATATCGAAGACTATTTCACACATGAAAGTATTAGACTTGATTCCACTAAAATAATTGAAAAGAATAGCGGTCTAAGATCGCTTGCAAAATTAATGTTAAATTCATTTTGGGGCAAATTTGGGCAAAAGGAGAATCAATCTAAAGTTAGAATTATAAGGAGATCTAGTGATCTGTTTCAACTATTATGTAGCCCATCCGTTGTAGTAACAAATGTCCAAGAAATTAATGACGAAACGTTATTTGTATCGTGGGAGTATATTGAAGAATCTGCCGACATATTACCTACTGTGAACGTCGTGTTGGCTGCGTTCACTACTAGTCAGGCACGGCTTAAACTGTATGAACATCTTGATGCTTTAGGCCAACAAGTATTATATTTTGACACAGATAGTGTAATATATCTTTTTAAAGAGGGTAAACATAAAGTAGTTACAGGTGACTATTTAGGCGAAATGACCGATGAACTTACAGAATATGGACCAGATTCATATATCAGTGAGTTTGTCTCGGGAGGTCCCAAAACATACGGATACAAAGTCTCTACAAATACAGGTCAGACCGTCACGGTTTGTAAAATTAAAGGTTTCACACTAAATTTTAGAAATTCGCAGATACTAAACTTTGATTGTTTAAAAAGATTAGTTGACAACGGACACGATGTTGAGAACATTAACGAACCAATATACGTAAGTGGTAATCAAATTAGGAGATCCGTAATTCGTGAAGTTGTTACAATAAATGAAAAGAAAAAAATTAGTATAACAGGTACTAAAAGAAAGAGATTTGGAGAGTATGATACAGTCCCCTATGGATACAAGACCATGCGTATTTTATAAATAGCTGCTATTCTCTAAATTCTATCATTTTCATAATGAATGTGAGACAGGCTATTTCCGCGGAGTTGCATAAACCGGCCCGTAGGCGTTACCCAACCAGAAATGTAACATTAAAAGGTATAAATGACCTGTATCAGGCCGATTTGGTCGAAATGATCCCTTATGCGAGAGAAAATAAAGGGTTCAAGTATATATTGACAATGATAAACTGTTTAACAAAATATGCTTTTGCTGTGCCGTTAAAAACAAAATCAGGCGTTGAAGTAGCTAAATGTTTAGACCCTATACTTAAAAAACATCGTATGAAACATTTGCAAACCGATCAAGGGAAAGAGTTCTTCAACACTCGTGTGAAACAGTTAATGATAAAATATAACATTAATCATTACCATACATACTCTGACAAAAAAGCTTCCATAGTCGAAAGGTTAAATCGTACGGTAAAAAACCGAATGTTTCGTGAATTTACGGCTCGGGGCAGCTACGAGTGGCTAACCCTTTTAAAAGAAATATTAAAATCATATAATAATACAGTGCATAGTACCACAGGAATGAAACCGTCTCACGTATTGAAAAAGCAAGAGAAACTTTTATTACAAAAACTAGATCGTAAAACCGTAAAAGCTATACCAAAATTTAAACTAGATGAAAAAGTTAGAATTTCCAAATTTAAAAAGACGTTCGTTAAAGGTTATTTACCTAATTGGACAAACGATGTTTTCTCAGTTTACGCTATTGTACCGTCAAAACCTATAACTTATATTCTACAAGACTCGAAGTGGGAAATTTTAAAAGGCGGGTTTTATGGTGAAGAATTAAATAGATCAAAAATAGGTAATGTATATCTTGTTGAGAAAGTTATAAAGAAAAGAGGTGATAAGGTCCTTGTGAAATGGTTGGGGTTTGATCAGACACATAACTCATGGGTAAGTGAAAAGGAAATTGTCAAATAGGTTAGGTTAGGTTACGGTTACTGTAGAGTATTGGAAAAACGTATATAATGCTCATACAAATCAATTTAACTTCAGTATTACGTCATCATGAGGGTCGAGCACTCGTTACATTCAATGAATATGACGAATTTCGACACTTTTCTCAAGAAAAAGGCTGTAAATAAAAGACACAGCTCATTACTCCCAAACACAATCAGAGCATTACTTTGCGGACCGTCAAATTGCGGGAAGACAAACGTTATATTTAACATGCTTTTTGAACCTAACGGCTTAAAATTTGCTAATGTTTACATATTTTCAAAATCCCTTCACCAACCAAAGTACAAGTTCCTGGAAAAGATTCTTGAAAATTCTGACGTCGGATACTACCCATTCACTGATAATGAATTCGTAATCCCGCCAAACGAGGCCGAACCTAATTCTATAATGATATTTGATGATATCGCTTGTGAAAAACATAACAATATACGTGCTTATTTTACTATGGGGCGTCATAATAACATTGACTCTTTCTATTTAGGTCAATCTTACAGTAATATCCCAAAACACTTGATTCGTGATAATGCAAACCTCTTAATAGTATTTAAACAGGATGATCTGAACTTACGCCACATTTACAAAGATCACGTCAATACAGACGTTTCATTTGACGAGTTTAGAAATATTTGTGCTATTGCTTGGGGGGATAATCACGGTTTTATTGTGATAGATAAAGATAGTGAAAAGAAACTGGTCGTTACAGAATTGGTTTTGACCGTTTTATTAAAGATATATAATGCGTATATTCACGTATAATGATATTCGGCCTTTTGCCAACATTTGTAAATTGCATAATCCGAAATCAAATTTATGTTCATGGTATTATACGGACAGAAAACAGTTTTGTGGAAACTATTGTAGTAGATCTGGTAGATATGGTGATATATTCAATAGAAGATGTTGGAGGCATAAAAGACGGGGTGGTCACAGTAAAAGCTTACCACCTTTAGTTATACTCATGATTACTTCGGCTGATAGGATTTACAATAGGGAAATATGGTTGAAATTTCTAAGCGAGTGTGAAAAAAACGGTGTGCCTATTGAACTTGTAATATATAACGAACATATGTTGAAAGGCACAGTGAGACACCCTCAAAATATGATTTCGAGGTTTAGACCTTTCCCCGATTTGTTCAATACAGCTGTCACCCCCTCCCACGGAGGGGTGGGGTATATGAACGCGTATTTGAATATGTTACAGTATGGAAGCTCCTTACCTTTCACTTTTAAATGTGTAGTTGTCACAGAGAGAACTATACCTATACGTGGGCCTATAGCTCTATATAGAATGGCCATAAAGGCGAAGTGCTGTATCGACATTAGTTACAATGTAAAGTTCGGCCCTCCCCCCCATCATGCCTAAACGAACCAGAGGTAAACAGTTTGAAGCTGTAAACAATAAAGCTCAAGGCTTGTTCACTGTAGAGTTTCTTAAGGAAGCCTTACCTACAGTACCTCAACAATGTGTTCATTTCGGGCTATCCTTTGACGGTATCAATTATACTGTAACTAACCAAAAATTGTTACAGTCTTGGATGAAATATACGGGCTCAAATTTGGACGAATTTTTATTATTAAACTCGTATCTGCTTAGTGAGCAAAGTGTTCAGCCTATAGCTAAACTTAAAAAGTTTATGGAGGACACACCAAAGAATGATTATCTCTTTGTAGCCGAAATAGCTCAATGGCGTGATAATCTAAAACGAACCTTTATATTTAAAAGTACTGACAAAATCGAGCACATTCCTCGTTTTGACAAGGACACGTACGGATACCTGAAAGGGTTGCAGTGGAGTGCTAACATATTGAAAGCATCAGCTGGTGATATAATAAAGTTCCTCCTGACTAGAAAACAATATCCGTGTTTCTTCAGATCTATAGAATTACCATGACGTCATCTAACCTTACAGCGGAGATATCACGGTTAAGAGAGGTTATTAAAAAAAAGTATCGGGCTATACGTCAAGGCGAAGCTTATACAGAGGTGCTGCTCAATAAACAATACGGCCCTATACTTAAAGAGTTGTCAAAAATAAAGGGGTCGCCGTCTATACCCTATGTCAAAGGCGAGGTTAAGGACGAGGTTAGGGACGTGATCAGCCCTGAGGAGAGGGGAGGGGAGGAGGAGGAGGATGAGGAGTTGGAGGAGGGGAATTTGTGGGGTTCTCCTAGTTTTATGGATACTGAAATAATTGCCGAGAGTCCGGACCAACCAGGACCCAGTGTAAGGGAACTATTGTCAACACCTGAAGGGCAAAGTACATCTGAAAATTGGGTAAACAGTAATTTCAAACATCCACTGGCACGAAAATATATGCTTATAATGATGAAAGATACCGCCAGAAGTCAAATTATAGATCACAGTTACGGACCGAAAATCGAAGACAACTCTATGACGATCGGTAACAAGACTCTTCAGTTGTCGGACGATGGTGAAATTATAATTGACGGTATACACAATAGCGGGACGCCCGGGTTGTACGAGTTGGTGTTTAAACGTTTACCAGATGATGAAATATATACCGATGCCGATTTACAAGCGTATAGAGATATCTGTTTGAGATCCAGTGCACACAAGAGATCATACAATCCGAACGAAGTAGTTAATCGTAACAGATCTCTAAAATATAGAAACATTATAGAGCCGTTATTCCCTTCTAAAACAATCACAGGGAGAGGATATTCATATTGGGACAACCCTAATGAACTTTGTAACCGACTAAGACTCTTATTGGCCTCTATAGATGCTGGTCATACAGGGCATGCTACCGAAATAGCCTTTATCATTGAAGAACTACGGGAAGCTGGGATTATAAAAGGTTCTGGAAATAGAAAAATTAGATCATTAATAAAATGAGCGTCGACAAGTTTGGACGATACTCTGAGCTTAGTAAGACTCGTTCAGTGTCAGGGTCTAGAGTTACAGGATATGACGTTACACCTGAGGGAAACTACGACATAAGGGGCAAAATCTTAAGTAATGTAGCCAGCCCTAAAACTAAAAAAGATGCCGTTAACCTAGAAACTCTAGAGAAAAATTGTCTAACTTTTAACAAAAAAATAAAAAAATATCATACAAAGGGTGTACCTTTGGGAGGTCTGGGCGTGACCAAAGACGTTGATGACGCCGTTACAAAAGGTTATCTCGAGTCTCTAATTCCAATCAAACTTATGACCGAGTATTCTGTTAATCATAATAGGATACAAGATGTAGGCAAACCTGTGGGAAATGATGATGCAGTTAACGTTATATACGCGAAGGAAAATTTTATCGTAAAGAACGGAGAGGGCTTATTTGATGCCAGTAACTCTAGAATCATTAATGTAGAAACGCCTAGTGGTAAAGAGGATGCTGTCAACAAACAGTACGTTGACAATAGACTGCCACTAAATGACGGCCAATCATGTAATTTTGCGCAAAAAAGAGTAGCAAAAATCGGCTCTCCATTATTTATAGATGATGCGGTCAATTTAGCTTTTCTTATAAATAATACAGTGCATTTACTCCCATTTGGAGGGATATTCAGTGCTGACAGTAAGAAAATAAGTGATTTACTTGACGGTACGTCTGATGTAGATGCAGTCAATTTGCGACAGTTGAAAAAATATATTCACGATATGTATGAATTGTTAAATACAAATGTATTACTCAAAAATCAAAAAGACGACTGTTTTAATGCCGAGGCAAAACGTATTTGTAATGTCGCTCGTGGTACTTCAACAGCGGATGCTGTTACAGTCCAACAATTAACCGAATCAATCGCGCACGCAGGATTCAACTTTGTTCACAGTATTGAACTTACGGAAGCTAGTTTGAAAAAATTTATTAACACAGAATTGATTCAACTTGCACGTGCCATTAAAACAAAATACAGTAAAGAAACTATTCCTAAAGAAGGGGTAAAGAACTGGAGATCGCTATGGGGCGCAGAGGATAAGGATGTAGAATAAATGTCTAAACAATTTGTTGATTAAACTCATTCGTAAATATGACTTTGAACAGAACGTACGCCGTACTATGGGGTATATTTTACTCTTAATAGAATGCAGCTCACCTTTTTGATCAGTATATAAATGGGTGCGAAACAAGCAACATCTATTAGACGTCGAAAGTCAAAGAGAAAAGGTTGTGGTCTTGTATCCTCGTTATTAAGTGTAGGTGATAAGGTGTTGAATAAAGCAGTTGATTTATTACCCGTCGAACTACATTTACCGTCTTACAACTATTGCGGTCCAGGTACAAAACTTGCCAAACGTTTAGCTCGTGGAGATAAAGGTGTGAACCCTTTGGACGAAGCTTGTAAGGAACACGATATAGCATATAGTTGATACGGTGATTCGGAAAGACGCAGGGGAGCTGATAAAATACTTGCTGGAAAGGCTTGGGGTAGAGTTAAAGCAGGGGACGCGTCTTTGGGTGAACGTGCCGCCGCTTTGGCTGTAGCAGCTGCAATGAAGGCTAAAACAAAATTAGGGGGTGGAAAGAGGAAAAGGGGAAAACGTACAGTACAACAACTATTGAAACAGTTAAAGGGGAAGGGTCTTTACTTGAAACCATATAAGAAAGGTGGTGGTAAGAAAAAGCGTAGGAGAGGTAAAAAAAAACGTTGTTAGATTCATTACCAAATAGACCGTTAACAAATATTGATTTGGAGAAATATGTCTTGAAACTAAGAATCCCTTATTTTAGAGGTGTCTACATGAGAGACAGTCTTCCCTCGAAGCCTTTGAAAAATGAAAATGCTATTGTAAACCTAGATAGTATCAACGGTGAAGGTACACATTGGGTGTGTTATAAAAAACGAGGTAATAGTGTAGAGTATTTCGACAGTTTTGGAAATCTTAGACCGCCAAACGAGTTGACTAGGTACTTTGGTACGGGTGCTAATATCAACTATAACTATAAAAGACATCAAAGCGATAACTCAGTCGTGTGCGGACATTTGTGTCTAAAGTTTCTATCATGAGTATCGTTTTAAGTGGTAATAGTTCTACAATTTCGTGTGATTTCTTTCCTCCAGTTGAGTTGAATGATGGTGAGTGGGAGGTTGGTCTCATTGACTTTGCCACTTACAATTCAATCCCTAATATAGTGGAGGGTATTAATAATAAATTTTACCTCGGCAAAGATCCAAAAGATAAAGATAGTGTTGAATTGAACATTAGTATGTTACCAGGGGACTTAAATTTAATAAAGGCGGAACTAAAATGGTAACGATGTTTGAAAAGAAAAATAAAAATAAAAAAAAAAGACAAAGACAAGTTTAATAATTAACAAGGCTCAAGTTTATTGAAAACAGAAAGAAATTTCGACGGTTCAGACTTTGTCATTTACAACAAAAGACATCCTGACACAAATCATCAGTAAAAAAAAAACTTATGATTAACAAGATCATAAATTGTAAAAGTTATAAGCCCTTAATTGTAACATATAATAATTTAGATAAAAAAAAATTAATCAACAGATTCTAAACATTTATCCCCCCCCTTTTAGTTTATATATATATGTTTATAGTTACAAAAATTTAACAATAAAAAAAGACAATGAGCACAGCTTAATAATTCACAGAATTATAATTAATCAAAAAAAGATTATACGCCCTTAAAGTAAAAGTATAATAATTTAAAAAAAAAATTAATCAAGATTTTCAAAAAAAAAAACTTATCCCCCCCCTTTTTAGTTTAGTTTATAAGATGATAGTTTCCTTTTAAACAGTAACAGAAATTAACAAAATATAAAAGAGCTTGATATTTTAAGTTCAAGAAAGATCATATCTATAGTTAACATGTTTATCACTAAACTAAAGTAACATAATATAATTGGTTTGAAAATTTCTTAAAAAAAAAGAAACTGTATTGGCCAATAAATTTATATTTAAATAAAAAAAAAAATAATTTAGAATTTTGAAATTTTGTTAATTGACGTCAATTATTTTAATTTAGAAACTAACCTCTTGGAGGTTGTTAGGACCGAAAATTGCATGCAGGCTCCACCCAATAAATTGTTATATAATTTATAAATAATTACAAAAGTCTACATCTAGAAAATAGTTTGAAGGAACACATATTTGCGGAAGTAAATTTAGGCACATAAATCATATGAGTTAGTTAAAGTTCAGTAAAGTCAGCTGTAAAAAAAGGACATCACTTTTATGCACTTGAAAATCTGAAGTTATGTGATGCAAAAACGTGTTTTGCCAACAGGACGAAACTTGCTAGGATGATTCGCTGGTTTGCGCAATATGAGACAAGAATTTCTCTATTTCTCCTACCAGCATATTGGCTGTGGCAAACAAAAAACACGTTTCTTTTAGCGTCTGTGCAAGATCAGACATGTTGTAGCATTAATGTTCTTTATTGAAGAAAATATCTGGTTATTTGTCAAAATTAAAGTAAATTAATTGCATCACAGAAATTCGTTAAGATAGTAATTAAAAGCTTCTTAGATGATTATAAATTTATTTATATATATATATAGTTTTGTTTTAAAAGAAAGCTTGTATAAGACTTGTAAGATTCTTCAAAAGTCTATAAAACGAAATTTTCTGATTTAGAAGAAATTTCTCTAATTGTTTTATATTTGACATGTTCAATAGGATATTCTGATCATTTAATGTTCAACATTAGTCTGCACTTATTTCACAAAATTGTTCAAAACTTAAAATGTGCCTTTACAAGGTTTTGTAAATGATGTTTTAAGAAAAGAAAATTTTTATAATCATTTAGTTTCAAAAGAAAATAGAATATTAAATAAAACATGAAATACATATTTTAAAGAATACATGATAATTAACAAATTATTTTAAAAATTAACAAAATATATAATATGACAAAATCTGTAAGGTTGAAGTACCTGGTTAATCCTGTCGCAGTTCACGTGAGCTTGTACCGAGAAAAATGATGGTTAATTTAACATTTTTGAACTAGGTTATTTAAACTAAAACGCACAGACTGTAAATTAACATGATGTTGTATGAGACTTGTAAGGTTAGAGAAAAAAAAAAACTTTTGTTAGATGAGTGATGCAGAATGTAGACCATGTTGTTATCACATCTAGACTGTGGACCGGGTATTAGAGAAACTCTTGACCGGCGAATGGACTTTGTGTTCCGGTATCAGGCGATGCTTGGTTTTGGAGCGGGCCGCCAGGTGCCAGCATCTGTCAAGGGACGGAAGTTGGATGTGGAAGAGAGTTAATGAAGTTATATTGCGGAAGTGTTTTTGAATTTAAATGCTACAGCTCTCCCCCCCCGAAAGACGGAGTTGGGGTGGAGTCAGAAAAGAGGCCAGAAGGGCCTCCCACAAAATTTTGAAAAAGGGACAAGGGCCAGAAGGGCCTCCAAAAGGATTCTAAGGAAGGGGCCAGAAGGGCCTCCTACAAAATTTTGAAATCAGGGCACCTGATAGAAACAACGCTTCATAATGCTTTAATAATCACCACTCTAGGGTGTAGCCTCCTTCGGCACTTACTTATTAAATTTTGAAATTTCTATAGCGTCTCAGCTCTTCCCACCTATCATTGGGTCAAGCCCCCGACAGAAAGAGCTGAAGGGTGACGCAAAGGTCGACATTGCTGTGCATGAACTGACTTTGTACTCTAAGGTACGTGGGGAAAGGGGTGGAGTGGCACCTCGGGAATACCAAGTGGAGGTGACCACTCCGGGGACTGGGGAGGGAAAAGTGCATAGCACTAAGGACTTCAGGAAAGGTCGGACTCAGACGGGGGGGAGTATCCTCTGAGCCGACCTTAACATTTAATTACAAAAATAAATAAAAATAAAAGAAAAACTCCTGAAGCCTTTTTGGGTCAGATCATGCTCAGCGTCGTTATTTTTAAATTCCTCTTCTCCCATACGAAGAGAAATTTAAACTATTCACGGCTCTTAACAATTTCCGTGAGAAAAAGAATTTTGAAAGGTCTAAACAAATAATCCATTTGAAAAATAAACAAAGAAGCAGTATGAAACGTTGGGAAGTCAAGATTGTTTTACTGCACAAGGCAGGGCATGTGGTGTTTGACTTAAGGTCTTATATGTGTATCATGTGCCCCAAAAAAAAAAGGAATTTAATTTAATCAAAAAAATTGTGTAAAAAAAAATTTCATCAAAATATTTAAGTGATTATAAAAAAAAGGTGTAAAAGAAGTGTAGCAAAAAATGTGGCAAAAGAGAGTATAAAAAGGTGACCCACAATGTGAGAAAACCCAACTCCGGTTTTCTCAACCCTAATAAAAAAAACTAAATTAGGAAACAAACATGTTGACCTGCCAATAACAACCAAACAAATTAATCAAGACAAACAGGCCAACCATGTCGTCCTATATACAAAAACTGGGCCCCTATAATTTGGAAAAGAGAAAAAAAAAATTGTACACAATGATATTATTCAATGAGTGTTCAATATTTCAATGAATTATCTGTTAAGAAAGTGCCACCATCTGCATCAACCAGTCCACCGCCATCTTGCCTATTGCTCATGATGATAAAATTAAAAAAATAAATAAATAAAAATAATTTTCCTTCAAGATGACCAAAAAAAATTCAAAAGCAAGCTCCGTATTCTTTAACGAGTCCACTAATCGCAGCAAATCCACTGCCATCTTAACCGTTGCTGATAATTATTAAAAAAAAATAAACCAAGTAATTTAAATAAAAAATTTCTTTTAAGAAGATGCCAAAAAAAAATTAAAGAGCCAGAGAAAGACTCAAGTATTATATGTAGTGTAGATGTTGTGTATATGTGTGTGTGTAAGTATGAATTAATACAGACAACGAAAGAAAACTCGAGAAAATTTTTGAAGGAGTTTTTGAAATTTTTTTGTTTTTTTTTTGTTTTTAACTATTTTTGGGTTTTATTATTTATTTAAAATTTTTTTTGGATTCCCGAATGACCCCGCTGTCTGGATCAAATTCAGTGAATGAGTCGTGTGCAGTGTATGTAAATATATATATATATATATATATAAAAAAAAATTTAAGCAGACAAAATAATAATAAAAAAAAATTTATTGAAATTGGTTTAGAAGTTTTTGTGTAAGTGTTTATAAAAATAAATAAATAATAAAAAAAAGAGACTATAGATTTATAGAGCTTTAAATATTTAAACTAAATAAAAAAAAATTTCATCAGCAACAGTTGTGCAGTATTTGAAAAGCTGCAAAACATAAAAATGAGCCTTGTTTAACAAGATAATTTTGAATATAAATTTAGATAGTTCCAATGCGAAATTTTTGAAATTTAACTACGGTTCCAGAATTTAAAAATATTAACCACTCTATAATTTAGAGAAAACCAAGCTAGAATTTAAAGCTAACCACGCTCTGCTACCAAAAACATGTTACCAGGGGACTTAAATTTAATAAAGGCGGAACTAAAATGGTAACGATGTTTGAAAAGAAAAATAAAAATAAAAAAAAAAGACAAAGACAAGTTTAATAATTAACAAGGCTCAAGTTTATTGAAAACAGAAAGAAATTTCGACGGTTCAGACTTTGTCATTTACAACAAAAGACATCCTGACACAAATCATCAGTAAAAAAAAAACTTATGATTAACAAGATCATAAATTGTAAAAGTTATAAGCCCTTAATTGTAACATATAATAATTTAGATAAAAAAAAATTAATCAACAGATTCTAAACATTTATCCCCCCCCTTTTAGTTTATATATATATGTTTATAGTTACAAAAATTTAACAATAAAAAAAGACAATGAGCACAGCTTAATAATTCACAGAATTATAATTAATCAAAAAAAGATTATACGCCCTTAAAGTAAAAGTATAATAATTTAAAAAAAAAATTAATCAAGATTTTCAAAAAAAAAAACTTATCCCCCCCCTTTTTAGTTTAGTTTATAAGATGATAGTTTCCTTTTAAACAGTAACAGAAATTAACAAAATATAAAAGAGCTTGATATTTTAAGTTCAAGAAAGATCATATCTATAGTTAACATGTTTATCACTAAACTAAAGTAACATAATATAATTGGTTTGAAAATTTCTTAAAAAAAAAGAAACTGTATTGGCCAATAAATTTATATTTAAATAAAAAAAAAAAATAATTTAGAATTTTGAAATTTTGTTAATTGACGTCAATTATTTTAATTTAGAAACTAACCTCTTGGAGGTTGTTAGGACCGAAAATTGCATGCAGGCTCCACCCAATAAATTGTTATATAATTTATAAATAATTACAAAAGTCTACATCTAGAAAATAGTTTGAAGGAACACATATTTGCGGAAGTAAATTTAGGCACATAAATCATATGAGTTAGTTAAAGTTCAGTAAAGTCAGCTGTAAAAAAAGGACATCACTTTTATGCACTTGAAAATCTGAAGTTATGTGATGCAAAAACGTGTTTTGCCAACAGGACGAAACTTGCTAGGATGATTCGCTGGTTTGCGCAATATGAGACAAGAATTTCTCTATTTCTCCTACCAGCATATTGGCTGTGGCAAACAAAAAACACGTTTCTTTTAGCGTCTGTGCAAGATCAGACATGTTGTAGCATTAATGTTCTTTATTGAAGAAAATATCTGGTTATTTGTCAAAATTAAAGTAAATTAATTGCATCACAGAAATTCGTTAAGATAGTAATTAAAAGCTTCTTAGATGATTATAAATTTATTTATATATATATATAGTTTTGTTTTAAAAGAAAGCTTGTATAAGACTTGTAAGATTCTTCAAAAGTCTATAAAACGAAATTTTCTGATTTAGAAGAAATTTCTCTAATTGTTTTATATTTGACATGTTCAATAGGATATTCTGATCATTTAATGTTCAACATTAGTCTGCACTTATTTCACAAAATTGTTCAAAACTTAAAATGTGCCTTTACAAGGTTTTGTAAATGATGTTTTAAGAAAAGAAAATTTTTATAATCATTTAGTTTCAAAAGAAAATAGAATATTAAATAAAACATGAAATACATATTTTAAAGAATACATGATAATTAACAAATTATTTTAAAAATTAACAAAATATATAATATGACAAAATCTGTAAGGTTGAAGTACCTGGTTAATCCTGTCGCAGTTCACGTGAGCTTGTACCGAGAAAAATGATGGTTAATTTAACATTTTTGAACTAGGTTATTTAAACTAAAACGCACAGACTGTAAATTAACATGATGTTGTATGAGACTTGTAAGGTTAGAGAAAAAAAAAAACTTTTGTTAGATGAGTGATGCAGAATGTAGACCATGTTGTTATCACATCTAGACTGTGGACCGGGTATTAGAGAAACTCTTGACCGGCGAATGGACTTTGTGTTCCGGTATCAGGCGATGCTTGGTTTTGGAGCGGGCCGCCAGGTGCCAGCATCTGTCAAGGGACGGAAGTTGGATGTGGAAGAGAGTTAATGAAGTTATATTGCGGAAGTGTTTTTGAATTTAAATGCTACAAGTATACCTACTGGTTCATATGAAATCGAGTATATTGAAAAATATATCAGGTCACAATTGCCAGCGAAGGATGGATTAACCCTAAAACCCAACAATAATACATTGAAAGCTGAGATAAAGTGTTCTAGGCTAATTCGGTTTAAAGAGGACTCTATCGGGAAATTACTCGGTTTTAAGGTCGGTGACCTTGCAGCTAATGCTAAACATGAATCTGATTTACCAGTTAATGTAATTAAAGTGAATGTTATTCGTATAGAGTGTAATATTGTGACGGGTTCATTTCAAAACGGTACAGAGTGTCATGTTATACACGAGTTTTACCCACAAGTACCTCCAGGGTACAAGATTGTGGACATTCCACCAACAATAATATATTTACCTGTCAAAGTAAAAACTATTCATAATATCACAGTAAGTTTAACAGATCAGATCGGTGCTCCTGTAGATTTCAGAGGGGAGACTGTGTCTGTCAGATTACACTTACGACGGAATGGGTCTCGTATTTAACGACCGTCAGTATAAAAAAGACGTCAGTATAAGTCGACCCCTAGCCGAGTTAACACGACGGAATATTCTGTTCCTTAGAACGTTAGGATTCAAGGTTAAAAATGGAACTACTGGCAATAGATAGTGCTGCAAATTACGATGACGTCATCACAGGTCTTGAATACCATTCTCACAGACCATATGCGTCCTCTACTTATGGCAATAACGATGAAATTCGTATCCCTATAAATCAACAGGATGTCATTACTGTCCCTTTTGAAAGTTTGTTACATATCAAGGGTAAATTGAGTGGAACGAAGGCTGACAGTACAGCTGCATCTGTAAAGCTTGTTAACAATGCAGTAGCGTTCTTATTCGATGACATTAGATATGAGATAGCTGCTAACGAAGTGGACCGTACGAGAAATGTCGGAATTACAAGTATATTGAAAAATCTATTATCGTTACGTGAACATGAGAAGAATAAGTTAGGTAACGCGGGATGGTTGGGTATTGGTGAAACAAAAGAGGTTGAAGAATTTACTCTCTCTGTACCATTGAAGCTGTTGATGGGGTTCTTTGAGGACTACAAGAGGATAGTAGTGAATGTGAAACAAGAACTCATACTATTACGATCAGCCACTGATTGGAATGCTATCTACAGTGACAATGCTACAGACATAAAGCTTGAGATACTCAGTATACACTGGAGAGTTCCTCACCTAACAGTAACCGATACTTTTAGATTGAAAATTTTGAAAATGATAGAACGTGACAGTCCTGTACACATACCTTTCCGTACTTGGGAAATTTACGAATATCCAACATTGCCCCAATCGACGCAAATTTCTTGGACCGTTAAGACAGCTAATCAGCTGGAAAAACCTCGCTATGTTATATTGGGCTTCCAAAAAGATAGAAAGAATAAAATAAATGCAGATGCTACTTTGTTTGACAGATGTAATGTTACAAATGTAAAACTGTATCTCAATTCACAATATTTCCCTTACGACAACTTGCACGGCGACGTTTCGATCATGTATGAGATGTATGCAAGATTTCTAAAATCTTATTATGGAAAGGAACCGTCTCCGTATCTCAGTTTGGACCAATTTCGGGATAAAGCTCCGATTTTTGTAATTGATTGTTCTAAACAGAATGATTCTATTAAATCAGGTCCTGTGGATGTGAGACTGGAAATTGAGGCTTCCGCAAATATACCTGCAAATACTTCAGCCTACTGTCTCATTCTACATGACTCACATATTGTATATACTCTCCTCTCGGGTAACGTTAAAAAAGTTAATGTGTAATTGTTGTATACTGACATCCTATATTTGGTTTCTGCGCATGCGCGGTCATTGATATATAAAACTGTTCATGTTTGAACCTGTTCATTCAGTGAAGAGACATTATGTGCACCACATACCGTGGAAGCATACATGCCTTCCTCAGGCTCGTGCCGAGGGATAGATTACCGGATTTACAGGAATTTATTGACGAAAGGGGACTAATGGAAATCAAACCTACTGGAATAGATGATGACTTGACCTTTATATTCACACAGTATATCACCAATGATGAGGAATATCATGTCGAGAAGTCGCAAGTATCGGAACACGTCTATACAGCTTTAAAAAGTCGGCTATCTTCGAGTAACATCGACTTTGCTACAGATTCGGTATACTTATTAGTGGGTGGGGTGGGGGTGGTTTATCGCAGCCATTATTGTGTCAATTGTAAGGAGGCAGATATAAGCGATGAAATATACTATCAATTCGATTTCGATGATGCTCGTCTACACGAGTTCCCATTGGTTCTAATCGAACCAATGGGAATTGAGAAGGGTTATTTGAGTGATCTATCGTCGTTTTATCAAAGTTGTCAGTTGTAACCTCGTCGAGACGATGGATCCAATCATTTGCGGACGAGACACCATGTGCTACACATACCCAGGATTTGTTCACGCTTTCCTCAGAGTCGTGCCTAAGGATAGGTTTTATGATATGGATGGTGATGATGTACTAGGCGAAGATAATATCTATGCATTCAACAGTCATAGGATCGAAGAGTTATTGAGCAAAGCATTCATCAATGACGGACTGCTCCACAATAAGAGTCAGTTTCAGATCGATGAGACACAAATATCGAGACAGGTTTATGTAGCGTTACAGAGTCGTTTATCTTCGGAAATCGTTGACTGTGCTACAGATTCGGTATACTTATTAGTGGGTACTGTAGGGGTGGTTTTTCGTTCCAGATATTGTGACGATTGTAAAGTGATCGAGGTTGATGACGAAATATATTATCAATTCGATATCGACAATGCTCGTCTACATGAGTTTCCTCTTGTACAAATCGATCCGGAATTTGATAACGATTTAACTACCACCACGAAAATATTTCAGACGAAAATCTTACGAGGGAGTGATAGATCATTGTCATACAACAAAAGATTAGATGCGTTGGAATTGTATTTGAGGGATAGGTATAACTCAGTAAAAAATTAGATGCAGTGGAATTGTATTTGAGGGGTAGGGGTGGCTAAGGGTGGGGGAAGTACATAGGGTGCGAGTCTCATTCAAAAAGGTTATTTGCAGTCATGGAGTCAACGAGTACGGACGTAAATGTGAACGTCTCCACCGTGGAGGATATTGACGAGCTCGTAAAAATACCTAACTTTCAGCTCGGGGTTTTTTTAAAGACTGTACATTTTCTAAATAAAGAATGTTCAAAATTCATATCAGTTGGTTTGTTTCAACATACAGGATGTGAAATCGGTGTGCTTATACATGGTGGTAAGAATTTTGTGTTTTTTACGCAAGAGTTGTTTAATGAAGTATTACTACTGCTTAAAGGTTCTCACATTACTGCTGCATTAGGTGAAAAAAGTAATCGTAGATTCACCTTGAGCTGCGGCGAGATTGTGGTTAAATCTATTTTTGGTATTCGTTATGTTACATTTAACGACGAGCGACGAACCTTAACCTTGAACGAATCGGAGTGGGGGGCGTTTGAAGACTCTATTCCTGTTGTGACACGTCGTATTTCTGAATTATTTTATTTTGAAAACGAAATGAAAGCATACATCAATGAGAACCTAGCCGTGGACGAGATAGTACCTAGCAGTTTACCTGAGGCTGACAGACTATACGACGAAATTACACTGTTTAAACATGGAGTACGCCGTGGTTGAGTTTCACGCGTTTATGGATAATGATAATAACTATATTATTAAAGAACTTGCAATTGTGAGCAATCACTTTTTTAGTGTTACTGTATTTAAACCTCCGTACAGTTTTGAGGGATTGAATAGTAAAGCTCAAAGGACAGCACGTTGGCTACAAAGACATCACCATTGTATACGGTGGGGAGAAGGAGGCGTGACTTATAATGAAGATTTAATACGTATACTGTGTAAACCTTTCGCTATTTTATATACTAAAGGGTTAGAGAAAGCAAAATTCCTAAGACGGTTCCACAGGAACGTGCTAGAGGTGGATTCGCAGTGTAAAGTCTCTGAGAGAGTAGATTTCAATTGTGTTTTATCAAAGCATAATAAAAAAGATAGTAAAAGTGCTAAATGTTACTATGATTGTCTAAAGAGTGTGTGTGTCTAACGGTCCCTGGCGTGGAGTTAAGTCTCCCGTAAACCGTTATGGTCCCTGGCGTGGAGTTAAGTCTCCCGTAAACCTTAAGGTCCCTGGCGTGGAGTTAAGTTTCCCGTAAACCTTTGAATGTCATAGTAATACATAGCACGGCTATGCACAAAAAATTAAAAAAAGTTAAATACAAAAAAAATAAAAAAGTAAAAATACAAAAATAATTTGGGGGCCGCATTTTGTAATGGAGTGGCGGTCACAGTAAATAGCGTTGGTTTGGAGCTATTTCCACAAGGGGTAAGCCTTCTGCTTACCCCGGCTTGTAATGTGGGCTCTGATACGGCTTTACTGTAGCAGATGACGGTTCCAACCCCTTATGACACAGAGGACAAGCTGATTATTCTTGTTTGTACTAACGTATTATTTTCTGATTTTTCAGATGATGCAATTCCTATTGTTTGTGATGTTGGTTGTTGGAGTAGGGTGTATTTTACCCCTGAATTTGAAGGTAAGGCTTGTAACTGGTAACCCTACCCCTTTCATTAGTTTGTCGGTCAGATTGTATGTGTTTCTTTTTGTTTCTTTACAGAGAGGTATCCAGTATGTGGATACCTCGTCAGACGATGAGGGTGAGACCTCTGTTCTTCGGGATGTGAGGTCACGCCCCCTACCACCATCAACTTCTTTACCACCACCACCTCCTCTATTATCTCTGTTACCACCTCCCAAAAGCCGCCCCCAGACTCCGACCCCGTCCTATACCCCAACCCCTATATCTACAACCCCTCAAGGACATGCATGGAGGCATCGGCTGGGGTACACAGGGTTGAATACTCCTAGGAGACCTGTCCCTGTGAACCCTCCAAGTGGAAGGCGAGGTGGAGAAGGATTGATGAGGGCGCTGTTTCCCGAAACAGTATGTACTGTGTTTTCTGTTCAATATACTATTCTATTTAACTTCCTTATCATGTACTGAACTGATATTTTCTGTTTCAGCGTTCATCTACAAGAGTGGGGGAGCGGAGGACTGATCCATCACCCCCCACCACCACCAATGCGGTTCCATCTACCACCAGTGTGACTCCCTCACCCACCACCAGTGCTGTTCCGTACTGTTACAACTCTGTAGGTATAAATTTACAAGTGCTGTTTGATATTACTGTTTGCTTGAATGAGTCATGTTTATGTTACTGTTTCAGATGGTAACACGTACGGTAGAGGAGGAGGCGATCTCAATCAGTGTGAGAGATCTCCCTATTGAGGCGCAGTTCGCTTCCTCCAGATCTACTGCCGCTTGGTTGCATGCTCACCAGGAGCAGCACGATCGGTTGGTGTGCCCATTCTGTTTGCGACCACAACAACAACCGCATATAAATGTTTCACAGGCTGTCAGAGTAAGTTTAGAACATGTGATACAGGATAATAACTAGTGTTTCTATTCATATGTTAACACAAATTGTCTTCTAGGAACATACCGCTCGTCGTGATGTGGCTCGGGTCTGGATGATGGATGTGCGTACTGCTCTGGGTCAGATACTTTTAGAGCTGAATGAGTTTACCGACCGGTACCTATTGATGGACATATCCAGGCCTGAATGTTCTATCGTAGATGTGGCGTCTCTCATTCAGAGAGATCTGCAGGGTATGGCAGGCAATCTCACCTTGAGAGTGGAGAGAAGACTCCAGGTATGTTTGTTGACATAAAGTGACTTGAGAGGTTGAAGTGGTGGGGTATCAATTTATAGTTAAACCTTTTTTTCAGACCATGATGCCAAACATCACACAACATGTGGAAACACCGCAGCTACAGAGTTTGAATGTGAGTGTCCTTGTATATGTGTGTGCGCATCTCTATTCTGATTTATTTAGTTCTATATATATAATACAGGGTTTGTTTGTAGTTAACACCCGAGGTAACGGCTACCAGAATCCCCACCACCACCACTACCACGATGTTTCCAGGGATAACACCTATGAGGACCAACAGTGTCGTTGATGGGGGCTCTGCGTCACGCAGTTCACCTATCCCCATCATCATGTCTTCTGATCTTTTTGAACATTTAAAATCCTTAAATGTAGTCAAAGAAATTCAAGAGGTAAAATCGGAGTGCCTCACCGCAAACGGAGAAAGGCTAGGGATCAATCTAGCGTGTAAAGTTCATATTAAAATACAGCACTGTAGCTGGAATTTTGAAATTTTAGTGGCACCTCAGCTGTCGTGTCCTCTCATCCTAGGGTCCGATTTCTTTCTTAAAAGTCGACTCATTTTAGATCTTTTCCAAGGCACCTTTAGTTTTAAATTTTATAAGGCTAAACCCTTCCAGTTAGTAAATTTTCAAAAAAAGTCACCTCCTACAGTTACTTTATCCTCTACTACTCAGGTTACTGAAAACCCACTGAGTCATCTTGATGACAAATGTCAAAAGGAGATCTCAGGACTCATAGAAAATTTTCCTGATGTCCTTACTACAGAATTAGGACTCACCGATCTAATTAAATATGAAATAGTGCTAAAAGACAATATACCGGTGAAAAGCCAGCCCTATCAATTGGCCCCTCCGAAAATGCAATTTTTGAGGGAGCACATCAAGGACCTCGTTGAAAAAGGAGTAGTAGAGAAAAGCATCTCCAATTATTCTTCTCCAGCGTTTCTAGTTCAGCATCCTGAAAAGAAACCCCGCATGGTCATCGATTATCGAAAACTAAACCAACATATCGTAATCGAAGCCGTACCCCTTCCTAATCTGCACCAGTGCTTCAATTGGTTTGTGGGAGCCAAGTTTTTCACTGTGTTTGACCTCAATTCTGCCTACCATCAGATTCCACTCACCGAGAGTTCTAAACATCTCACCAGTTTTTGTACCCCTTGGATGCTCTACCAGTTTACACGAGTCCCATTTGGACTCTGTACTGGTGCTCAAGTTCTAACCCGACTTCTAGACCAAGTTTTCTCAGACATCAAATTTAAATTCGTTTTCAATTACCTTGATGATTTAGTCATCTATTCTGAGACTTGGGATGAGCACATCAAACATCTGCGTGAAGTCCTATCTCGCTTGCGAAGAGCGAAACTTACGGTTAATCCCGATAAGGTTCGTTTTGCAGTAAGAGAGATAAGTTTCCTTGGACATTTAGTTTCTGCTAGAGGCGTGCAAATTGACCCCGAAAGAACCAAGGCCATCAGAACTTTTCCTAAACCCACCAATCCAAAAGCTGTGTCACGCTTTATTGGTATGGTCAATTTTTTTTCTAAGTTTATCCCAAACTTCACTGAACACGCCGCTCCTCTAAATCTGCTCCGGCGGAAAGGACAAAAGTTCGTTTGGAACACTGAGCAACAACTTGCTTTTGAGTATCTGCGTAATGCCATTGCGCAACCTCCCGTACTTCGTATGGCAAATTTCGACAAACCTTTTGTCCTTCAAACGGACGCAAGTTCGTGCGCTTTAGGAGCAGTTCTACTCCAGGAAATTGACGGTACACGTCAACCTATTGCCTATGCTTCCCGCACCTTAACACCTGCGGAAAGAAAAGCCTCTTCTGCGTATGAGTCAGAATGTCTGGCCGTGATCTTTGGAGTAGAGAAGTTTAGACAGTACCTCGAGCATCGCGAGTTTCTCTTGGAAACAGATAATCAGGCCCTTTCATGGCTACTTGCCCGTCCCAGACAATTAGGCAAAATGGGACGATGGATAGCCAAATTAACTTCTTTAAAATTCCAAGTGGCACATATTAGGGGCACCCAAAATGTAATCGCAGATTCACTTTCTAGGATGTTTGAGCTGGAAAAGCAAACAGAACAACTATCTCCTTCTGAGAACACCATAGTCTGCAATAGCCTTTTAACTAACTTCCCTTTAGCCTTCCAGGACATTAGCGCTCAACAACGCGCTGATGAGATCTTAAGTCCTATTATTTCAGATCTAGAAGCAGGTGCATCTTCTAGCCGATATTGTCTAAATAAAGGGACCCTTTGCCTTAAGAATCATAAAGGTATCCCTATCAAAGTTTGCGTACCCCGATCATTAGTGGACCTAATCATAAACTATTATCACGACTCCCCAGTAGGAGGTCATTTAGGTATCTTCAAGACCAAATTTAAAGTGAGTGAGTTTTTCTTCTGGCCTTCACTCGTAAAGGATGTCACCCAGAAGGTTAAGAGTTGTGCAACATGTGCAGTGAGCAAGCCCGCTCAAAATAGCAAACTAGGCTATTTATCATCGATTGTCCCAACCCGTCCTATGGAGAAAATCCACATAGACTACGTTGGTAAACTACCACGAACTACACAAGGCAACACCATGATACTGGTCGCGGTGGACCAGTTCTCTAAATTCACCTGTCTTTGCCCTGTCAGAGACGCCACCTCTTTCAACACCATCAAGGCCTTAAGCCAAAACATTTTCCAACATTTTGGTTTTCCTAAGATTCTGATCTCTGACAACGCCACCTGTTTCACTTCACATTCGTTCCGCAACTACTGTTTCACTCGTGGTATCAAACACGCAACTCTGTCACCTTACCATCCCCAACCGAACAATGCGGAACGTCTGAACAGAAATCTTAAAGCCGCCTTAATTGCCTATCATTCCAACAGCCAAACTTCTTGGGACAAATCCTTATCTTGGCTACAGTTAGCCTTTAATTTCGCAACCCACGAGACCTTAAAGACTTCTCCCTTTAAAATCCTGTTTAATTTCATGCCCAACACCCCGCTCAGCTTAAATTGGAATATTGACGACCTTCTCCCCAGGGACAATTCCAACCCTCATCAAATCTGGCGAGATGCCAAAAATAACATTCTGCGAGCCCATCAAAAGTCTGAGCGCGTCTACAATAAGAACCGTAGACCACATCAATTCAAGATTGGCGATCTAGTATGGTGTAAGACGCACAATCTGAGCTCCGCAATAGATAAGAGGGCCGCCAAGCTGATGCCCAGGTGGTCAGGGCCCTTTCGCATCATCGATTTTCTAACCCCAGTCACAGTTGCCCTATCTTTTCAGCATTCCCGAAAATTCGTCAAAAAGGCCCATGTTGAACAACTGAAGCCTCACCTAATACCTACAGATCCCATTAGTCACTTTTCAAATCGCTACCCTGTTTCAGCTAACTGCACTAAGTGCGTTTACCCCACCTGAACCTCTTATAGGTATTAAATTGTGTTTTGTTGCTGTGTAATGTTTTACACATCATCACTTGATAGACAAGTGTACCCGGACTCGACGTTAAACCAGGAGATTGGCCCTCTCAAAGGTTATTAAGTATCATTGACATGACAAAAATTCCCGGCGCCGGAATCCTTGATATATTATGTCGTTAGTCATGACATGTCATGCATCATTTAGTCTATCTCGCAAGGTCCGAAGACTGATCACCTTCCGATCCTAGAGATAAGACAACTAATAAGTTTGTTTTCGAGCACCTTATTCTACTTTAAGGACACAGCGAGTCCACTTATAGTTAAGTAATTTTGTTCTTGTTTTTGAGTGTTGTATATTTCGGTGGAGGTATATTGACCAGTTGGTTACTTAGAGTTAGTTGTAAGTTTTTCATGTGTGTTGCTGTGTTTTGTCTTCCTTTATGTAGTCAAGCAAATTTCTTTCGGTTGATTTGATTTGATTTGATCTGATTTGAATTGTTTTGGTTGCGTCTTCTTCCTTTTTTGTTGGTCCTTCTGACAAAATTTTTTTTCTTTACGACGCTGTCGTTTCGGGGGGGGGGGGAGAGCTGTTACGCTTATATACAGACAACAACTTTCTCTGTACCGTCTGCTCACTCTCACGTAGTTGCACTATTCTCCGCTGAGCGGCGACTCCATACAGTATCTAAATTTTAGTGTCCGAGAACCTACATCTGAAAAATGAACAGCTGACTTTTATCGTTCGTCTTTTGCTCTGTAACAAGGTCCGCCATTACACTGCTTGTAATGACTTTATTAGGACTGCCTTGTGAGTTCAAAGAATTAATAATTATGTCGTGACCTTTCTAATTTTTTTTGTCGCGAGTTACAACTGTGCGTGGCTAATTAACATGGCTTATTATAAGTGCTTTCTTCTAAAATACCAGGTATGTGAATTGTTTTTGCCAGGTTAAAATGTTTTAGCTTTTCATGTGATTAGGACATGTGCTTTTTGTAAGTTTTATAAAGTTAGAATTGCATTTTATTTTGTAAATAATATTTCAAACTCATAGGGTTTATTTCAAAATCTATATATTTCATTTTTCTACAGGCTAAATTTTTAACTTTACAGCCTAAAATATTAAATCTTATGCATTTTACCACACCTAGCCAATTTTATCAAGGCCTAGCCTAAACAGTTATTTTCTGTACAAACTTAAAGCAGTGTAACCTAGAATACTTATGGCTTTTAAAAAGAAAAGAAACTTTTAAATCCAAAGTTTGTATCTCTGATATATTTTGTGTTACAAGTTAAGAACATTTTTAATTTTAACATGTGCTCTGCTGACATGTAGAAACATTTAAAAGTAACATGACAAGACAAACTTGGTTAAGTCCTGTAGTAACAATTACCATCTTTGTTAAAGTGCCTACTTGTCACCTTGTATTAAAATATTACAAAGGCAAACTCTTAAAACTAACTGCTTTACAATGCTTGTCTTAAAGCCTACTTGCATTCTAAAAAAGAATTGTTATTTTGTTTAATGCAGTTTTGACTGGTCCAAGAATTAAAGTTAATTCCAAGTACTACACTCATGTTCTGCTGTTAAAGGCAATCATCATCATGCAACTTTATTAGATACTTTCTGCAATAGTGCTTTTATTTAGGCCTATGTGGCTATGTACAAAAATTTATAAACTTCAAAAACCTGCAGTGGACTTTATAAGGAACTTTAAATAGGCTGTGTTCTTGTATTTTTGTGATGAAATTTAATAATATATAAATGTGTCTTTTGTATTAAATAAAAAAATATGTCTTTAGCATTAAATAACTTGGGAGGAGCAGCTATAGCAAATTTTCGGTCCTGACAACCTCAAAGAGGTTATTTTCTAAATTAATAAAATAGAGAGACGTCTCATAATTCTAAATTTTTTTTATTATTTAATTATACTTAGGTTTACAGTTGGCCAACTATATAAAAGGTTAATTACAAAAATCCATGGTATTACATATTTATATTTTCTTTGTAATCTTGTTTAATTAAATTTGTATAATTTTTGTAATCATTGCTAAAAGGGAGGGTTTTTTTTTAATTTTATTTTTGGGGAGGGATTTTCAATTCAAATTAAATTTATACATGTATTTTTTGTAATCACATCTTTTCTTTGTACTTAAGGGCGTATAACTAATTTTTTTATTTATCAATTAAGGGGATATAATTCTTTCACTAAAATTTGGTCAGTAAATTTGAATTTATATCTATTTCTCTGGTTTATTGACTTATCCTCTAGGTATCATATGAATTGTGAGTGAACGGCTTAAATATTTCCACCTTGGTGATTATTTTTTTTTACTCTAGAGGTAAGTTTTGAACATGTCCAATCTATGTGGCCCAGTGTAGCTTCCGTTTCTTTATTTATTCGTTTTGCTAAGATTGGTACAAATATAAATCTATTTTCAAACATGAAAATATAATAAACTAATGTTTTATAAAGTGAAGCCTAGTAAAAGACTGATACGATTACCATGGGGGGGGAGAGGTCACTGGACACCCTTATCAACTGTGCATGTGTGAGGGAAGCTACCCAATTTTCAGCCGCAATACCAGTTTCAAAACTGTATACATATCGTAAATCTTACACACACAAAATATCAGCATGTACTAACGATACGTAAAATAGGCGTAGATAGAATCTACTGTACTAAAGGGTAGGCAACAAAAACCAACTTTCACTTACACAGCCTCATCTCAAATTGACTGGACAACGCACGGCAAATAGGTAGGCCCACTACAGCACAGTCGTGGGAGGGGCGCGGCGGTAATAATAATTGACCAAATAATTAAGTTTTACATATACTTAGTATTCCAGGGTTAAATTAAGATTTTCTACATTCAATTCAATTTATGATATCTAATTGATACTGAAGAATTATAAAATTATTTGAAAAAAAAAAAATCAAAATCGCGTAATTGGTTCACTGGTTTTGTTGTTTTCAATTATGATAACCAAAAATATCCTGCTTTATACCATATAGAGTCCCAATAAAACAATTATATATATATATATATTAATAAAACTAAGTAATATACGTATCCATCTTATCGATTTTTGAGACATTTCAAAACATAAAAACTGTAATTCCTATATATTACTGTTTTTATTATTAATTTTAGATAAAATATTAAGATAAATAAAATATAAGATGACATGTTATAACGTTTAACAAAGTTATATAATTAACTATAAACCGGGTTTTGATTGTATGCATTAAGTAATTTTTAACCTGTTTTGAAGGAATTTTAGTTCTCTTCTTTTCAAAAAACTGAGAAGAAATTACAAAAGCACTAACATATATCAATTAGAAGGGAGGGTTAGATCATAGTGTGAAGTATTAATTAAATTCCTCTTAAATGACCAAAAAAATACGCGATTGTAAAGAAACTCCTAGGAAACACATTATTTTAACAACAAGAATTTTAAAAGATTTCAAGATAACATAAATATGGAAATCTACAAGATACAAGATAAAACTCCAGTTTCTTGGCAATTATTCTATTTGAAAATGGCGTTGCTTTATAAACTGGGTAGACACGTAATTATAATATATATTTGAATTCTCCGAATTTCATTTCAAAACAAATATTGTCTTAATAAATTACATTTTTGTAGAACATTTTTACTACAACTGACTTACATACGTCGAAAGTTTGATTCGTAAGCCCTTAATACTCTCTCGAAGCACACTCAGAATGTTAGTTTACTACAAAAGAACAAAAGGTGATCTACTCATTAAAACCCAAAATCTGATAAATTTTCTATTATAACTAATTCAACTATATCTCTTATAAAACAACCAACCACAAATGAAGAATAATATCAAGTATTTTATTGCATGTTTTTAAATCAAATAAATAAAACACTTATTTTGAAATGGTTAGTGGCATTTAGATAGATTTATTTGTCAATTGATTGCTTTCCGCTGATTAGTTTCCCATTCAATTGATTTATATTGTTGTTAAGACAGTTTTAATTGCTATAGAATAGAGAGAACCCTAGAACTGGCACACTAAATTCACTTTGTTTTTTTTAAATTAATAAAAAATATTATTTTTATACAAAACATAACTTATAAGACATAATTTTTCTCAGAAGATGCATAGAATTCATCTATGTAAAACCAAAAAAATAATATTTTAAACGTTTTTGGAGTAAGTATGTTACATGTCAAAAACGAAGTTATCATTTTTCAGAAAAACCTGTATCATCCAAAATCTAAAGCTCACTACTTTTTTTTTTTTTTTTTTTTTTTTTTTACATAGATGAATTCTATGCATCTTTCTGAGGAAAATGATGTCTTATAAGTTAGGTTTTGTATAAAAATAATAATTTTTTATGATTTTTTTAAGAAAACAAAACCTTTAACATGTGCCAGTTCTAGGGAGTATCTCTTTTGTGTAAGAAACTCTTCAGTGCGTAGAAGGAAACTATGTTCACCGTACTGTGCCTACTTGCAACGATCATCAGAATTGTTTTGATATTATTGTGATTTATATGTTTAATTTTTTATAAATTGCTGTATTCTCACATAAACTATAACAATATATTAGGACATACCGAACCATCTACATACAATACTGATCGTTAGTGTATGTAAGAGAGGTTCTGTGGGTTCTACTATAGTCTACCATATTTAAGTTTATTTTTATGTTCCTCCCCCTGTGAAATGTATTTACTTTTATGTAAACTAAATATGGAATATATTTGTTTACAATCATAAATACTCACCACACTCAAAAACGCATTCCGTGATTATACTAAGTACAATGTAAACATCGTAATGTGTACCTTATTTAAATTATGTGTACCAACTAAATGACTAAGTCATCCTCAGATGTTAACCTTCATTGTAATAAACTATAATTACAGTTATACAATTATGAGCATACTGTGGCGAATGTAAAGATTAAAATCAAACCAATACCACAATTAATAAAACAAACTTTATTTCCTACTGTACATTTTAGAATGTTTGTTTATTATTAAACCTCTGGTGACTATGTTACTGAAATGTACAGTAGGAAATAAAGTTTGTTTTATGGAATTGTAGTTTTGGGTTTGATATAATCCTTAAAATTGAAACATCAGGGGGTAATGCCTTTGTAATATAAACTATGTCTTCAAGAAATTATGACTTTAGTCATTTGTTGATGACAATTACCATTTCAGAATGAAGATGTTGTAAATTTTATTTATTTTAAACAAGCCAAATAAACATTTGAGATTCCATTGAGGTATTCTTAATGTATGTAAAAAAATAATTTGAGATTAGAGCTTAGTAGCTGACGAGAAGATACGTTGAAGATATAATTTATAAGAGGATTTTTAAATAAAACTAGTGGAATTCTTTGGTTCGGTTGGTAGTGGTCACATCAACATCTAAACCAGGGGATTAAATACGTTTTATAAAAGTTTGTAAAATATTTCAGAAATGTTTACGTTGTTTGAACTCAAATGAATAAGTTACGTTGACAGATGAAATAAATCATCTCTTTGCAAAGTGAATATCCAGTAATATTGGCTAATCACAAAATAATCCAGGTAATTTGTGTCCTGTAATACAACCAACAGCAACCCTAATCCAAGCATCATCCTTTAAATATAACTTGTATTATTATTGTCTCGTCAATACAGACATAATTTTGATTTCAAAATTGTATACAATATTCACAACATACATTTCTATAAATAAATTCAACAAACTTGCCATTGGGTCGCTCGTGGGGAGATAAAATAAAATATTTCTTAAAATCAGTTTTTATTTTCTTCAACACTGCTATTAAAGTGGATTTTTTTTTTGTAATGATGTAAATCTAAACCTTAAAAGTTGATATGTGTCAGCTGATGTGTTAAAAACATCTGGTAGAATCGTTGGGAAAGTTGTTTACCTTTCCTATAATCGACTAAACACATACATCAGATTGTTGCAAAATGTACTATTAAATTTGATGTGAATTGCACCATTTTTTAAAATGTTCATATTTTAAGTTTACCATTATCTATAAAGATATGGACCTAGATTTAGTGTTTAGTAAGTGTCATGATTCTAAGATTATTGAAATATCACCATGGCAAAAATTTCAAAAGTGAACTTAAACTTGCCGCTAACTCACAGTTTCATAAATCAAAATTTAAAACTAGTCTACATAGCTGAAAAAAAGTAGATAGTATTAAATTTTAAGTTATTTACTACATCGAGGTGTATAACCATATTCACTAATTGTAAATTGATTTCGTCATTTTTTGTAACACACATAATATTTGAGTTGACGATACTGCAAAAATTGCATATGTAACGCGTCGTAGAATAATTATCAAAACGTAATTTAAAATTTAGTTCTTTAATAAAATTAATAATACAATTTAAAAAAATACAAAACTTTTATAACTTTGAAAACATGTTCCGAATGAAAAATAAGAATATAACTGATTAATTTGCCGTTTTTAACAAAGTAGTATATAAGTATCCACAATAATAAAATTAGTTAACGAAATATTTGCAAATTCCGTAAATTGTTTTCCCGGAAATATTTATTATAAAAAGGAACAAAACTCTTGAAAGAGTAAAATATATAAATTATTAAATAATTAAACCCAATGCAAATTACTCCATTACGTTATATATATATATATATATATATATATATATATATATATATATATATATATGGACAGATATAAATCTGTCCAGAAAGTTCTTCCACATTACAATCTTCTTTCTCTCTCGGTTTTCCCAGATATTTCTTGTTAAAAAAATTCCTAATCACTAACATATTTTATTTTTCGAAACTTCCAGTGTAGATGAAGGACGTACTAAAAACAAGTATAACATACAACATGACCAAGTCATCGGGCTTTCCCATTGCCTACTATCACTTTCGGTTTGAACGCTTAATAATTATTCAGAAATACACTCTTTATCATTTCATTATTGCATGAACGATATTTAAGAACCAGCTATTTTAGAATTTATTATATGTAGACCTAGGTCATTAGTAAGTTAAAATTAATGAGATAGTTGACACATTACATTAATTCTCAACTTTGATTTAATTGTTGCTTTAAATATAATTTGTATACTGTTTGGCTCAAAAAGATGGCATGTTTATTAAATGGGAAAGGATCTGGATAAAAGAGTTTAGCAACAAAGTAATAAATCCTGTGAGCAGTTTAGAGATGGTTAAGGTTTCGTAGCAATGGATCATTACAACATTGAGTGCAGGTTTTTCCATGTTAGAAACAATGTTTCTGTTGTTGCTGTAAAACATCTTTATTGTGCGTGGCAGGGTGATCCCTGATGTTAGCAGAATAAATTATATATTGAGTTATATCTAAGAATACAATCACATTTATTGTCAAAACAATTAGTCAGAACGTTCAAGCAGAACTATGTAAGCTGGTATAATTTATTCTTAAACTTTGTCGACTATCTCACATCTCCCCCTTATTTCTCTTTCTCCCATCAAGTTTCCTCTCTCTTACACGTTATCCCTTAATCACTTGTTTCTGTACCTATCTCTGCACGTTGCTGTATTTTTGTTAAAACTTTTCATTATTTATTCTCATCAAACAGCAATGTATCAAATTTATTTTTTACAGGCTTAATATGACTGCAGTAGCGTGTCCTAACAACGAAACAATCAAACTTTCTGATATCCCATTGTCTAATTTAATGAATAATTTGTAGCATGACGGCAACATCGTATTCAATTAATTTGAGAGGCTTGTTTTAGTAATATTCCAGCTTGGTTTATAAAGCAATTATCAGTCTGTATTTAGATTATTCACAGAAGACAATTCAATTATGATATTACGTTATATTTATTAGTTGCTTAAAAGTTTAGGAGATATCTTTTAGTAAAATTTGTTAACTTTTGATAATTTGTTATTAAATTAATTTTCCACAAATCAAAAAAAATTAATATTAAAACCGTTATGTTGTTTATTCAGTAGATGATACAATATTAGGCCATAACATATAAGCAGATAGTTTTTTAGCTCATTCGGTAAATTTCGATCAAATTTCTATATAAAAAAACTAATAAAGTCTCACGTAATGGACAATCCTATAGGGTAGCACCAGTGTAAAAATAAGCCTTTATAGTTTTCATTTAACAATACTCATTTAAAATTTTTAATTCCTAAACTACTTGAAAGGTTTTCAGATAAATCTCTAAAAAGGGTGACCACAAAGACAGGCGTTACTGGTTTGATGGAAGGGACGAAAAGTTCGTTCTCATGAAGCAATTATTAGGTAACTACTCTTTTGATACACAATCAATGTTTAAATATAATTTTGTATGTTCTCGGTTCAATTTGGTTTTTCACATACAGTATGTTGTGTTGGTTTGTAACTTATGATTTGTCCTGATCTCTTTTGTCATTGGTTTTACTTATTTTGTATCTTTGCCAAGGGGTCCAATCTTAAATTAGTAGTTCTAGTCTTAGTTTCCAACACGGTACTGAGCTAAAGGGTTATGTTGTTTTTTACATTCCTAATGTTGTAAAACTATTAGTTGATAATTGGTAATATTACGAAAAGTAATGTATTGGTAGTTTATATTTACACAAATTATGGCAAATATCCGAATCATACTAAAGGTATTAATACAACTTTCAACTAATACTTTAGATGAATAAAATCAGTGTAAAAAAAGATAAAGGAAATCCTTTTCACAATGGAGTAAACCTTTATAGATGATGAACATTTCCTGTTCTTTCCACAAATTATGTTTCCACTACTTGAACTCTCTAATTTTTGAACAGCTTATAACATCTTCTCAGCTATATCATTTCTTTTTCTTACTATATCAAATGCTTTATTGATTTATAATGTTTTCAAATTTTGTAAACGAATATAAACAATGTTATTTGCCTGCCTTGGTTTAGTGAAATTGTTTTCAATTTTTATATTTAAAAAAATGTAACTTGAATTCAACTTTTTTCTTTAAGTTCATTATTTAATCTATTAACATATTTATTTGGAAATATAGGCATTTTAGATATTATAAACCTTAAATCGTAACATTTTTCTTAAACAATAAATTTCGTGTTAATCTATCTTAATTACAATATTTATTAATACTATCATAAATCATTGTGCTCTTAACGTTAGAAGGTCCACTTCCTCTCCTCACTTAACACACAATAATGTCATCACTATTCAAAATAATTTTATGTCGAGTAAATTCTAGAGGTAACCGTAGTCTATACTCCTTTGAACAGATTAACACCTATTGGTATTTGCTCCTGCCTATTGAAATATGAGTTTACCACTGATCAGGTGCTTGTCCTCCAAATTTTGCATTTTTTTATATCTTCTTATTCATTTACCAAAATGAAGCATACTAATATGATCAGGACAGACGCTTACATTTCGTTTTTTATGATTATGAAGTTTGTTTTATACTTTACATTCTTAACTATAGGTAATATAGAGAAATTTCGTCATTGGTCAAATAATCGATTTTCGAATTTTCTGGTGGATATATTTCGTTTTAAGGTCCCCTTGAGCCAATAAAAGTGGTCCATATATTGATGACTCCTTGTTTTCTATCTCCTGAGCAATGTTCTAATACCTAAATACATCATTCAATATCGAACCAACTTCATGTGGTTTATTATTGGCTACATATCTGGACATTTAATTCTTTTATTATAACTCAAAATTTATGAATAACTGCCATAAAGAAATTATTTCTTTAAAATATTTCAAACTAATAAATTTTCGTAAAATGTAGGTCTTAAATATCCATAGAAAACATATTGGTCACTATTTTTGAGATAAAAATATGGATTTGTGATTTATCTATAAAAACCATGAATATCGACTATGGGCTGTTATATAGATTAATTTCTTAACAGATTTAATGTCCTAAGCTTAATTGATTTTAGGAAAATATAAAGAATAATGACCCAAATCCGTATGAAAATCGCCAAATAATAATAATAATAAG
The DNA here is from genome assembly GCA_963513935.1 of Aphrophora alni. NCBI lineage: Eukaryota > Metazoa > Arthropoda > Insecta > Hemiptera > Aphrophoridae > Aphrophora > Aphrophora alni. The sequence continues at coordinate 43,631,157 of OY740774.1, forward strand.
AATAATAGTAATATTGTATACAATAATTAACAAAATACGCGTGTACGTAAGAAGTTGATCAAATAACATTTACTCTATCATTTGTGAACTAAATTTTATGAGGAGTTATCGAAAGACATAGTGTTCGTTAACGTTTCAAATGAGTGTTATCACTGGCTTTTCTTGAATTTTATAATTAATTAAAATATTTCAGTTTCTCAATGGCCGATTTGTATTATTGGTAAGTTTTTCGAAAAGGCTAAATAGCACAAACTCGGCGTTAAATTATATTATAACTAACATGTCACTCATAATAGGCTATGCAACTATTCAATGCGTGCCGGTTAGTTTGGTTTTAAGTGGTGTGCGGCATTATAAATTTATCAATGTCTAACTCCTACCATTAGTGAACATTCAGGGCGTATAAGAGATATTGTGACCTATATAGGTTAGAAGTCATGCGATTATGAAATTATTTATATAATAGAAGGCTACTCGCCGATTTATAATATCGTTACAGTGATTTTATTAGAAAGAAAGTGAATCTTATTTGTAACAATCTCCTTAATATTATTAATAATAATAATTTTAAAACTTATATTATCTTACATACTGTATGTATAATGTGTAATAGCTAATAATTTGAAATAACAAAATTGAGTGCTTTGTGAATACCAAGAGTTTTATTCAAATTCATAAATATATGTAAACACAAGTTCCTTCATCTTATATTTGGCGACATGTAATATAAATTAAATCAATTTCACTTATTGTGCACATAAATGAATTTTTGTGCTGACCGTACTAATTGTTATGGGAGAAAACATGGTATACAATTTTACTCCATCAACTGAGTTGAAGAATTTATAATAAATGTTTAGTCAATTTTAGATTCATTAAAAAAACATATGACTCTGTTGGTGGGGGTGGTATTATCTTGTCAGTGGATATCATTTAATTTCACAGGAAAATGACTAACATGAAATACACCAAAGTTTTACGTTTACCACCGAAATAAAATATGACAAAACCATAAACTTCCAACATTTCAATTGAACATAAACTAATATCGGTGTAAGATACTCTTTCAAAACATATAGGAAACTAACTCAAATAATAAAATACATCCATGTGTCATCCCAATAATAAAATATCGCAACTTCCAATATTTTATTACATATAGATTTCAGTATAACAACAAACAAGAACGATTTCATAAATGAAATCAACAAAACAAAACAAATAGCCTTTTCAAAAATCATTCAAGTTGGTACAATAACAAATAAAAATATTAAACTAATTAGAGAAAATTATGTTGGAAATAAACATCACGGCTTAGTAGATAATGTCGGTAACCTATATTTTGTTTTTAACAATGATACAGCGTTCGAAACTATTATCAACATAAGTTAAGTCTTGAAACTGAACAAAAAATTGATTTGTCAACACAATAGAACAAAAATCTAAAAAATCAGTTGAGACAATTATAATAATACAACATCTATCAAAAAAGCAAATCCTTCAAAGTAAGTGATAAAGAACTCAAACCGGTAAAAAAACACAACAATAATATAATAACCTCAAAATTTGTAGAACACATAATTGAAAATAGAAACAGTTACACGGGTATTGACAACAATTAAAATGTTTGGCATACAAGGTTGAAAATACCATTTATGAACGTTTTAGGTATTTTTTTAAATTTATAAATACACCAAAATAAACAATAGAGAATTGTTAAAATTAATAATATTCCAATAAAACATATAATTTAATAATAAATTCAAATTTATCCCCATTAAATCTAATATTCTCCCCTTTATCTTCAGAGTTGTAAATTGACCATAACCAAGTATGCAAGATTGATCCGTTTTATTATAATATTGTGAACGTAATGTGTTCTTGTAATTTTTATTAGTGTGTTTTGTGAGATTGTTTTATATACAAACGCAAGTAATGCCACTCTAATGTTAGGTGCAATACAAGAAATATTAACGTATGATAACTAAAGAAGGAAGAGGTTAAACTTTAGTGACTTTAAGGAAAACAGACATTACTAAGAGCTATGGATTTAGTGAAATTTATATATTAAGTCCAATTATTATATCAGTTTATTTATCTAATACATCAGAGAAAAAGTCTTCAATAATTAAAACTTCTTAAAGTTTAATTTTATATTTTTAGTGGATTCTAAATGGCATCCAGAAATTACCAATTTTAGAATTGATGCATTGATTTAATATTCTAAGAGCCTTTTAATCCAGATGACTGAATATATTTTTTAATTTCTATTACACAATTAAATTTTGTGATACACATGTAAGTAAATCCAATATTAGAGAGATAGGTTAGGGATCAGTTTTAATATACTAATGGAATAGATATGTATACAAATATTAATTCAAAAGTTGTTTGTTTTTAATGACTTCTAAAAGAAATTATATTTTTTATTTACTATCTATAAAAGTATGTAATTATTTAATTTTAAATTTTCTATTACAAGTAACTATCATCTCATAAACCCATATGCAACATATTTATATTCCTTATATTTATCAGTTTTTGTCCACTAATGTCATACTAGAAGAAATAACATAAACACATTAGTAAAAATATTCAATAATGTTTGCAAGTTATTTTTATTAAATCATTTTCTAAACAATCTAATGTTTTATTTGAAATTTTTTCAACATGGGTATTTCAATTATTTCAGATTTGAAGTAATGTGATCTCTTGGACTTTGATTTTAAATATCACTTATTACTAATATTTGATAAAATTTGTGTTTTTATTTGATAATGTTTTTAATGTATGATAAGATGCAAATGTAGATAAACTAAAATATTTTTGTTTGATCTGCATTTTGAAATGTAAGAATATACTTATAATTCAAAAGATTTATTTTTTAAATATGAAATTAAGATAAATTTTAAGCAACAGACCCTACGACACTCCTCCTATATGACTTTTTTTTGTTTCTACATTCCTATTTTTTTCTCTATAAATACTAATTACTAATGTGAATTTTTAATCTGAGTTTCAATCTCAAACGTCTTACATTTGATATATATCTGATATATTTGTATATATATATACTCAATAGTACTAAATAGACCGACAATATCGGAAAAGCGAACGTGGATTGTGAAGGGGTATGATATTAAAAAATATATATATTAATTGATTTAATTAGCAATAAATTGAGATATGATTTCAAAAGAGTTTATTTTGTGATCTTAAATGTAAACCAAATAGGGTGTATACTTTATCCCAATCTGTACGAAGTCACTGACCGACTAAAGCTACATATATTTCTTTTTCTGTTGATATCGACTCCACCCGGGCACTCAGGACTGTTGCCTTAAGGCTAATCGATTCCATTCCATGCAAATCCATTAAACCTCAACGGAATATAGTAGAAACATTTTCACAGAATGGTGAATGGATGTTTTATAAAGTCTATCTCTTTCACTCTGGCCTATCTCTTGTATATACAAACTTGTATAATATCACAAATATTGTATGTATTAAATGGAGAGTAATTTCATGTGTGTGGGCTATTTATTCAGTTTGTTGTTGAAATATCCTTTATTAAATAACAAAATTTCAATTAATATGATTTTAAGTTTGTTGTTGGCTGACTTTGTATTACCGTTATATTTATATTATGTATGTAAAATCAATGGTATTACCTAAATGAGTGGATATATTTTGCAAAAATTAGGTACGTCATATTTTTATGTAATAATAAGTACTTTGTTTCATTTTATCAATAATAGTTTAAACGTTATGAGTGACTGCCTGAAGTCCAAATCACAAAACTTTTTTTAACTTACCTTCTTAAATATATATATATATATATATATATATATATATATATATATATATATATATATATATATATTATATATATATATTATATATATATATATATATATATATATATATATATATATATATATATATATATATATATATATATATATATATATATATATATATATATATATATATATATATATATATATATATATATATATATATATATATATATATATATATATATTGTTATAACTAATAATAAATGATATATTGTTTTGTTTATTATAATTGATACAAATATCTATCAAATTGTACTTCAATAATTTTACCTGATTTATTTATGGATAATTCGCAATAATTGTTAAGTTTATAATTAAATTTATGATCTAAAAATCACTCAAAACATGAAATTCTTTTGAGCTTGAGTTCTATACATTTCCTCTCACGACTGGATATCGATCATTCAGTTATTGTTTCAGGCATGATAGTCACTAATTTCGTCAAATGCAATACACAAACAGAGCACGCACAACGTATTATTGAGAAAAAAAAATGCCAATACGTTATTAAACTAAAAACTGTATACTATACACCATAAATAAAATATTAACGTGAACACAGCGAAAGTGTATATCACAATTACTATTGATATTTAAGAACAGGAATTTATAAGTTAGTATAAACAATATTATTGTAACCCGTTAAAAATATAGGGTACTCAGAAATCAAATGATGATATCCCAGACTTACATTAAAAAGTTATTTTTCGAAACAAGTGTATTGAGATCATCGAATAGTTTATACTCAAATAGAGAATTTTATTGCATCGATTTTCAAACTTTTTTTTCGTATTTTCATTACACTTAAATAGAAAATTACAGTCAATATATGAGTTAAATAGACACGTAAAGTTTTTCTTTCGTAAAGGAGAAAAACATAGTTTTCGTAGACAATAAATGTGTTCCCTCAAATTTCTTATTTACATAATGGTCATTGAATTGTTCATAGAAAAATATAGTTTATGACTTGACCATAAATTTAAAGTTATCAAGTTCTCTAAGGAAATGCTTTTTAAACAACCACAGCATTAGGCTACTGCTACTCGTCCAATCCCATCCCCATTATGATATTGTAACAATTCTAAACATAGAGAAGGAAACTATAGTATGTAGTGTCTGTTGCCTACATAGCTAAGTCTATTGCACTTATTATTTGTTATAAAAACCTAATTACAACGATGGAGGCAAGTAATGAGAGTATTCTACTACTATTAGAAAAGAGTATCTAATCACGGTCGTAAGATAATCAAAATATTACTACTACGTTAAAAGTTGTTAATGTTGTTTTTTATAAAGTTTTATTTATACTGATGAAGTCCAATTTAAAAATTAATTTTTGGAATAAACTTTCGACAATAACCTATGGAGTATTTAAAACGTACATTAAATCGAAGATTGGAGAAAAAAAAAAAAAAAAAAAAAAAAAAAAAAAAAAAAAAAAAAACCTGATCACCTACTTAATAGTGTCAAAATAGATTCACTCATTTAGGTACTACTAATTGATTTTACATATTTAAGTAATACGCAGATAAGTGACATCATTCTAAAAATCACATTAACTGAGATCAGGTTATTTTAAAACGAACATTCTAACAAAAAATTAAATAACTATTCCCATCCCTCCAGGAAATAACTTTAATTTTAGTAGTAAAGTATATTTAATAAAACACATGTTTGTATATACAAGATTTCGGTTGTAGTGGTAAAGTTGTAGTGTACGATAAATAAATCCTTTTAACATTCTGTAATATGGTTTATCTATATTCAACTGAGGTTTAATGGGTGTCGACGGGATGAAATCGATTAGCTTTAAGGCAACTGTCCGGAGCGCTAGAATGGAATCGATATCAACTCAAAGATTAACCGTCGTAACTTTTGTTGGGTATTAAATTTGTTCACATGGAAGAAGTAAACGTTTATTTTTACTATGAATTTAAATAAAATAAACTTGCCCTAACTAAATTAAAAACAATATTTTAAAAAGATTAATATTTGAAGACTTTTTATCCATATGTGTAATATAAATTGTTCTCTTGTACTCATAATAACTTCACATTCTTTAAAGGAATTTTGTTGTTTCAAAATATCACATACATTGTTGAACTAAAAATCTAAACATTTTAATAAAACAGGATTTAAAAATACACTTTTCTTTTAAGCCTAAAATTGATATAATTAAATGTTTCTTGATATAATTATATGTTTTTCAACATACTACATAAGTATACTCAAAATATATACGTAGCATAGAGCATTATGTGATAGGTCAAAACATCAGTCAATTTTAGTATATCAACATATATCAATCTATAATTGTTGGCGATTTATCTATTAGACTTAACCTGAGAAGAAGTTTTTTCCCCCTTAATTGCTATCGTCTGTTTTCTTGGGTAACGAATGTCGTGCTTACCAAGCGAGGACAGATTTTAATAAAATTTGCTATTTGGGCATATGTTGTCTATATCTTGGAAATGCTTAATTCTTTCAATGTAAAAAAATTCGAAATTTAATGCATATATGAAAAAACACAAAATTATGTTCTTCTTAAAATCTAATGTAACAGTTTTGTTAAAATGTTAGTCGTTAGTACGTACGTGTCGTTCAGTTGTAGTTACATTTTATTTAGTTATGGAGATGTGAGAGTGTGAACAATTAATTATGCAAATTTTTGAATACTTTATTTTAATACAGTTATATAATTACCATATTAGATTGATTTAGCCCGGATTATGTTATATTAATCGAAAGATAGGCAATTAAACATCTTACCGATTTGAGGCCGACAGTACTATGAACAATTTCACACTTCAATATTGTAACATCCAAATTCAATAATCAAATTCGTAAATAAATTCATTCACTCGTCCTTCCATAAATCCAACTTCCGTGCCTTGACAGATGCTGGCACCTGGCGACCTTCTCCAAAACTAAGCATCGCATGACATCTAAGTACAAAGTACAACGGCTGGTCAGCCTACCTGTTCTACAACCCGCAGTCAGTCTACCTGTAATTACTCACAATGTTCTACATTCTTTCATAGCTCCGTTAGATATATTTTTTTTTCATCTGGTCTCAAAATTCACATCTCAGTTCTTAAATGATATGTCAGTCTACTGTTTTGTGCGCTTTAGTGTTCGAATATGTTAAATAAATTTTTATTTTCACGGCACAAGATCACGTGCTCCACGACAGGATTTTCCAGGTATTCAGCTTTACAGATTTTATCATATCTTAAATTTTGTTAATGTTTTAAAATAATTTGTTAATTATCATGTATTCTTTAAAATATGTATTTCATGTTTTATTTAATACTCAATGTTCTTTTTGAAACTAAATGATTATAAAAATTTTCATTTCTTAAAACATACTTTACAAAAAACCTTGAACAGGCACATTTTAAGTTTCGAGCAATTATGTGAAATTAGTGCAAACTAATGTTGAACATTAAACAATCAGAACATCTTATTGAACATGTCAAATATAAAACAATTAGAAAAATCTCTTCTAAATCAGAAAATTTCGTTTTACAGACTTTTGCAGATTTTTGCAAGTCTTATACAAGCTTTGTTTTAAACAAAACTATATATATATAAATAGCTTTATAATCATCTAAGAAGTTTTTAATTATAATCTTAAACGAATTTCTGTGATGCAATCAATTTTCTTTAATTTTGACAAATAACAAGACATTTTCTGTAATAAAGAAATTTAATGCTACAACATGTCTGATTTTGCACAGACGCTAAAAAACGTGTTTTTTGCTTCAGCTAATACGCTGGTTGGAGAAATCTAGCAATTCTTGCCTCATATTGCATACACCAGCAAAGCTCTTAACATGTTTCTGCCTGTTTACAAAACACGTTTTGTTTAAGATATCTACAAACTTTCAAGTGCACAAAAGTGATGTTTTTTTTAAAAAAAAAAAAAAAACTGACTCTACAGAACTTTAACTAAACTTATGTTGTACAAGTGCCTAAATTGGTTCAGCAAATATGTGTTTCTTAAAGCTATCTTTTACATGTAGACTTGTGTAGTTATTTATAGATTATAAAAAAAAAATCATTGGGTGGAGCCTGCATGCAAACTTTCGGTCCTAACAACCTCCAAGAGGTTATTTTCTAAATTATCAAAAAAAATTGACGTCAATTAATAAAATCTCAATCTTCAAAATTTCATTTCCTTTTTTTAAATAAACTTCTCATTGTATAATAAATTCTTTATTTAAAAATATATAAATTTATTGGCCAATATAGCATTTAAGAAATTTACCAAATAAGTAATATTATATAACTTTTAGTCTAGTGATGAACCTGTTTTCAATTGATATGAATTTTTTGAATTTAAAACATTAAACTCATTTATATTTTTTTTTTTTATTGTTAAATTCTGTAACTGTTTTTAAAAAACTATCATCTCATAAAGTAAAAAGGGGGGATAAATTTTCAGAATCTATTGATTAATTTTTTTTTTTATTTAAATTATTATATGTTACATTAAGGGCGTATAACTTTTATTAATTATAATATTGTTAATCATAAGCTGTTTATGATGATTTGTCTCAGGATGTCTTTCTAAGTTGTAAATGATAAAATCTGAACCGTCGAAATTTCTTTTTCTGTTTAAATAAACTTGAGCCTTGTTAATTACTAATTTTGTCTTTGTCTTTTTTTATTTTTATTTTCAAACATTGTTACCATTTGGTTCCGCCTTTCTTAAATTTAAGTCCCCTGGTAACATGTTTCTGGTAGCAGAGCGTGGTTAGCTTTAAATTGTAGCGTGGTTAGCTTTAAATTCTAGTGTGGTTTTCTCTAAATTATAGAGTGGTTAATTTAAATTCTGGAACCTTAGTTAATTTTCAAAATTTTGCATTGGAACCATCTAAATTTAAATTCAAAATTTTTCTTTTGTTAAACAAGGCTCAAATTTTATGTTTTGCAGCTTTTTCAAATACTGCACAACTATTGCTGATGAAATTTTTTTTAAATATTTAAATCTATATAAACCTATTAGTCTCTTTTTTTTTATTATTTATTTTTCACATAAACACTTACACAAAAACTTCTAAACCAATTTCGATAAAATTTTGTTTTATTATTTTGTCTGCTTAAATATTTTTTTTATATATATATTTACATACATTGCACACTCTCGTCATTCACTGAATTTGATCCAGACAGCGGGCTCATTCGGGAATTCCAAAAAAAAAAATTTAAATAAATAATAAAACCCAAAAATAGTTAGAAACAAAAAAAAAACAAAAAAAAATTCAAAATTTCCTTCAAAAATTTTTCTCGAGTTTTCTTTCGCTTGTCTGTATTAATTCATACCTACACACACACATATAGACAACAATTACACAACATATAATTCTCGAGTCATTCTCTGGTCCTTCTCTTCATTTTGTATCATCTTAAAAGAAAGTTTTTTTTTTAAAAATCACTTGGTTAATTTTTTTTTATTATCAGCAATAGTTTAAAATGGCAGTGGATTTGCTGAGATTGGTAGATGCATTAAAGAACACTGAGCTCGCTTTCAATTTTTTTTGTCATCTTGAAAGAAAATTATTTTTATTTATTTTTTTTATCATCATGAGTAATGCGCAAAATGGCGGTGGACTGGTTGATGCAGATGGTGGCACTTGTTTAATAGTTAATTGAAATGTTGAACACTCATTGAATAATTTAATCATGTGTACTAAATTTTTTTTCTTTTCTAAATTATAGGGGCCCAGTTTTTAAGTAGGACAACATGGTTGGCCTGTTTGTCTTTCTTTAAATTATTTGTTGTTTGTTATTAGCAGGTCAACATGTTCGTTTCCTGATTTAGTTTTTTGTTAGGGTTGAGAAAACCGGAGTTGGGTTTTCTCACATTGTGGGTCACCTTTTTATATTGTCTCTTTTGCCACACTTTTTTTGCTACACTTCTTTTACACTTTTTTTTAATAATCACAACATATTTTGATGAAATTTTTTTTTACACAATTTTTTTGATTAAATTAAATTCCTTTTTTTGGGGGCACATGATTACACTTACAATTAAGACCTTTAGTCAACTGCATGCCCTGCTTTGTGCAGCAGACAATTTTTTTTGACTCACCAATGTTTCATACTGCTTCTTTGTTTATTTTTAGAAATTGATTATTTGTTTAGACCTTTCAAAATTCTTTTTTCTCACGGAAATTGTCAAGAGCCGTGAATAGTTTAAATTTTTCTTCGTATGGGAGAAGAGGAATTTAAAAATAACGACGCTGAGCATGATCTGACCAGTATTGGCTTCAGGAATTTTTTGTTTTATTTTTATTTATTTTTCATATATATATATTGTTAAGGTTGGCTCAGAGGATACTCCCCCCGTCTGAGTCCGGCCTTTTCCTGAAGTCCAAGGTGCTATGCACTTTCCCTCCCTTAGTCCCCGGAGTGGTCACCTCCTCTTGGTGTCCCGAGGTGCCACTCCACCCCTTTTCCCCACGTACCTTAGTGTACAAAGTCAGTTCATGCACAGCAATGTCGACCTTTGCGTCATCCTTCAGCTCTTTCTGTCCTGGGCTTATCCCAATTATAGGTGGGAAGAGCTGAGACGCTGTAGAAATTTCAAAATTTAATAAGTAAGTGCCGAAGGAGGCTACACCCTAGAGTGGTGAATAAAAGCATTATGAAGCGTTGTTCCTATCAGGTGCCCCGTTTCTAAATTTTGTAGGAGGCTCTTCTGGCCCCTTTCTTTAGAAGTTTGTAGGAGGCCCTTCTGGCCCCTTTCTTCAATCTTTTCTTGGAGGCCCCTCTGGCCCTTTGCCCCTTCTTCAAAATTTTGCGGGAGGCCCTTCTGGCCTCTTTTCTGACTCCACCCTAACTCCGTCTTTCGGGGGGGGGGGGAGAGCTGTAACATCCAAATTCAATAATCAAATTCGTAAATAAATTCATTCACTCGTCCTTCCATAAATCCAACTTCCGTGCCTTGACAGATGCTGGCACCTGGCGACCTTCTCCAAAACTAAGCATCGCATGACATCTAAGTACAAAGTACAACGGCTGGTCAGCCTACCTGTTCTACAACCCGCAGTCAGTCTACCTGTAATTACTCACAATGTTCTACATTCTTTCATAGCTCCGTTAGATATAATTTTTTTTCATCTGGTCTCAAAATTCACATCTCAGTTCTTAAATGATATGTCAGTCTACTGTTTTGTGCGCTTTAGTGTTCGAATATGTTAAATAAATTTTTATTTTCACGGCACAAGATCACGTGCTCCACGACAGGATTTTCCAGGTATTCAGCTTTACAGATTTTATCATATCTTAAATTTTGTTAATGTTTTAAAATAATTTGTTAATTATCATGTATTCTTTAAAATATGTATTTCATGTTTTATTTAATACTCAATGTTCTTTTTGAAACTAAATGATTATAAAAATTTTCATTTCTTAAAACATACTTTACAAAAAACCTTGAACAGGCACATTTTAAGTTTCGAGCAATTATGTGAAATTAGTGCAAACTAATGTTGAACATTAAACAATCAGAACATCTTATTGAACATGTCAAATATAAAACAATTAGAAAAATCTCTTCTAAATCAGAAAATTTCGTTTTACAGACTTTTGCAGATTTTTGCAAGTCTTATACAAGCTTTGTTTTAAACAAAACTATATATATATAAATAGCTTTATAATCATCTAAGAAGTTTTTAATTATAATCTTAAACGAATTTCTGTGATGCAATCAATTTTCTTTAATTTTGACAAATAACAAGACATTTTCTGTAATAAAGAAATTTAATGCTACAACATGTCTGATTTTGCACAGACGCTAAAAAACGTGTTTTTTGCTTCAGCTAATACGCTGGTTGGAGAAATCTAGCAATTCTTGCCTCATATTGCATACACCAGCAAAGCTCTTAACATGTTTCTGCCTGTTTACAAAACACGTTTTGTTTAAGATATCTACAAACTTTCAAGTGCACAAAAGTGATGTTTTTTTTAAAAAAAAAAAAACTGACTCTACAGAACTTTAACTAAACTTATGTTGTACAAGTGCCTAAATTGGTTCAGCAAATATGTGTTTCTTAAAGCTATCTTTTACATGTAGACTTGTGTAGTTATTTATAGATTATAAAAAAAAAATCATTGGGTGGAGCCTGCATGCAAACTTTCGGTCCTAACAACCTCCAAGAGGTTATTTTCTAAATTATCAAAAAAAATTGACGTCAATTAATAAAATCTCAATCTTCAAAATTTCATTTCCTTTTTTTAAATAAACTTCTCATTGTATAATAAATTCTTTATTTAAAAATATATAAATTTATTGGCCAATATAGCATTTAAGAAATTTACCAAATAAGTAATATTATATAACTTTTAGTCTAGTGATGAACCTGTTTTCAATTGATATGAATTTTTTGAATTTAAAACATTAAACTCATTTATATTTTTTTTTTATTGTTAAATTCTGTAACTGTTTTTAAAAAACTATCATCTCATAAAGTAAAAAGGGGGGATAAATTTTCAGAATCTATTGATTAATTTTTTTTTTATTTAAATTATTATATGTTACATTAAGGGCGTATAACTTTTATTAATTATAATATTGTTAATCATAAGCTGTTTATGATGATTTGTCTCAGGATGTCTTTCTAAGTTGTAAATGATAAAATCTGAACCGTCGAAATTTCTTTTTCTGTTTAAATAAACTTGAGCCTTGTTAATTACTAATTTTGTCTTTGTCTTTTTTTATTTTTATTTTCAAACATTGTTACCATTTGGTTCCGCCTTTCTTAAATTTAAGTCCCCTGGTAACAATATTACCAGACTTATACAGATAATCCTTGGAATGAACGAAACAATTAGCTTCATTTAAATAATAAATTTTAATTTTACATTCTTTAGTATTATTTATCAGCAAACGTTGATAAGTCTTTTTTAAGATTACAATTACATTTTATTTGAAATTATAATTTGAGATAAAAGTTTGCAATTTTGCATATTAACAAAAACGTATCTGCGGTGATTTAATTGGGTTCCTTTGTTCTAGAAATCAGTTTAATCCTGTATAATGTGATTAACTTTGAATATTTTTATCTTCTTACTGATTTTGACTAAATGGTGTATGTTGGCAACATATTCACTATATGCCAGGTTCCCCCCCCCACAAAAATTAAACCAAAGGAAAGACAAAAAATTACATTTTAAAAATATCGGCTTTATATATTTTTAATAAATTTGGTTCAAGCATACTAATTAAGGAACTAAAAAAAAATAATTGATCTTCATTACTCCATTATTGTCAGGTTTAAAAGATTAGTAGGTAAAATAACAAAAAAAATATCGTGGTTATAAAATTACCGAGAAAGATGTAATTTCTCAAATTTGATTATATAAATAACTCAAATATAACATAATTTGAAAAATATTGACATAAAAATATGTCAAATCCTTCGGTAAACGTACGTTAATGTTTAGGAACAGTCTGGAAATACATATGGACATGTAGAGCCGTTTTTAAATGTTCGTTTTAATTTAATACGATGTACAATGATGAGTGTGTATTGCACAAGTTAACGAAGTTAAGGCCTATATTTAAATTTAAAAGAGTAGATTTTCTAAGATTTTAATTTAATTTTCTCGTTTAGACCACCTCCGAACTATTAATTCTCTTGACGAATAGTTTTGGTTGGTTTTTATATGCGATATATGATCTAGTGAATGAGAAGATTTTTGAAATGTGTTCCGCCGTTTGTTTATTTAATTTTAATGTATACAGTATATTTTAAATTATCTAATGTTATAAATGTATGGGAAAATAACAAAGTCCGGAACTTTGATTCTACCGAATATTTACTTTTAAATAAGTTATCAATGCAATATAATACCATGTAGGTAAAACTTGAACTGTACAATAACTAGAAACAAAAGATTTTGTAAGCAACAAATTAACATAAACATAATACAATAGCAATAACTGTAACCAAACCGTATAAAATGATAATTAAATAAACTTAATAATGTGAACCAAACTCCAAATCCATTGTGTTGTCCTTGTTTAAAGGATAATTACTAAATAAAACTATAGCATTGTCAATAAAACCAAATGATATATTATCAGGTGTAGGCGTGTTCTACTCCTTTTAAAGAATAAACCATATAATTTCCATCTACCTTTCTATCTGTGTGGACAAATATTTGCAAAATGGAGTTTAATTTAACCTTTTCTAAAAAAAACTATGAGATTCTATTTGCAGTAAATTAAGTTTTACTTTACATTTACTTTACTCAGTTCTTCTCCATTCAATGTAACAGTTTAAGTATGATTTGCAAATTCCAATAACGGAAGAATGTTTTTAATATGGAACAATCTAGTTACTACAATTTTAAAAAAGTGTCTCGGAAAATCCTGCTTTGTAATACATTTGACATTAAAAACCAATTTATTTATACGAATGTATTTTTACATTCTCATTCATCTTTCTGGTGTAATTTTAAATACATTGGAGAAAGAAAAGAACCATACATACTAGTACTAAATAATGTAACATGATATATAACTACCAAATTCAAAATAGCTTCAATTAAAATAACGTTTATACTCTAACTGATTACATCTAAAATAATAAGGGTTGATTAAAAGAACACGTTTTAATATTTAAAGTAGCAAAATAGATAAAACATAATTCTAAACGTTCAGATAGTCGGAATCTTTGACTGAATTCTTTTAAATAATCCACTCCACTCCATTTTTTTTTTTTTTGAGGAAACAGTTACCAATTAAATTTTTACTACTAATCCATTGACAGGTGTGTATTTTGTATAATACTAAATTCCCAAGGCATAACGTTCAGAGGTACAAATCGATTAATTTTGTCTTTAGATACTAATCAATAAGTGAAATTATTCTATCAAATTTTATCACACAATCAAATAAGCTTTAAATTTCATGTTTTCACATTTATCATATATTTTATTATAATTCTGAAATGAAGCTTTATCATTAAAACTCATAATGGAATAAACACTAAGTTGTGTTCAGTATTGATAAATTATCTCTACATCTGGATGGTATAGCTAATTATTTACAGTATTCTTTACACCAAGGAAAACCGACAAATTATCGCTACATTACAAAAGGGTAACGTTTTTGTGGACATTGGTTGCTATGGTGAGAAAATTAATTGCCACATCAAAAACAGGAGTAATTAAAGTAATGCAACTTTTGTTTTTCATCTTTGTGTAAATAATATCCACTATGACCGTGCCTCCTTTCATAAAAAATTATTAAAATTGAGATAAAAATGTAGTTTTGAGAAGAATAAAATTACAATTTGTAGAATAATTCTTATCGTTTTGTTATGTATTTCGCTGCGCTCAAAAATTTACGTTATTAAGATTTAAACTAGATAAAAAAATAGTCACAATTACGGAATATAATACAAATCATTGTCCTAAATAAATACAATATTAGTTTTAAATTACTCTTAGTTGGATATTTTTATTAACTAAAAAATATATCAAGTTATCATATTGATAAGCCGAAATATATAAATATAAATATATATTCGTATGTTGGCAACATATTCCCTATATGTCAGGGGTTTTTATTTTTCCTCACAAAATTAAACCAAATAAAAGACAAAAAATACATTTTAAAATTATATCGGCTTTATATATTTTTAATAAATTTGGTTCAAGCATACTAATTATTATATATAAGATTTCGGTAATAAAAACTGAAGTAAATATTCATTTGCTCTATTTTCAAGTAAAGCTGAAATTGTTTCGGCAAAATCTCCACAAGGCATGATTACAAGGTCACGCATTTATATCTGAGAGAAAGTAAAATTCATCAAAATAAATCTGTTAGGTAAAAACAACATTGACATAAAGCCACCGATCATTCAATTGACCAGTGTGTGATTTTGTTCATCTTGGTATTTATGATTTAGTTTCCCTTGACCATATTTATACATAGACTTACCTATTGCAGTCTCTTCGACCTAGTAGAGGCTCGGCATTCTTTTATAGATTACTTGTTCCAGTTTTAGATTGAAACATGGCGCTACATTAATGTGGTTCATGCCGTTTATCTCGTTTATAGAATTATTTTAGTACTGTTAATTTTCCTTTACACAATTTATGCAAAACGTCCGATAAACAATCTGTCAAAGGTTAATGGTTACAATAATTTATTATTAAGATTATCATAATTTATTATTATTAATAAACTACAAAATAAACAAATAAAAAAAATATACTCCTGACAATATAAAATAAAACAAAATACCACCCCTTAACTACCAAATATAGATGTAAAAATACGGAAGGTTAAAAAACCAGACATTATACATGTGGAACGGATAAAAAATATAATAGTTTTACCAACTTTAGTTAAGCGACTTTATTATGTTAAAAGACAAATTACAGTAATAAGTTAGAAATAATAAGGAAGGTCGAAAAGAACCGTTTTCAACAGATAAAACTTCAATTTGTTTATATAACACTGAAGCATGGCAATTTAAATTCAAAATTAATATTTTGTCCAGTGCAATTCTAATATACTTGATACAAGTTGAAAACTTGAACACAATAAATTAGTAAAATCTATGATTAAATTAGACAAATATAAATATATCTTTAAATTGTTCATACCAATTGAATATTTTCGAAAGTAAAAATACCAAAAGAAATTGTAATTTTCGACTCTTTAAATAAGATGTTTGACTGTGTATTCAGTTTTGGTATTTAAATAGAAAGGGTGAAAACCATACTTTGAAAACAAACGCCTTTCCATGTACAACCTTTAAAATTCCATCTTTTATAAATTATTTGTTTACTTCATTATATCGTTCAAAATATAACATTAACTTTGCAATTAAGTAGATTTATTTAGTAATGTTTAGTTCTGATGTAATTTTAAAATTTATGTTGATTAACTAGTTATTGTCAGTTTTTCTCCTTCCTGGTTTCCAATTACAATTCCCTAACTAATATAAACTGCAACCAAAATTACTTATTTTCCTTAAGAGATTATATCGAACAAAGGTAAAATCAATTATTAGTTTCCGAATTCTAAACCAATTGTAAATGTAGTTGAATAAAGTACAGATGAAGATTATGTAAATGTAGTAGCAAGGAGACAAAGGAAGAGCTTACCAATATTGTGTTCGGAAACTATAACAAGAAATATCTGGAAATGTATCAACTAAAGCTTCTTAGCGTAACTAAATCCTTTACGCGAGGCGTCTTATTACTGACGTTTGAACACCATTAAGATTGACATTCTGTCTGTTACTTTTTTGTAATGTGTAAGTCCTACTTCTTGTATCACAAATGCAAACACATATTATTTTTGTTTTTCTGATCTACTTCTTACTTTTGCAATGATCGATTATACTGAATCATATTTAAGTCGTTATTATGACTCAAAAGAAATAAATGTTGCAAAACACTGCATAACTTTCTCAT
Source organism: Aphrophora alni (assembly GCA_963513935.1). Classification (NCBI taxonomy): domain Eukaryota; kingdom Metazoa; phylum Arthropoda; class Insecta; order Hemiptera; family Aphrophoridae; genus Aphrophora; species Aphrophora alni. The sequence goes on from OY740774.1 coordinate 43,648,466, forward strand.
CAAACATCATCAAAACCAAATGAATATTTAGCAATATTATTCGTCACAAACAATATCATGTCTGTAGTTGAGATTAAAAAATGAAAAAGAAAATTAAACGCTGTCTTTAAAACATAATATATTCTTATATAAAAATAGTTAAAAATAAATATTGCACTTGACTTGTGAGATAATATTAGATAGAATAAAATGCAAACATATGATTTCAAAAAATAGGTTTACTTTATCAAACGCGTTTCAACGACAACATCGCTATCCTCAGGTAGTTATAGTTTAGTTAGTGTAGCTCATGTAGCACTGAGGATAGAGACTTTGTCGTTGAAACGCGTTTGATTACTTAAACGTAATTTGGTGAGTAATGCAATTAATTATCATCATACAAAGTGATATAATTTACAGAAAAACTTTATTTCGTACACCTGGTTTTATTACAAATAAAAATAAACCTATGAATGAATCATTTTATTTACAATACCTCTTGTTTAATACACGAAACATTGCTGCAATAATTATATACCATTATTATTTGTTAAGCTTACAAAATTGAAAATTAATTCACCGAAAGCTATGCATGTTAGATTTGGTTGACAAATATGTATTGTTGTTGTTCCAAAACGTGATATAATTTTGTATTATGATTTATATTTAACAGAAGTAGAAGCAGTTGAAGTAAGTTTTAAAACTTTTATGTTATGAATTTTGTTTTTTATTCAGAAGGCATAATTTCTTGGATAACAGGAAAAGACACACGTTCGTCTTGTTTTTATTTATTCCAACTTTAATATTTACTTTTAGGTGTTAGATTTTCCATAAAATTAATATTTTATCATAAATATTTCAGCGTGTCTTATATCGTGCCATACAATATATAAAAATTTATTTTATAACTAAAACAGAATATATTTTATGATTAAGACATTGTTAGATTAGAAATTTTTTTGATGGGTCATCAATTTGCCGACGAAATATTTGCTCATATATACTTTTGAGTTACCCTGCTTTCACTGTCTCTCTATCATCTCTGCAGCCCAAACTTGATAACAGATATTATTAAATATTAGTATTTGAGCATATAATTGCTATAGCTTAGCTATTTTTATCTATTTATATAACTCAAAATTTGAGAGTAGCAGCTTATAAAAATAACAAGAAATTTACGATTTTATGGCTCTTACGGTTTTGGAAAAAGTGTAGTCTCTAGGTACAAAAATTAGACGTATTGGTTGTTTCTCTTCAAAATGCTTGAGTTAGCAGTTAAATAAGTTATAAGCTATCCATGGAACTGCGGCAAAAGTCGACTCTACCGATTTCGTTCCAGTTTTATTTGGTTTTGATTGTAGGTAAACACGGAGTCAGCGTAAATCGAACTTGATTAAAATCAAGCTTTTAATCAATAACTTTTTAATAAGCCTGTCAAGGTTATTGTATATCAATTTTTATGACCTACTGTTTTCCATAAGAGCTGGTATTATAATATGTATACTTCGATAAAATTTTAACGTAAGTGGTAATCAACATTTTTAGAAATTACGTCTATTCAACAGTCTAAAGACTGATTTTGTAATTTTTTTTTAAATTTTCTACTGAAAACACACGTAACCGTTGTAGAGTTAATGAACAATTAAATTAGTTTTTGTCCTTAAAGACTATTTTTGAATATAATATGATTTATATTACTACAAAGATTTATAGTAAATAGTTGTTTTGTGGTTTTTTTTTTTTTACTATCTCAAAATTTTGAACTACTGAAAAAAATAAGAAAGATATTCCAAGAGAGTCCATGTATGCCAACATACCAAATTTGATTACAATATGTCTAAGTGTTTAGACTGTAGAAGATCGCACATAGGACAGACACTATACACGATACATTCAGCCGACGGACAAACATTAAAAAAAAAAAAAAAAAACAATTTTGTACTCAGAACTCCACAACGGATATTTTAGCACAAAAATAACATTGATTTTGTAATCATCATAATTCTAATTTTTTTCCCCAACTATTAAAATAAGAAGTAGAAATATAAAGACGTTCAATCCTTTCTTTTCTACAACCAATAATGAAGCGTTTGGAGTGAAGCCCAAGGTTTGATATTTAAACGACAGTCAAATAAACGACAGTCGAAATCGTTGAGATTTTATTAAATAATAAAGAAAAGAATACTTCCAGATTAAAGCCATGCAATAAATCAAAATATTATAAATAATTTGCTATGTTATAAATATTTTGGTTATTATTTATCTAGTTAGTTTAATTAAATGCATCTATATTAATAGCCCACTGCAGTAGAAATCAATTCTTACAAATTACGCTTATATCCATCATTTTATAGACCAATAAAAATGTTTATCATTTTGCTTTACACTGTACAAAACTATTTTCTGAACACATATATGTCGATGAAAACGTAAAAGAAATTATTTGTGTTTGTGTTTTCGACAGTTAGTCAATAACGTAAAACAATTGCGTAAATCACTCTTCAGACTGTTTTAGCCTTACAGCTCCATTAAATCACTCCTACAATGGCTGAACATTTATTTATGTTTTTCATTAATTGAGATTTTTCCAACTATGTTTGTTAAACAATTTTTTTTACTTCCGATTTTGTAATTTTACTTAAATAAAAAGAATTTACTATCTGAAATGGAGTGAATTTAATAGACCTATCATTACAAATAGATTGTTTAGAATGTACAAGGTTGAACGAAAACCCAGTCATATATACGTTGAGGAATTCTGAAGTACCTTTTAAATGTTTCAGATTTGATTGGAAAACTTAACTAAAAAATGATAATATAAGAAGATATGAGATACATTAAGGCTGTAATGAAAACAAGTTGATGGTCGCAATAGTAGCACGATGTAATTCCCAAAAGTTTGTTACATGTGTGTTGTAGGGATTGGTAACAGTATTTTTATAATAAATGAGTAGTGTTTGTTTAAAACAGTGTATAGACACTTTTCCTAAACCCTACAAATGTGTATTTCATTGCTCTTTTGAATCGAAGACCTCGAAGTTGCTGTCACGTCCTTGATTTGGCTCTGCTACATCTCCAATTTATACTAATATAACATTTTCTTTATCTTTTTGACACCAACATAATTATTTGTTTTTACAGATATTCTACGAGAGAGGAGTAAATTAGATGCATTTAGCATTGTAATATGCAAAATTGTATTTAAGTTAGTGTGTTATATGTTGATTAACAACGGGATAGGGGGGTGGATGTTTCAAATAGGCGTAATTTTTTTTTTTCTAATCGATTTTTAAGAATTTCAATAGTGTTATGAATGGTCACACTACTACAATTCATATCCACATATTTTTATTTTGTTTTTGGTGGCCGCTATTGTGCTTACTCCCCGACGACGGACGGACATCTCGAAAAACACTTTCTTTTCCTGAAGTCACTAAACGTAAAAATTAGTAGAAAAAACGGAAATCGAAATCTTTAGAGATTGGAAAACTACCGTTTACTTTGAATACTAAACAAATACAATTTTATTATTATTTTTTTAAATGTATTGCAATAACTCTCTCATGTCGTCATCAAGAAAGCCTAATAACAAAACCAACCAAATCTATTTGTTACCAACAATATTAGACCTGTAATTGTGTTTCAGAAATTGAAAATGAACCATGGACGCTGTCTTCAAAGATATATTTACATATTATAAATAAGGTCTAATATTGCATCGTTGCTCGTGCCATACCGCGTACGCAGCACAAATTATGTTAGATAACTGTAAACGTTCATTTTAAAATTATTCTAGAAGAGTTTTATATTTTATTTGTAGGTTTTGTATAAGTTACGTTTATGTCAATAAATTTGATTTCTCTAAAATATGGTAGAATTTTGTAGAGACGAATATTAGGAATAATTTTCTCATAATAACCTTATGCTTCAGTTTGTTTGTTTTTGTGGTTTTTTTTAGTGAAAAATGGCCATTAAGTGTATTTTTTCCTATATTTATATGCTATACCTAGAATAACAAACTAATATTAATCAAACTTTTAAGATAAGTTATTTTAAATTATGATACAAAACTAACGTAAAAATTATCATTCTAAATATCAATTTATGTACTCAGGGAATCTCAAACTTTTTCTTTACAAGTAAGGAATCTAAAAAAAATTAAGTGGGCGACCATTTTGGAAAATAGGAGCTGTTTTATAAAATTCTTATATTTTAAAAGCCTACAACAAATAATTCGTTTCCACTCTAGCTAATTATAGCAATTTTATTTGGTCCACTCTACTGTACTAATGTTTAAATTACATTATATTTGTAGGAATTAAAAAAGTGTAACATATTTGTATGCTTTTTATTTATATGGTTATATTAGAAAAGTTAAATATATACAATTATCACCTTATAAAAATTCAAACAGTTAAGCAATTTTAAAGGTAAAAATACTGAAACATTTCGTCTCTCTATATCGTGACAATAAACAAAAGAGTGTCAAAGAAGGAATAATCTTTGCGTGAAATGAAGGCAATCGTAAAAGACATGCAATTTAATATATTTGAAAATTCCTCGTCACTATGTTTCTCATTTGTTTTAATAATTACTGTCTGTTGTTCACCCTAGAAAGCTAAATTATCCTACATTTTCAATTATCACTTCCTTCATTTTAAGCTTATTCCAATTGGTTGGCGACAATGAACTCGTCCGAATAGTTCCATTCCCCTTTTTGACTGTCTAGTGTCTACTCAGTTGGCCTTGGTCTGGCGTCTTTATCGGTTGTCCATATAATATATTTTGACAGCTACTCGTAATACTTACGATAGATTAGGTTTAATGTGTGGATTTGTATATAAACATTCTTATTAATTATTTATATTCTAACTTTTACAGTGACGTAATTTAGTGATTTGTATTTATAGTAATATTTTTTTTTATTTATAGTTTTAATCGATACTACGTTTAAAAAGGAATCAGATGCCATTGATGACGGTGAATTAATTTCGAAGTACCTACAAGAGTGTGAAAGTGATACTTTTGACCAGGATATTGTATCTGATGATGAATTAGACTGTGTGAATTACGATAATGTTATAAATCGAAATACAATATAGCAGAAGACAATTGGTTTACATCTATTCCATTAGCACATTACTTATAGAAAACCCATATAAACATATAATATTGGGTACAATAAAAAAATAATAATAAACGAGAGATTACGGAAGAAATGAAAAATGCAGAAATAAAAAGGGCAGAAGTATAGAAACTAGTATGTTTTGTTTTGATAGGCCAAAAACAATGGTTTCTTACAAAGTAAAAAACTCAAATATGTTTTTTTTTATATCATCCACATGCCACAAAAAATCTATCTCGTTGACCAAGTTTCAAAGAAACCTCAGATAATTAAGACCTATAATGAAAGAAAAGAGGCAGTTGACTCTTTGGACCAAATGTGTCATCAATGTCATGTAGTCTAAAGACAAAACGGTGTCCGTTGGTGTGTTTTATGGAATGCTTAACATTATTCTCGTAAATGCATATGTCTTTTATGTGTGAATTCTTGTGAAAATGGATCAGAAACCGCTTTCAAGATGGAAATTTGCCATAGAAATGCGTAACCTTTAGTGCCTTTCGATTATTTCTAATTTTTCCCCTTCATGTAATTGTGGATCGATTTTCGCGGATATCTCTTCCATATCTGCTAAAAACTACATTGGACTTTTTTTTTAAACTTCCCCAAAACTCTACTATTTTATTTCTTCCTGCACATCGGTTGTACATAAACTACGCTTCACCCTGTCCCTATCATACTTTGCCCTCCACTAATTTGCTTTATTTTACATTCTAACGCTTTCACGTTTTTATTTAGTAATTCACAACTATATTTATTTTGATTTATTTTCTCCTATTGTCCCTTAACGGCTTCCCCAATTTCCTGGACTTCCTCTTTAATTTATACACATTCCCCTTCACAATTCCTGATCCTACTTTGAATTGATTCTCAATTTTTCTTCACGTCTTCTCCTAACACGCTCACTGCTAGTAAAAATTTCCTCCTTAATCGTTTGTTCCTTAATTTCGCGTTCTCGTTCCCTTGCTTCGCGTTCTTTTTTCTCCTCTTCAAGTTCATTTTTCTCCGCTCGTTCTTTTGCTTCGCCTTATTTTTTCTATTCTTCGCGTTATTTTTTTCTCCGCTTGGTGTTCTTTTTTCTCCGCTTATTCCCTCGCTTCGTGTTTTTTTTTCTTTATCTTCGGGTTTTTCCCCCTAGCTTCAAGTATTATTATTAGGTACAAGTATTATTAGAATGCCTAATATATCTTATTCTAACAATTTATAACACAATTATTTTATATATCTACCTTACCTTATTTTCTATTCCCTCAGACTCTATCTCAAGGGTGTGCCTATTGGAGCTCTTAAAGTCTCAACAAAATAAAAAAATTTGCTTTACTTTAAATTTTCTTTTTCTTTAGAGCACTTTATTTATTCCTACAATAGAGGAATTTACTGGTTATAGGATAAATTGAAACAGTCAGAATGAGTTTGAACATATAATATATTTACTAATTTTAAAAAATTAGACTTAAATGCAAAATACTACTTGACCTTATTTCTAAGAAATCAATACAACTATAATAAGTTGACTTATTCTAACATCTTAAATCAAAACCTTATTTCTCTTGACAATCTGGTATACACTTATTTCTATATTTATTATTTATCCTACTAAATTTGATATTCAAAACAATGCAATTTGTTTTTTTAATATTTATTAAATTTTAATTTTAACTTTGACCATACTGTTTCCTTTTATTAGCTTTTAGTTTGTTCAATGTTTGTAATGATTTTATTCTAATTAATTATTTCTTTTTGCATACTCCCTTTTATGATTTTATTAATTCCCGATTTTACTGACTATTGAATTCAATTTTTAAATGTTTTGAAAGATTTTATTTTTGAATTTTTTGATTTATGTGGTACCTAAATAGTTGAGTAGAGCAGATCTATTCTCCCTCAGACTTTGGATGACTGTGGTCTTCGAATAATTCGCCCAGTGATATATTTTTCGAGTGACTCTTCAGAAGTCCTTCTATCTTCTTTTATTTATAAGTTCCGTAGATTTTGACAAAATTCTTCTTTAATTACATTTTTATTTTCATGGATAACGACAAAATATTTACTTTGATATTTGCCGAACTTCGCACTAACTTGTTTTGGCAAGCTGAGCTCGTATGTAGTGACGTCTTCTCTAAGGCCAACCCTTCTTTTGTAATCGAATTTTACCTCGAGAAGTACTAGAGAACGCTTACAGTTTTCTTTACGACGAGTTCCGTTTTCAGTCTCCTATCAGAAACGTGATTTCTTCCTTGATGCTAGTACAAGACTGCTGATGAGACTTGGTTCCAAGCAGATCGTCAAAATTTTAACTTTTAACGATACCCAACTTTTACATAATTTCGGTTTTCATTTTCCTTTTATTCATTTTGATTTTCTTACTTAATTAGTGCTTTTCTTAACTCCTTATGACTTCTTTAAGTACTCTGACTCTGCCTCGTTTATTTATTTATATGTTTAGATTTTACTGTATTGTGCATAGCCGGTGGCAGGATTTCCCCCACTCCGTCTAGTATGCTACATCCCCGCTTTGTCGTTCAATTCCTGCTATAACCTAAAATCTGACTTTTTTACCTTTGATTTCTTCAACTCGCCTTAACTCTCGTTCACTTCTCTCAATTTTCTTTTGGATTGGGTTCATAATGAAGCCCCTTTCTTCCTGGTTTGTCCAAATTTTATTGAAACCTGTGCTACCTTCCTTTCCCGAGTTATGGTGATTTTAGAATTTCGTGTAATTTACAAATTTATTTTCTTTACTTTTGAAAAACATAAAAATTTTATTTTAGATTATTGATCCTTCTATTCCAAAAGTCTCAAAACCGTCCCTCTCTTCTTCCTGGCTTCTTTGGTTTCCGAGTTATGACACTTCCTTCCTATTTGGTACTCTTTCTCCTTTTTATTTGATTATGTTTAATTAATTATTTATTTTGGTTAATTATTATAATTTATTGGTCTTTTGATCATATTACATTATTATTACTTTTTTGATCAATTTTGATTTAGAAACGTTTTTTGTTTAACACCTCTTTCTTCCGACTTTTAAATTATTTATTTTACAGTTGTATTACTCTGACATCTAAATTCGAATTTTGAAAATTTAACATGTACTCTTATGGTGCTTTGCAAGACGTGACCTGAAATCTTGGATTTTCCTGTCGGTACAATCATGCGTTGCGGCTAGTAATTTTTTCCCCTATACTGAATCTAATTATTTCTCTTATTACTACTACTTTTGGGTTATTTTGGTTGATTTTTGAAATTTTTAAATTCTTCCTTGAAATCGGTTTTTTGGACTGTCTCAGTGTGTGTGTGTGTGTGTGTGGTGTGTGTGTGTGTGTGTGTGTGTGTGTGTGTGTGAGAGAGAGAGAGTGTTTACAAACACGATCCTATAAAGACCAACTTGGTCAAATTGGTAAAGGTGGAATTTATAATACATCCATTCATCATTCTGAAGATATAGTTTGACTATATTATGTTGAGGATTAATTAGTTATTACTGGATGGAAGCAATTAGCCCTAAGGCAACTCTCCTGAGTGCAAGGGTGAAGTCGATATTAACACAAAGATAAACCTATCTAGTTTTTGTTGGACTGCGACTTTGTTATGCACATGGAATAGAGGAACACTCAAATATTGGATTATATTTATTATCACGGAATAAAGTCTTTTAAATTCCTAACCTCAATATAATGCTATTTATATTTAACTGTTAAATATCTTACCCTTTATAATCCATGTTTTAGTTTAAGCAATATTTATTTTGTTTACACTCTTCAGTAATTAAATATATATTTTATCTATATATTACGTATTGGACTTAACAGGAAGTATATATCAAAATCATTTTTATTGAAATTATATAAATGTGCAACGTTTTCATATAGAAAGAATGTGGTGCAATATGATCGCCCTCTATTTATTATTATTATTATTTTATTTATTTATTTTTTTTACATACACATAACAATAATAAAATTTGTTTTTATGTTGAATAGCCATACCTATTAACATACATATTTAGAGGTTTATATATTTTTTAAACCTGCAATTTTCTACACACTGAAATCACCGTTTCTTTAAAGTGGGACATTCTTCTGTTATTGGTTTTGTTTTCTTGTTTTTTAGACGTCGTTAAATTATGAGCGTTGGACTAATAAACTGATTAAAGCACGGTCAAATGAAACCCCAGAAACTGAACTCAAAACTATGCACGTTGGTGGTTCCAAGTCCAAGATCACTTCTTCCAGAGTTGATAAGAACTAAAAAGAATCTTATGTTTTGGGTTGGATTCAATCCCACAGTATTAGCATTGATCTTGATAAAAAATTGACTTCTTAAAACACCTGACTAACAGAACAAAATTGTATACTAACTTTTGAAGATTTTTTTATTAATCAGTCCGCCACATAACGCTTCTAATATATCTCGAAAAAACCACAATTATTTCATATCGTAACTAATACTGCTCTAAAAAAAGTGGCATGTCTTTTGTATTCTGTAAAATAATAATAATATTAAAAATTTTAAGATTTAGGCCTATAATTTACGCAAAATTGTATTCCCGCAGTAGCAACAACTGATATAATATAGACCAATATTTTGCTATACGTAGAACACATAGTAAATACCGACATACATTGATAATGAGGAAAATAATAACTGACGAACATCTCCATTCAAGCTTAGGAAATTCTTATAAAATTTGGATCTACAACTTTCTTTGTGTAATCTTGAGATAAATTCCTCTAATTCGTATTTCCTATTCAAGCCTCTCTTAACCAACTAAGTCTTTCTTCCTATTCAAACCCCGTTAGAGTATACGTAGGCTAAGATTATCTATTTCTTTCACTTAACTTCTTTTTTCTAAATCAGATGATGACCATTGTATTTTTGTTTTAAAAAGACAGTACTCTGTAGCTAAACGTGTGTTGTAACGATATCATGTTGTCATGTATAAATAAATGTGATTAATGATATCTAATGTTAAATAATTAAATAACACATGTAAAAAGAAAAGGAAAACTAAATTAAAATAAAATAATTATTATTATAGAAACAAATATTATCTGTGAAGGGAATAAGCGACAGCTGTCAGCTGCAGTTTATAGTTGGAAATTTAACGGTATAAAAAAGGAAAGTACGTGTCAAGCACAAAAGAGACAGAGATTTCTTTAACCTTGGCGGAACATATGCGCCGACAAAGAAAAAAACATTCAAAATAACGGAATCTTTAGGGAAAGGCAGATGTGTTGCAAAATTGTACAAAAAGAAGGGAAAAACAAAAAAAAAAAAAAAAAAAAAAAAAAAAAGGTGATATCAATAGGAACGCTAACACTATAACGGTACTCAGGGTAGAAAGTTCTAACTGTTTTCAAAAAACAAAAAACGAAAAGAAGAAAGTAGGTCGACCAATCAAATGCGATCCCACGTGAAAAAAACCAACGGACAGATTTGAAACACACCAATGAACAAAGAAAAAGACATGTGTTGAGAAAGTTGGAAGATTCTGGACGAATCAGCGATTAGGACGCGGAACTCATGTAAAAAGAAAGGAGAAAATTCGGTAGGGACCAAAATTTCTAATGGAGAGTTAATCTTGAAAGGGAAGCCGAGAGTCAAGGACTGGGACCAAGAGTAGTCTGATCTGTGGTCCAGGAAATCTTCGAGAACAGTTGGCTACAAAGGCAAGGCGTCTCTGAGTCAACCTAAGTAGAGTAATTGTTGTGAAAAGTCAAGTAAGAGAGTTAGTTAAATTACAAGTAAGAATAGAAGAGAGCCAAGCAGAGTTTCAAAGGGGGAATTACGATCTACAAGTGAAAAGGAATTAGAAATCATCACCGATAAGGGAGCTGGAATCAGTTGCTCGAGTAGTCTACATCAAGGAAGGAAGTTCATCAAAGTGCATCGATGAGTGTGTGAATTAATAAAGCAAGATTTGATAAATGTGTTGTGTAGTGTACGGTAAAAAATCAACCAATTGATGAGAACGACATTGCGATAAGTACAAAATTGTTATATATTATTTAAATCATTATAAATAAATTTCACTTAATTTGAGCCAACAAAGATCCCGACCCGAGATAAGAGTAAATGTAAATTAGAATAATTAAAACTGAGCAAACCGTGGCAATTCCACAAAATTCTTAAAGTAAAGTCAATAGTAAGAAGTATAAAATTCAAAGAAAATTACATTAGCAAAATAAATTAATAAATCTTAAAGTAAAGTTTTCCACATTTGTAATTGTAGAAAAGTTATAAATTACATTAAAAAATAGATTTAAGATTGATAATATTATTGTGTGTAAAGATTCAAGGAGAAGACATTTACAAGGCCTTGAACATTATTAATATATAAAATAAAAAACCCATTGTCAATTGAATAAAGTAGGTTAAGGAATAACTGGAGAATGAATGGTATTAGTTAAGAACCGATAATTTGTTATTATGTAAATGTTTGTTTTGTTATAGATTTATACTAAATTAATTGTAACAATTCAAAAGGGAAAAGTTTGTTATGCGTATTAATTAAAAAAAAAAACCACAACAGCTGAAAAGAATAATTTATGTTTTATATTGTCACACAGTAAAGTAATTGCTAATTGCTCCTTGAGCGATCTTTTTAAACGTGGCGGAAGCATTTTTAGCCTACGCATGCGCTGAGCGGGCTAGATCACACGGTAACCGCTAGCTGCACGTACACGGTCCATTCTCCATTCTCTGTTGCGATTTATTTCCCCTAATATTTATTTTAAATAAGAAGAATTTAGGTTTGTGTCAAGTTTTATTACTTTAAATTGTTGTTGTCTTATGATATTGTATTTAGAGCATTCTAGTATTACATGTTCCAATGTTTCTACCTTGCCCATGTTACAGTTTAACAAAATGAGGTAAAATATTATTTAATCATGTGTAGTCTACTGTTGACATTTGCATGTCCTATTCTTAATCTACATATATTTATTATGTCCCATCTGCTCATCTTACTCTCTCTAATGTTTAAATGTTTTCCTGATCTGTCTATATGATCTATATCGTGTTTTTTAAAAAATATTTTTCCTATTTCAAAAGGATTTGCTTTTAATTTATCCTTACGTTGTAATATTACAACATAAGGCCATTCATTATTACAATTGTAATATCTTATTTTTTGTGGGTTTTGTTTTTTGGTTGTTGGTGACCTGTCTGCGCTTGTGTCATTTACTTGTGTAATATCCTGTTTTCTACTGTAATCATTACTACTACTACTATCATTGTTTGATGTATTATTTAAATGATATTGGTTATTTCTACTATTATTTATTAGATTATTTGTGATATTGGTTATCAATATTATGGATATCATCTGTTTGAACCTGCTTTTTGTGTTTCCATTTCAGAAAAATCACCGGTTTGAATGGCTGAGCCCTCTGCCATGGCGAGTGGCCAAGCATAGTTTTATATTTAGTTTATGCTATTTTTATTTATTGTTTTTTATTAAGTAAAAATATTGTATAAAATTAGTGGTATAATAATGTATTTCAAGCAAAGAGTAATATAATTATATTAATTACATACTAGTTTACCTGCTTCTACTACTATATTAAATGGTTAATCTAGAATACTGACGGTAAACGTGGCCGGTATAGCATCGCCACAGTAGCGACTAAGTGAATTGGCTCGTGGATAGCATGTCCGGCGTGGCATACATCCAGCCACGCACGCCACGTGCAGTGTGGAAAGGCCTTAACAGCTAAACGTCAACTTTGACCATCGTCAACACTAAACGTAATAGACGAAGAAGTGCATTAACTGCTAACGTTGATCAACTGCTTAGTGCTTGCAGGTGACGCATCTGTGGTTGTTTGTTAGCGCCAGCGGTCCACTCGATGCTCGCACACCCAGCTACACCTACGCCTCTCAGTCGTCTGTTAGTTTAGTTGAGCAACTAAGGCGAATCAATTAACGTCCACGTTTATTTATCAACGAATCAACGTATGTTTCTGCTGTATGTTACTATTTTACTGTTTATTTTTTACTAAATCTAAAACTGTATAAATCGACGACTGGATAATACGAAAATAGTGTGCTGTAAATAACTTTAGTTTTAGCAGATAAAAGCTGTCAACTAACTGTGTAAATATTTAGGTAAGGGTTGTGCTTGTGCGAACGAAAAGTAACTGTATAAATAACTTGTGTTAGTTAGTAACTGTAATAGTGTAAATATTTTCACACTATTATTTGCACACTGAACAAAGACGCTTGGTCTTCTGTCTGGCAGGTTAACGTAAGCAGTTCCTTTCAACAGTTAATCATGGTCAACGTTAACTGGTGTTGAAGTTGACCGTTGTTATCGTTAATGCTCACCACTAATGTGAATTTCAATTCCAAATTAGACTTAAACTTTGTATAAAATAACAATATTTAAAATCTTTGTCTGATTTTGTAATATGAAAACCTCCGTTTTTATCATGGTATAGCGTTTGTGAGTTACTACTCGTTTGTTGACGACCAAATTAACGTGTCCACCTTTCACCACTAAATAACTTTTTATATTACAATTTTATTACATTATTAAAAGGAATAGGTATTCATCGTAATGCAAGTACTTGTGATAACGTGACTTTTACATTTTGTAATCAATCATATTATTGAAGGGAGAATTAGATGAAAATAAACTGTACCCGTGTCATATTGTGTTAATAAGAGTGTTACTTGTACAATATGTTTTGTTCGAAGAGTTCCATTTAATATTGTTCACTGTATTTTTCAGTAAATTTGTATAAAATCTTGAAGTATAGTTTGTATTGCATCTACAAGAATAATTAAACTACATGGTCATATTACAACATACAATTTTCTTTACGACGAGTTCCGTTTTCAGTCTTCGTGATTTCTTCCTATTATCTCTTTATAACTTAAGAGTGGTTGAATGGTGTCATTAAATTATTTTTACTGAGACTCCCAACTGTGCTTATATGAAGGTACACTCTTGTCAGTCTTTCAACTAAAATAAAATCGAGTATGTCGTTCAGTTAGAAGAAAAGTTTTCTTCATCTATACGTAAAATGAGTACGAAACTAGAAACTCTAATAATAAAAAGAAAGGTGCATATATATTTTTTTTTAATTCACGGAGTAACATAACTAACTCTCTCTGTAAGCGTATTTTTAAATGTACGCTTAGATGATATTGTGTATGTCAATGTTAGTCTTCTCTGTTGTTCCAAAAATGTTAATACTATCTATTGTTCATACTCACAGTATCAATAATTGAACCATAGAAGAACATGTATTCAACTTTCTCACATATAATCTGTATAGAGAGAGTTAAGTCATAAATTAAGGAATCAATGCCGAATTTTTTGAAGACATAATATTTTTGGAGTTAAATTTTTAGAGTTTCTGAATTTTAAAAAATATATATATATATATATATATTGTCTTTCTGGCTTGTATCGTATGTTATCTTTAGAGCCCAAACGCAAGGATCGATTTTATTCAAATTTTGTATATGAAGTGTATTTTGCATTTTATATAAAGTGTATTAATTTAAACGTTATTCACAAATATATTTAAATATTTTTACTAACCTTCCCTCTTGATTTTTACTCAACATCTGATTTCACTGGAACAAGTATTGAAAATTAATTAACCTTATTGACAAAGGAGTGTGCAATAGAGTTTTCTAAATTGAAAGGCTAAGAATAGCCAATCACTATTTCGAGGTAGGGAAACGTGAAAGAATTCAATTTCTATTCGACGAGAGGGGTGTGACAGAGAGTATAAAAATCCACATCAAGGGAGAAAAATCATAATGTTGCTCACACAAGTGCGTATGTGCTTGAGTCATCATGTGTGAGCAGTATATATTGTCAGAGAAATCTTTGTGAAATTTCCTTTCTTTTATGAGAGATTTTGTCTAACTACATTTTGTTTTGTCATAGTCACATTTAAAATTTCATCATTATACATTAATTATTAAACAATGAATAAGAATTCAACAATCTGTCTCACGTCACAAAACTAAATAAAATAACCTAAAACGTTAGTCACCAAAAATAAAAGTTATCTAGTTGTAAGCGAAATTGTGAAATTGAACGTTTTAGAGCGTACATTATAAAAATTATTTATTTATTTCTACAGGACATAAACTTGGTTCGTTAGTAAATCAATAAAACCATTCTTAAAATAAAGGTAATCAAAACTATTTTATTTATTCCTGTACCGTAAAATTTTTTAACTTACAATTTTAGATATTTATTTGTGTGAGTTAAATTTTTAATTCAATATAATTGGAAACACCGGTAAGCCGAAGTTAAGAAATTTAATATATTGTAACAACGAGACCGATTTCTTATAAGTTGTTTTTATCGACAAATCGTAATCAGGGATTCTTTGGAGATGGCAACTATTACTTTTTGTTTCCTTACAGACTACGTTTGAGCAATTTTACAAGTTTATTTTCATTTAGAAAAAATATTATATTTTTGTTATTAAAATTACAATTAAACTTTAAGACTTCGAAATAGGAAAAAAATGCTGACGTAATATAAAATATGGCCACCATATTTAATTAAAATCAGTCTACCCAGTTTAACTGAACAGAACCCCGCAGATGACAGAGGACAGGCGACATGCAGTTATCATTACAAAAACTACTTTGACGCATTACATACATTTTCTCCACACTACTTAAACCTAATAAAGTAAAATTGCGATAATAATGTAGTGAACAATTAATTAGTCAACACTGAAGAAACTAAACGTAAAATAGTTCAACAAAACAATAATAAATAATTAAAATACAATAATAAAAATAGAAACTAATGTGTTACACAATACAACAATAACAACATGAAAATAAGTTGAAGATATTTTTCAGAATTCGTTGAATGAAGACGTGAGCTAATTGGAACCGACAAGGTTGAGGTTAGGTTTCGATGCTTTTATTTTGCAGAAAAGATAAGTTTCAAAATTCTGAGGAGTTTTATTTTTGCATAATCGTGTTTCTGAATGCGGTTTTTCTTTTATGTGACTTGCCTGTTAAAATCTTAACCTATTAAATCGAAAATGTCTTCATATCGTTGTATGTAATAAAGCTATATTTCAAAGCAGTTGAATCTTGTGTGGGCAGAACGGGAGCTTCAATATCAAGCGGACAGTGTGAATAAGAGTAAAGTGGATATTGAAGCTTTAATAAATGTAAATGTTTCTTGGACATCTAACTTATGGCTCTGAGCAACGGAAGAGAGTGAATTTTGATGCTTAAGTTGACGAAGGAAGCGTTACTCCTAACGACATCATGCTGGCCATAGTTGATGTGAACAAATCGCGAAAGAATGTGACTGCTGACTTCAATCTTTCATGTAAACACTTTAATGTGAATGTGGATGATACTATGAAGATATTTAATGAAACAGCCAATATGCTTGAGGTCTTCTTTTTATTTAGAGACAGAGAGTAGAGTTTATATTGACATATTATAGAAATGCAAGCAATATTAGAAGATGACGAACAGTACTCTATGGTAAGTTTTCTTGAAATACATGTGATCCTATAATAAATTAACGAGAATGTTGTAAGAAGTGTGAAGGGGATTGGTTCAGCGATGGTCCTTAACTTGAACTATGAAATGATAGACTGGGCAAGGGTCCATATTTGGGACTACCGGGAATCATCATGAAATTTGTCAGAAAGTTTGACAAAAACAGGAATATCTCCGAAAAGGCGAGTGAACAGGATTCTTTCCTAGAGAGATTTTGTTCTAGGATTCTGATTTTATAGTGTATATTATTTGATTATATAATAATAATTGATTCTATGTCCTGCAAGAAGATATGTTCTGGATGGGGAGGAGGACGCTAATGCGTATTTAAAATGTTGCTCCAGTGGTGCAAATAATGGACCGATTAGATTATATTAAGTTGTAGTTCAGTAATTTGTAATTCAAACATACAATAATTTTCTTTTACATAGTTTATGCCATAGTAATATTTCTTAGTGTATTAAATGGAGTCGGGTAGATTAAAAATTCTACATATTTATAAAATAGGACTATTAGTAAACATTTAGATAGGTTTGTAGAAACTAGCAAACTACACAAAAAAAGCTAAGAACTGGCCACTAAGAATTCAAATAATTTCAAGCAGAAATAAACAAAAGCGGAGAGAATTGCAAAAAAGGAACATCCAATCAGAAAAAAGCTCGTGATTATCTAAATATTAAGTTCAAAGGACTTTAATATATGTGTTTATTGTAAGCCTTTTAGATGTCTTTGTAAGAGGTGCTTCACCTTTGTAAGACTTATTGTTATTGTTTTATATCTAAGTTTTTAAAATACTTTTGAATATAAAATCTTGTTGATACCTTTCGATGTTGGGGGTCCGCCAGATTTGATTTCCGGAATCACTACAACTTGTCTGTGATAGGATTTATCTGACTTAATTATTTAAATAGTGCAGAGACGAGATTAACCTGTTTATGATTATTATATTGAGTGAAAATATTATAATTTTGATAAAATTTACATATATATTAAAACATATAGCTAAGTTTAAATAACCCTAAATATCATTATCCTACTTATTTGTCTTACTACAATTTACATCAAATTACTGTATTGATTATTATTAAAAATTCAGATTTGTTTTAGAGAGAATTGTGCAACCTTTTGTATACACCCCACTCAAAATTTAATTATATCAACAATTTTGATTATTTTTTTGAAGTGAAAACTTCTATTGACGCGTTGGGTACTTTTTGGGATGGGTTTTTCAATGGAAATCGCGTCACTCACCGTACCGTACCGTAATGTAACTTTAATATATATATATATATATATATATATATATATATATATATATATATATATATATATATATATATATATATATATAGACAACAGATACGCGCGCACATTGTATATTATAAACTCATATATCGACGAAAAATATTGCACAAACTTTCTAACATACCCATATATATTAAAACAAAAATCTACGAAAAATATTGCACTAACTTTCTCACATACCTATACGTATTAAAACTAAAAATCTATGAGCATTTTATCCGGAATCTTGTTATAAACTTTGATGTTTTTCTACACAGACGGAAGGAACCACGCTCGCATGCTCGAAATAATGTAATTTTACAAATAAACAAATTCGTATTTGTCTTGAAACATTTTGATAACTTGAACTGTTGCATTGATTCTAAGCAAACAGTAGTTTCCATTCTTAAACAAAATATACATTTCTCTTTCCGACATTAGTATCGTACTTAATTCTCACAACAATATTTGTTACTGGGTTTGATTTTAGATACTTTAGCGTGTATTTTTTAAACTTTCTATCTCTCACTCCAAAACATAAAAAACAGAATCCTATAAAGTTTAAAATTTTTCTCAGTTAACCTGACCATTCCATCACATCTTATTATTACATTAGAAGTTTCTATGTTCTTTCAGGCCTTAGGTTGTCGTGGTTTGAGATATTAGGGCGGGTATAATATGTCAATGTCTTCGTTACCAAAAACCTAAAATATCCTTGCAACATTTATATCCTCCAGTGTCAGTATTGATATTCATCAATATGACATTGTACCATGTATGATGTATATAACAGAAATCATAGGAATATGTTGACATTATTACAAACTAAAACTATCCATTTACATTTATAAAACAAAATATTTAATAATTACACAAACTAATAGGCACTAAGTATTACCAATTTAAACATCATAACCTTATAATAAACACAATTGGAAAAACCACATGATACTTTCTTAAGACAGTGTTATATTGATCACTATGGTAACAACTAAGGTAATATAGATTAAGCTTTATTCTCAATCTATATGAAATAGTTTTGTGTAAATGTTTTTATTATTTTGAATTTTAACAAATGTTTTCCTACATAACTAGGTAAAAAGCTTTAAAAGAATCGGTAGAGAAATTATTACAGCTTCATCCGTTGTGACACAATCCAGAAACAAACAAAAATAATTCGAAATATCTAAATTATTTATTTATTGTTTCCTATCAGCTGTAATTTTTAGGTGGCCTAATTTTATTCAGCCACTGAACTTCTATTTACAAGACATTCTCATATGTTCCTTGCATATTTGTCTGTCATTTGTATATTTGTTTTATATAGTATCGCCTCAATATTTGACCCAGTATCTTTATATGTATTTGTAGTTGGAAAGATTGCATATACTAATTATAACAAGTAACGTGTACAAATCTGATAAGGCCACCACTGCCTATTTTTGTAATATTAACATGTATTATGTAACCATGTTGGGATTCTCTTTAAAATTGAAAAGTGTTATCTTTAACATTATATATATATATATATATATATATATATATATATATATATATATATATATATATGATATTTGATTTTGTTATTACGAAGTTTCCATATTTTCATAATCCAGGAAATGTACATATGGCTTATAATAACTGAAGTAAAAATGAATATTTTAGTTATAATTTACCCAAATATCTTCAAATACCGTAACAACTATACTGCCAAATGTGATAGTCGATAAATTGATTGCATTGTAATACATTACTTGCATAGCGACAGAATTACCACTACATGTAAATGTGTTAGACTATATTATATTAGATCCATCTAGAGGTATCTCTTGTAGCCAAAAATAACGATTAAAACAGGTTGGAGATGGTGTATGACCTAATAAAAACTTGTTTTTTTTTCAAGTGAGATTACAGCAATGTATATACATTAATTAATAATACAAATCATAAGGAACTCAAAAGATGTTTGAAGAGTGTTGCAAATAGGGCATCGCCATTATATGCAACCCGATATTATCTTAAATTCATTTTCAACCGTGATATTGGAGCAGGTGTTATTCTAAGTTATCTGTATTAATTTGACCAATATGAGCTGGATTCCTTTTTTAGAAAGGATCAAAATTTCGATTGGCACAGGATAATGTGTCTAGTGGTATTGTCTCTAATGGTATTTTCTTTCTAAGCCAAGATGGTGAACGTTTTTAGACATTAGGAAAAGTAATTAAAATATTTAAAAACATAATTTCAAAATATTAACCAAAATAAATAATTAAAAAGTACACTGTTAGTCTTCCATCAAATAAACAAAGCTTTCTCAGATTACTTAGCAACATTTTACTGTTTCACATTTGACGTATTAATTAAAGATCATTCACTTTAGAATTGTAATTATTTATTATTTCTGTTATCAGAATATTTATCCCGGTTGCCTAGAGCGTTGTTAATCTCGTCACGATTTATTATTTTTTTTGTTAATGGGCGTGAGTAATAATCTTCATCTTGTTTCTGTGTTTGTGTTTTGTAGTTTTTAGTAAATAAAATGTCATGAATACTGTTAAATGTGTGAACAAATTACTTGATTAATAATGATTTCGTAATTCAATTGTGACTTGCAATTTTAAATGTTTGATTATTCAAATACAGCCATATTTAAATAAAATATCTTTACCATTTTAACAATTAAAGTACAAAATAAAGTTTTTAAAAATATTTTAATTTGTTCATTTTAACAATAGTTACAATTTCGAAAATTTTACTTTTTCCCCAACATTACCACCTTTCCTCTCTTCTACTGAAATCTTAAATTGAAAACCAGACTCTCATATAAGCTGCTATACTCTACAATAAATATTGCTGCCAGTAAAATTTACCTAGCTTCATCAATAACTATGTTAACAGCTTATGCAAGTTTATATGAATCCCTCTGCATTGACATAGAACACGGTTCAAAGTATCCAATTAAAATATTGTATTGTTTTATAGTTCCCTAATCAGGTACGTGAGTATCCTGCAACAACAGGTTACCATAATTTCCTTATTTTATTTCCGGACTTTCATTATTCATAAACTTCGAGTCCTGAGGTTTTCCAAAATTTAATTACACTGATGGAAGTACTCCACTTCAAAATTAGAATAAACACTTAGTAAATAAATAGTAGACTTTAAAAAATTAAGTAAATTACAAATAAAGGCTCCGAAAATAGAAAACTCCAAATTACCTCGTTGATTATATTAAAGCACACAATTTATAATTTTAAAATACAATATTTTGATATAACGTAAAAAGTA
Source organism: Aphrophora alni (assembly GCA_963513935.1). Taxonomy (NCBI): domain Eukaryota; kingdom Metazoa; phylum Arthropoda; class Insecta; order Hemiptera; family Aphrophoridae; genus Aphrophora; species Aphrophora alni. The sequence continues at coordinate 43,669,647 of OY740774.1, forward strand.
CAAACACTTCTTTTTCAAATGTATGGTAAATACTGTATTTATAAACAAATCCGTGTACTACAACAAAGAATAGAATTAAAATGTACAACTAAATTTTATTACAATCACCTTTTCTCTGGGATTACAACTGTTTAAATGACAAATGAAATCAATTTAATTAAAAACTGCTTCTCAGTAAAGCAATCAATTAATCTACAATACAATCTCGTTAAATGCGAACAATCATTTGCAAATGACAGGATTTGTTTATCTTACCTAATGGAGCAGTAAAATTCAAATATATTTCTTTTATGCGTTGTATTGCAACCTTGTTGTATTAAAAAATAATAATAAGTGGAATTATTTTTTAGTAAGTAATTTTACGTACGATAGATTTGTACATTGCAGAATAACTATCTCTTTATTTCTCTATTATAAAGTCGCATATAAGTGTGCTGTAAGAAAGGTTATTGAGTGAAAGGATAAAATGAAAATTTAATATATTTAATTTAGTCATACAAAAGATGTTTAACAAAAATATGTTTTATGGTACTTTTTGTTTTTGTTTTAAGTTGTTGTTTGCATTATCCCAAAACATATTATAAATAACTATCAAGTCGTTATTTAGTTGTAATCTTACGTTTATTTTACAAGTAATCTTACGTATACTACAATAACAACCCTAACATATTTCCCAAGCTGTATTTAATTAAATAACTATTTCAGGTTCCTTGGTAATTTGTTGTTTATTTTAGAAGATTGAAGAACAAAAGGAGTTGTAGGGGAGGGGGGGGGGAAGTTATATATTTGTACTTATGATAATTAATAATATTCTGAGCGTATTAAAGTGTTGTCTGTCACGTTATCATTTTACCTTAGTATAATGAGAGTTATGTGTGGGGTCGTAAAATTAACATCAAGATTTTCGTGGGTACATCACTTTAAAGGTCCTCTGAGTTAAACATTATTAGTATTTAAAATAATGGACTTAGTTTGTATTAGGTTTTTATTCTGTCGTATGTACAGTCCAAACTAATAGACTTACTTTGAATAAATTTGACATGTGGTGAAAGCTTACCAATATCTCACAGATTTTTTATTTACATTAACAAAAACATGATAGTCTACATGCTATGAAGACTAACACATATGAATCTGCTATGGAGGCATTAACGTTTCCTTGTAGCGACGTTTGCCCTACCCGCAAGTGGCAGAACGCTATAAAAGAACGTAAAAACATCAATGTTTACTTTTAACGTTTCACCACTATAAATTGTTAATCGCAATAAAACAATTATTTAAATAAGAACAAGAACATTTTAATAAGTAACTTTATAACTGCTGTATAATATGATATTCGTCATACTGATAATTGTATGTTAGGTTTATTTCTGAGAGTAAAAGTAATCAATTGTGGTTAGGTAGTGATTTATTGAATATATGGGATAAAACTTTGTTATGAATGTTGTACTTTACCATAATTTAGTCTAGACTAAAAAATGAAAATGGTATCATATGTTTGCTTGAAAGGTGGTACTTAGAAAATGCAACTTGATAAGTTAAGAACAACCAGAATCATTTTATGCGGATTACGGAGAAATGGTAAGTTAATATCACCGGAATCGTGAATTAAATATTATAACAATCAGCCATATATTAGTAATTAAAATTTAAACTTAATTTATGTAAATAGTGGAAACAAAATAATACAACATCCCTTTTATCAATAAGGAGCTTAACAAAAATAAATTAATTTGAAAAATAAAAGCAATTTATTTCTATTATATCTACTGGATTTTTTGTTTGAAATAGCATATACAAATTTCTGACAAACGTAAAAAAATTAAAACTGTAAGATCTTTCTGTGACAATGTAAAGTTATTGTTGTTTATCATTAAAGATATAGGCTACTTCAATAGCGGTATGTGTTATAACTCCATATATAATGTGTTATATCTAATGTGTAATAAAAATAACTAAAACTTTTCATAAAACGAAAAAAAAAAATAAATAAAAAAAAAAAATGCTGGTTTAAACAACACCGTGAAAAATAAAAAGTTATATAATTATTATAATTAAAAGGTAATTATGAGAAGTTTTTAAGAAAAGGAAATAATAAAGAAAATCATATATATTAATAAAATATTTAATTGGGGAAGTCGTTAAAAAAGGTCGGTGGGTGGGTAATATTAGAATGCCAAAGCATTAAACTACAGAAAAAGTATTAATAAGTTAATATAATAGGCGTAAATGGCTACGAAATGTTAAAATTTATCAGTGATTGCAATAATAATGAAAACGTTATAGGCAATTAAAATTGAAAATATACCAAGGTGAATAAAGAATAAAATAAGGTTAAGAATCGAAAGGTAATTGGATAAATATAATTAGTAAATAATATTAATTATAATAATATACTAATTATTATTATTATTTTAAGATGACCAATAAATACATGTTAAAATAATATAAAGAGTGTATTTCATTACGTAAAGTCAAGTGCAATAAAACGTTCTATCAAAGGCGATTGAATTTTAAACTAACAGACATATAAAAATATATAAAAGAGAATACTTCTATGTAGAGCAGGACTAACAAGTTAAAAATATTAAAATTCAAAAAATAATCAATTTATTTAAAAAGTAATTTTGGAAGTTTAACACTTTCGAAGAGGTGGATAACTTTAGAACCAGGCGGCTTTGACTATAAAATCGAGTTTTTTACAAAAGCAAAAAATCGAGAGGAAGAAGATACTAAAATAAATATTCTTCTAATATAAATGGTCTTCTGTAGTTACTGAAAACATCATCCTGAAGAAAGAATGTTCAACACTGAAAATATAAAATGAGGATTTTACAGCCAGAGGTATACAATCTACAGTGGGGCGTTACCTATTGAAGACAATTGAGGAAGATACGTATATGGTAATGAAGTTTGTAGTGAGTGCTGCATGTGTGAATGAAACTATGGATGAATTAATTAAACAAAATTAATCACTAATATAGTAACTCGTTTTATTTAAATGCATCCGAAATACTTTAAAACTAGTACTGTACCAAATTGAATGAATGATACAATCAATAATGCCATCCAGTTTAATTTAACTAACTTATTGGAATAACTTCAAAAATACAAATTCATTTAGGCGTTTTTATAATTTATAAAGCGTACACTAAGTCTTATGTAGACTGTAAGTTTGTTATTAAATATTGCACCAGTTTTTGATGGAAGCTCTCTGTATACATTCATACTATGAGGCTGATATTGAAAAAAAATATTATTCTATCGTATTTACATTTGTGAAAATAATAGATTTAGACTCATTAATACGTGATACAATTAGATGAAATTGTGTAAAATATATGTACACTATTAATTAGTATAAAGATTTATTCTTTTTTAAACAGCAATACGCCTAACAGGTTGTTCTGTACAAATTAGTAATTCTTAACATGAGGAGTTACTCCACAGGACCATTTCATTATCAAAACTGTTTAAATAAGTTCTTTAAGATAGAACATATGAAATGTTCAAATGTAATAATAATGTTTAATGTTTTTAGTGCAAATATTTTAGAGGAAATTTTAAAACATACAACTTCTATATTGTTATTCAATGTTATACCATAGCCTAAAATCAGATTTAAAAATATAGTTGGTTTCACCACTTTCAATAGGACCATCACTCAACATAACAGTAAGTCTTAGCTAATGTTCATTTGATTCAAACGCTAAAACATTGCAACAGTGTTGTTAGAATTTATCAACAAATTATTAACAGGAACGTAATGACTAGTTGCATTCATGCGCTTCAATAATAATGTGTAATTCACTGTGAGCAGGAAACGTTGTGTCATAAGCATATTGTATCAGATGTATGTTTAGAACATTTTCAATATAGGCCTATTAGAGCAACAAAACAGATCCAGTATTGATATTTGTTTTATTTATTTATAATATTTAACAAGTAGTATGATCACAAATTATACATTTATAACTTAATATGACTTATATTTTATAAAATATCAAGTAATTTTTTTTATTATTATAATCTTTAATTTGAATTACATATTTTAAAAAATCTTAATTTTTTTCTTACATAGTCTATGAAATGTCAGTTTATGCGAAAAGAAGAGAATATACATTTATCACAGTATTTTTTGTAACTAAATGTTTGTCATACATAAAATATTAACTATATAATCTTATGGACATTTAATAAATTTTAGTTTTAATACACTAAATTACAAATTCTCTAACTCAGTAAGAACTCGTAAATTAATTAGGAATTCAGTTTAATGTATTAATTTGACATCTGTGAATCTCACTTAGCACATCCATCTGTGTCTAACACAGTTATAGTTAATAAAACCAAATTCACACATGTAGACACATTATAGCCGAATCATATGAGGGTTCATTAATTTATTTCCCTGTTACTTTTACGTCAAACAAACTGTTTTTAACAACTCATTTAGGGTTCCAGTTACTATTAATGAAATATGTTTGATATTGTAGTTATTATATTATTATACGTGGATCAATAATGAACTATCTGATGTTACATTTTAATACAGGGCCTTACATAATCTTATTTATATAGTGCAATACCATAATCTAAATAAAAATATTATGGTTTATCTTGAATAAGAGTCATTTTAGATACGCAGTAAAGTGTGTAAAATTTCAACTTAAAAGTACAAATTACGTTAATAATATGTTTATCAAAAACAGCCAAACCACTGATATCAATGAAAACTTTGGGTTTTATTTTGAATAAGAGGCATTTTAGGTATGCATCAACGTATTTAAAATTCTAACTTAATGATACAAACTACGTTTCATGGTAAAATTTGAGGTAAAATTAAAAATGTTTTTGAGTATACGATCTAGAATTCAATAAATTCATTTGTTTGTTAAATATAGGCAAAATGAATTAATCTGATGAGCCACATACTTCATCTCAAAAAGAAATTGTAGGTAGTTGCACTTTATTAATAATATAATTTAACCTCATTTATTTCAAACCCACCCTTTTCTTCCCAGTACACGTACCTCACATTAAAATTTTTTAAATAAATTAAGTGACAAAATTTTCTGCATAAAAAAATTATTTTGATGAAAATCTGTCCAACAGGAAGATAGGCAAAGAGATATTATCCCGTAAACAATGTAATAGGGAAATAAAAGGAGAAATCGAAACTAATTAATACCGATATTTTATATTTATTAGCATAATTCGTTATTATATATTTGAGTAATTTTTATTAATTTATTGAAAAAGGAAATACTTTTATTGATTTTATTATAAATATTTGAAAAAATAATTCATAACATTAAACTTATGTTAAATAATAAAGCATATCTATCATAATATGGCAGAGTAATGCGTTAGGCTTTGACTATATAATTTAATTTATCAAAACATATTTAAGTTAAAACACATCATTACGTCAGGAACAATTAATAAAACAAGAAATTTAATAATTCACTCTGATAATAATAGGTACGTATACAACAAACATTTATAATCTCAATGTATCTTATGCCAATGTTACTTAATAAAACTACATTTGGTCTACACTACATCGTTACTACACATTAGACTCTTCTCTGGTGTACTGCATTATGTAATGACTGAGTGAAGTGAACCAAAAATTACACGAGTGTTTGTGCTATACGAGAAAAAATATGTGAATTATAATGTAAAAGGACGTATATTGTACGTAACTACAATTACGGGAGTTGAATATCAATAATAGGTTTTGGTTTTTAGTCCTGCATGTCAACTATTATACTCGTATTAAAACCTTTATGTTGAATGTACAAAAAATTATCCTGAGACTACAATTTGTAGCTACGGCGATCAAATGATATTTTTTTAAATAATTTCTCATCTCTCTTCTATTTGTGAATGATTTGTATTTTAAATTTATTGTAATATATATATATATATATATATATATATATATATATATATATATATATATTCATTTTCATTTATAATTTGAAAGCGTTAATTTCTCAGTAATTTCTTTATGAGATTTTTACGTGAAATGAAGTTTAAAATCCTTGAAAACCAAAATATAACATTTTACATGCAGGTTTTATGTGGATACTGCAGTGAAATATATATAGTTTTCATTACTTCTCTTCGGTTTTTACTACTCATACATTATACCACAATTTTTATTACTAAACCTGTAACAGTTTATTATGTTGTTTTTTTGCAATGCGGTATTATTAAATCGCAAAATTTGTCTTCGCCGTAGACCACTGCTAATACGACAAGCTACAAAAAACGAATATACAGACTGACACCAATCCAGAAACATTTTTGGACTTAAGGTATCTAAAAAAGGATATATCGGCAAAACACTTTATATCGAGTTTGGACAATCAGTAACTTTCTCTGTACTAGATATATTTGAGAGCGTAATAACAAACAAAAGTATATTACTATTCATATTGGTTTCGGATATTTGATTTGCACATAATTTGTTTATATTATTAATCTCGTGTAATTGTCTTAACGATAACAATATTTGGAAATATCAATGCAATAAATAAATGTTTAATGATCTAAGTTATCCTGGTACTAATAATGATCTAGTATTTTCCATTTGTTGCTAACTTATTTAAGAAATAAACTATTGCAGTATGACTTTAGTCTCTTGCAGTGAAGAGTGCTTTGAAATAACTTAAATCATGAATATTGTGTATAAACAGTTTATATAATCAAAGACAACAAAATATTCAAACACTTAAAACAATCTTGTAGCTTTCATTGTTTATAAAATTGTGATTTAAAACTCCTCAAAGACGATTATTTGAATCTCGCTCACGTTTCCGTTTTAAGAGTATTTTCCATCATTAGTAGAAGAAAATTAATATTGATGACGATAGCCTACCTCTCTGTGTTTTGTTATTTAACTGCAGTTCCTAATAGGGTAGCGTCAGAGGTTACATAGATTCAATTGTAGATTTGTTTAAGTTAGTGCCTCTGTCCTGTGTAAGCAGATAATTTATTCTATGAATAAAATATTCCACAAATCACAAATGTAGTACCAACGTCCTCTAATTTAAAAGAAATGTATATGAAACAATAACAAAGTAAATTCTGGAATTAGAAGAATTTATTGTTGACGACATTGATTCTGTTACTATTTTCATGATATAAAAATTGTCATAAAACTAAATGGGTAGAAAATGGTGAAATTAATTAATATCTGAATATGATTCCTATCAAACATTTAAATCTAACAAAGTTTAATCAAATGTAATAATTTTACCTGCAGATTTCAAAATTTATTAAACAAAATATAAAGTTACAGTATTTTAACATTTTTAGTTATAGTAAATAGTCGTTAGCAGCTCCTATTGTGTGGTAATTATTTAATTTTACAGTTAGAAAGTGAATTTAACGCATAATTAGTGTTATTACTTCATAATATTCATACATATAAATTTATAATTTGATAAGAAAAGGGGATTTTTTAATTTTAGCTAAAAGAATAATATTAAAACGTTTATTTTTTATTTTTAAAATACAGGAAGGGAAGGTTCAATATTTACATAAAAAATAAAGAAAGGTATATTTTATATTCCCGTCACGTACGAAATGAATATATCACTCCACCTTGTTCTTCTCATTGATGTATTGCTGCATTCTTTTATTAAATGTAAAGTTGGATAAAAGGAGTCTAGAAAACATTTGTTTAGAATATTTAACGTATATCCTTGCTCCCATTATATGATAAAAGAAATCTACATTTTGTGTAACTCCCCGAGTAAATTAAAAATTATTAAAGTATATTGTACGTCCGTCAGTATATATAATTTAAAATTTAAAATTTGGAATGTTATTAAAAGTTTCTTCCATACGATATTTTACTATATTTGTTTTGGTAAAGAACCTGATCATTTACAGATAATAAAACACTGTGTTATTTTTCTGATTTAATGATATTGGAAGTTTTTGAACGGTTTAAACATATTACAAGATACCTGTCCAACATAATTATATTTTTGATGAGATGCCTGCACGTTTCTATCTCTCTATCTTTTTAAGGATAATATTATATTTTATATCGTAAAATTGGATCATATTAAAAGGAATTAGTTATTTCTAGGTATATAAAATTTTAAGTTTTATTCCAAAGACTAACAAATATTATTTTTTTTTTACATTAGCTAATGACCATCAATATGAGAACCCCTCTATTTGATGATTTATTTATACCCAGAAACGCTCGATCATACAAGGAGTAACACTATCTATGGTGACAATGATATATTCTCTTATATGGCCTAAATCCCTGATTTTCTCCGTTATTGGAAATGCTTGGTAGCAACAAAACCGAACCAATTTATTGAAACCTGCCGGCCTGGAAACTTGGTATTAAGTATTTCTTTAACATTGAGACTGGAAAGAGTGAAGCTTCATCTTTACTGAAATATGACAATTATTTGCTCTTCTCTTTCAATATAATCAATGTTTGAGGAAACAAAGTTCTTGTATATACAAGTAAATCGCACATGTAATCATTGAATCATCTATCATGAATGAGTTAACAAGTTGAACACACGTTTAATCAAACTACACTTTTATATCGAACATACTTCAAATAATAATTTGGTGTGTGATTCCAAGAAATTCTAGAGTTTTGGAGGTTAAGACAACGATTCATGTGAAAAGGTGCTACGTAACGGCAGAAATAAAAATCGGATATGGGAACTTTTACCATCTCATTGAATTCAACTTTTTCAAATAAAAGTCAACTCGTTTAGGTCGATGAGAAAGTTTAATTGTTTAGATGTTATTATAAATAATATATATATAATACAAATTCTTAAATGGTTTTTCATGAAACGTAAGATTTTTTTTTTTCTTTTACCAAGAAAACTGCACATTTAAATATAAAAAGTGATCACGATAGTAATGCGTTACATTTATAAAAAAAGTGAGTCTTAAATTTAGAGTACAGTGTGAGAAAAAAATATGGAGGTTTTAGGTAATGCTTAAAAAAATAAAGCATTTTTTACCATTAAAAATAAATCCTGAGTCAGAAGATATACGTCACAAAATGAAAGTAAACTATAGATGGTGGTATATCTAACTATCTACTAAAACGATATTTATAAAAAAAATTGTACATTATAATGTTTGTTAGTGAAAAATTGTTCAAGTTTGTAAAGAATTTTTTTATCACCTCTCTTAAATCTAAATACCCTTTTAAAGTTTAAAGCCCCTAAGGAGTACATATTGCAAAAGAAAATCACAAATGAACCTTGGTTATATCTCTGAGGATAGGTGAATGACCGTGGATGAACAACACAAAGTAATAAGCAACTAAATGAAGGGAACAAACGTTGAAGTGAACAAGAGTAAACACAAGTTCAGACTCCCGTACAAATTTTGGTTACCTACTTTTGTTTACTTTTAATCCCCAAAGTGAAATAAAGTTTTCTTGTTTTGTAAAAATAAAACTCACATTTCCAACCAAAATGTTTGTGAAAGGTTTGCACCCTAGGTTTAGGCATATTCCTAAGTTTTCTTTAATTTTGTAGTTACCTTCTTTGGGTATGTCATACTGATCCACTGTTACTTATGACATAATTATTGCAGCTCAGTCTTCTTGCGGCCATCATCAGATCCATATGAAGAAGTGTTATGCAGATAAAATCGCTCCGTTTGGAGGTCGTTGTTATGTAAAACAATAAAACATAAAAGTGGATTTAGTAAGTATTTATTTATGTAATAAATGTTATATTTAAGCGTATTAGTAAGTTTATTGACAATACCCAATTATTGTTTTGAAAATATTATTGCCTAAATTAAATACACAAAAACCCTTTTACACTGAATACAAATAACACAGATACACGGTCAACAAACATGACAAAGTCGGTGCCCACTCTTTGAATAACGGCTCGAGATTGAGTTGTTATTTAATAATAGTTCATCATCTACTTTATGAGTCTGCAGTTGAGTTTTTCGTATCTTGATAACACTGTCATAAAATATTTGAATAGAACGAAAGTTGTTCGTTTGATATGTGGCCAGGTTATACTAACAAGTTTTATATCACTCCATCATAATTAATATTTTATAATTTTACTATTACGTAGGCTATAATGTTGAAATGAAAGTTTTAATGTAAACTCCATGTAAACAACCTTGACAATGCTGTAACTAGCGAAACCAGGGTAGGTAAATTTTAAATAAAGTTGTGGTTTATAATAAAAAGTGTTTGTTTCAATAAAATTAGGCCTACTATAAGGTAAAGTATATAAATCTTAAACTCTAAAGTAGGCCACTATGACGTAAATGTTCAACCTTTATACCATCCATATGTGAATTGTTTCTCAAAATTAAGGTTATAAATCAAACAATTTGTTTTCAGCCCACAGTGTTTTCAACCTTAAGTCATGGAAGTACAAGACTCCTCTTACAAATCTCTTACAAGACGCTTTTGTTTCTACATTAAACTTCAAATCGTCAGGTTTGGATATTAAAATTTAGCGTTCATTTCCTTGAACTTCTCTACAGAAAGTTAGAATAAGTAACACTGTATGTAAAACTAAAATTGACGCAAGGGGTTTTAATACTATTAAATTTATATTATTCAGTTCCTTAATTGACAATTTGTCAAACACAAAACCAGATAAAAAATATATATATTGCCAAATAAAATGTAAACATATTTGATTTTTCGGTTAAAAAACAATTTTGTTTCTTTATTACACAGATGGTTTAAGAGATATACATGCAATTTAAAAAATAACCTTAACTTTCACACTTTTGTTTTTCACTATAAAGTATGATTTTGAAAAAATCGTTATCATATCCTACAATTATTAATTTTCACAGAAAATAACATGGATTAAAATAGACGTTTTTTGTTACAATCACGGTATTACATATAAAAAATGAAATGTAGTAAGTTTTATACATTTTTAAGGAAATATTCAAAATAAAATAACGTGTAAAATTCACACTACAAATTTATAAATAAGAGCAGAAAATTTTACCTTAATTTTGAGTAAAGGCAATGTTTTATGTTATTAGCAGAAATTGAGTTAAAATGTAACTATTAGGCGTTTAAAATCAGCAAGTCTTTACAAGTTCTCTTATTGCAGCTCTTATTTGTGAAGGTTGATATTAATTTGTAAACATTATTTTGAATAAATGTTATTCGTAACGTTAGATGATTATATTTCATCTTAGACGACATAGAAACTGACAGACAGACTGAATAATCTATCCCATAATCTAATGATCTACATAATCTAATAATATTTTTCTTAGTTTTTATCACTGCCACTTTGCACGTATTGAAGTTGCTAATGGAATACGAGTTCAAAATTTAGATAAAACATTTTTAGTTAATCATCCTTTTCTCCTACATTTTAGGAACATGACTATTTATTTGAGTGATATTTATTATTTTTATATATATATATATTCTTACAAATTATTTTCAAATTAGTTAAATGAAACAGCTATATATAATGTCGAATGGGTAATGTATCCTGTTATATTTGAGGTAACAAGCATGAGTTAAGGGTTTTTTTTCAATGTCGGTTTTTTTTTGACTTTATTGGTGTTTGCGTATATTCAATTTTTCATTTTTTCTATTTACGTTAGCATCTGTTATTAATGACAGAAATATTATTTATAAAATTTTCTTCTCCGAATTTATGTATTACAAAGGTTATATATTTCATGACTAAAAATAATTTATGTCTATTTTTATGGGAAATAAACTGTTTTCTGGTCGCACAGCCTAAAGGTAGTATGTCGTGTAGGAAATTCCCTGATGAGGGAAAATGTTTATAGATTTAATCAAATTTATTATATGGGCTTATTTAGCTACATATCAAGAAATGAATTCAAATTTATTGAGAAAAAACATAAAATAACAACAACAACAACTACTACAAAAACAAAACAAACACGCCTTTAATGATTATTAATAAAATTTGCTCATGTGTAGTGCCTATGGATCCAAATAAATCATATGTGTCCATACAGTAAGGAAGATATCAATAAAAACATTAAAAAATATATTCAAAAGTGGCCGGTAGACTGTTATAATAATATAATTTTCCATACCGACTATACTGATATCATACCTATTTTATTAAGCCCAAAGCTGTGTGCAAAATTGCAGAATAAAATATATTACTGTAATCGAAATAAGGAAAAATCATAAAATATGATTTACGCCAAAAACGTATGTAGGGAATAACCGAAAGCTATTAATGCTCAATCAATGAATCAATTTAGGTACCATAATTATGTATTGGTCTAATCGGATATTTTATAGATTAAGTCGAAGTAATTATTTATTGAATAGCACTAATTTCTAGATTTAAAACAAATTAAATTATAACATATGAGTAGAATCTTTTTTCTGTGAAACTATGAAACATAAGACAAGATTTATTTAATTCCTAACAGGGAAAAGAGAGCAGTTAATGGCAATAAACGAATTATCAGATATGTGTTATTGGCATTTTGTTCAAGATGATCTCTCTCGTTTTCTTCCAATATATTTATCACGTTTTTTACTGAGTGTCTGTTACATTTTTTATTGTTATCTATCTCATGTTTTCTCTGTTCAATATTATCTCTACAATTCTCTTCTATATACTTTCTTTTTGTCTGTTTCTCTGTTTTTTTCTTCATTCCATCTACATACATTATATTATTTTCTCTTTCAGAGCTTTTATGGAAATCTAATTGTCTTCTGGAATTCAATTTCCATATCTCTCTTTCAATTCATATAATCAAATAGTAATCTTTAATTCAGTTTCTATAAGAACAATTTTAATCGCATGTATGAACAATAATAATAACAAGCTAGAAAAAATAGGAAAACTCTCTGTCATTTAGAGGGTATATCATTGAATTTGATAAAAGATTTTGGTTTTTGTTAATGATAACACATTTACTAATAACTTACAAATTTACCAATTGCTATGTATTTTAAATATTAAAGTTTATAATGTATAAAAGGTTACCATGAAGTGATTTTTCTTTATCTTAAAATATTCGACTCTCAAATTTTTCGATACTGTTTATTGAGAAAATCTGATTTTATAGATGAAGTAATAAACGAACACATTTTGCATATACTGTACATAGAATGCATCAACTAATTAGACTAATTGTTTTCAGTAAAGTTATTTATTTTCATTGATTTTTATTGAATTATATTATTAAATGAGAAATAATTAAATTTTATATTTGTGTTTTAAAGTAAAATTTCCTGTAGTTTTTTTCTTTATGATATATACGTAGGTTTTTATGGATATTGTAGATAGCATCTATATCATTTAAAAAAATTACGTTTAATACCCTTTTAAACAGACACTAAATTTTAAAAACGTCACTCTTTCAAACATAACACCTTGGATTGTGAGTCATTCAAATAAGATTCGAAATTTGAGTTACCTTGAAGGGTGAAGTAAAGCGATCCTAAACTAATAAGCTTGCAAAGTAGTGCGTATGTGGATTGTGGATTGCAGATTTGTAAATTGTAACTAACTAAGAAATAAATCAGTCCATAATAGGGCAATTTATTTTCTTGAAATACATGAAGGGTTCAAGTGTGTGTGAATATATATAAACAAAAAAATCACGATATTTAAGACCAATTGTGAACATAATTTTGTGTTTAAGCCACTAGTATCAACACATACAAGTTTCAATCTTACTAGGTCTATTAACACTAATTGATTTTACTTCTTTCGTTTAAACTTCAATTTGATAATGATTTCGGCATTTAAAATAATATCATTATTAGTGTACAAAATTCGGTTATTGGCTTTATAATTTTTATTTAGAAACACGAATATTTAAAATAAACTACGAAATGATTGGTTATTATTTGTTAATTATACGATGTTTTAAACATTAAAAACAAAGCCATGTTATTTTAATTGCAAAGACACAACTTATAAATTGTGAACTATTTAAAAAAATACTTCCTATTTGTGGCCAGAAACAACTTCATTAAAAAGGTAATTTACGAAAGCACAATTATTGTTATTGTAGTAGTTATTAGTAGTTTATTAAAATTAATTGTAATATTGTTATAATTTAAAATTTATATCGTTTTAAAATTTTAACCTAAAAATATTACCAAAGTCGAAGTTTGTAATTTGGCTTCTTTAAATTTATCACAATGTACGTGGATTTTATAAATGCTTTTATGTAATCTTTGGTATCATTATTTTTATACTATTTTCTAACTTAATGTACAACTGTTGGAAAGTAAAATTTGTGTTGCGTTTTATATTATACCAAGGCATAGTGTATAGTGTGATATTGTGTGCATTTATTAAAGAAAATGTAGTTGCCCTAATTGTAAAAAATTAAATAATCAAGTATTGGTTCATCAACGTACAATAAGGACGGCCAAAAAGTATATTTTTTATTTCTTCTGAGGAAACACTAGCAGGTTATACCTAATTCTACTTGTATATCTTACAGAAAAAAAACTAAACCCTAAAGAAAATATTTTAAATAATATTAGGTTTTTTACAACTTTTTCAGAGTAAAATATAAATTATTACCTAACAGTAAAACAATATTTGAAACCATTAGTTTAAATATGCTAAAATTAGAAATTACATAAATTATTAATCTCTAAATAAACACGTCCACAGAAATTTGTCGTATTAATTCTCAGTATGCTCCTATAAACTGACCACCAGACCCTGTTTAGCATATTACGGTTTCCACTCTACACAAAGACAAGTGAACACAAACAGACTTCTGGTTACGAATGTTTAATAATGTAAGGTTGAAGCTTTGAACGTAATAATCTGTGTTCATATTTCCATTTGAAACAAGATATTATTGAATTATTTAGTTCAGTATGGAAGTGTTGTGTGTCTTCTCTGAGTTACAATGAGTTGAATTATTTACCGAGACCTGCCACAGTTTGTGTATCGTAACTCCGTGGTAAACTATAAATGTAAAACTGGAGTTTACTAAAGAATGATTGCAGTATGAAAAATGATGCTAAATATATACCTTGTAGTCTGCGAATATAACTTGTCAATATGTTACTCTTTCTTATCATTGTTCCAGATCCGAGTGAATAAACAACATTATAACGACACATTGGTCTAAAGTAGTTTCTCCAATGGAACTGTTAGAAGAACCAAATTATTGTTTTGAAGTTCAAAAGGACATTTGTTGTGAAAAAATCAAATGTCAGATTATAACTATAATAAATATCTGATCACATTTTGGGATACAGAAAAAAAACAAAAAAACTATCCTTATTTAGAAGCTCGTCTATGTTCCAGCGAAGGTTCAGTAGGGTATCATAATTATAAAGAATTAAAAATTTATCTTGGGTGGCCAGTAATCTTGGTGTAAATAGCAAAATATTCTGGAAAACAAAACAGTTCATGAGTTTGTGCATGAGAATACTATACCAATTGCAATAATGGAATTTATAATGCCAATTTTCTTAGTCCTAAGCAAACCTGACTTGTTGAAAAAATGCATAAAAGGGATAAAACAAAATGGGAATGAATCGTTCATCAGTGTTTTATGGAAAAATTGCCCTAAAACAGGTTTTGATGGTAAAAAGGTTGTGGAAATTGCATCTTATTGCAACTCTAGTGTACAATGATGGCTGTCAAACAAAACTGAGAGTTCTGAAGCATTTGGTGATTGTTTCTGTTCAACACACCAAAGTCGCTCTAATGAAAATTGATAGACGGCGAGTAAAAGATGCAGAAAAAAGAGCCCAGCTGAAAAGCCTGGAAGGAAGAAGAGCAAGAAGAAAACTCAGACTTGAAAATGAGCAGAAGGCAAAAGAATTGGAAGGAGTCACATATGCTGCAGGGGAGTTTTAGGAATATTTTACGTTATTATATCAGTACAATAAACTTTAACGTTGATTTTCCGACACCTGCGTTTTATTTCACATTTTACAACTTATCGCAAAAAGTACAAGAGCTACAAACTCCAAATTTTTGCACTGTGTTTATAGCATCTTTACATATGGCAAGAACTAAAATCAATTGTGTAAGTACATAAGAACAAAAGTTATAAAACATTATAGAAATAAAAAACAAAATTTTAAATTTAGATTTCGAATAAAGCCCAATTTATTTAAAAATTTTACAATAAAACATATATTTTAGTCCACGTTAATCCAGGTATAATTTAAAACAATCTGGTATTTTTTATTTAATTTTCCAACAAATAGTAAAAGATATAACTTGTAAAAAAGATAGTACTATAAAATTATTGAAAGAAAAAAATAAAATAAAATTATAAAAGCTAAAAAAGCTAACTATTCCAATATAAAAATATCTATAGTAACAAGAAGGCATACTCATAATGTACTGAAAGTTTCAAATAAACATGTTAAGAAATGGCTTCATAAAAGAATAACTGCTGAATGTCTACAAATTTCCTCACGTATGCTGGCCCAGCCCCCAGAGAAGTTTTGAGAGTCTCATGTTTAGCAAAATTAATTGATAGCCAACAAAGGGAGTCGTCTCAAGAATTTTGAGTTTAGGATTATAAGCAATGAGGCCGGAATAAAGGTTTCTATTTATACGTCTTGCATATATGAACTATGAGGGTGATAAGCGGACAAGAACTTAAGTTTATTAGCATGGGATATTTGAAGTTGTGAAATAAGCGAGATACGAAGAAATAGGTTTCATCAGAGGTAATAATTTTAAGGAAACCGAAAATATGAAAGTTTACAGTTTTAAGACCTAGATTTTTTTGATAGAAGTTTCCTCTCTTGCAGTACAGAATGAAGTAAATTTATAGAACTGGTCGAAATTGTTCCAAGGGGGCATAAACTTTCGTTAGTTTATAGGACAAGAGGCTTGTGAATGTCGGTCATACGAAGGACAGGAGGTTGTGCGATGGCACTATATAAGGCAAGGTGAGTTACAAATTTGCAAAATATATCGATCATACCAATTAATCTGTCTATGGAGTAGGGAAGGTTTTAATAGCTTTGGTTCTTTCGATGTCAATTTACGTAGCGCGAGAAAGAGACAACAATTCCCAAGAAACTGATCTTAAATAAACTTCAATTTGACAGCTCTTACTCCAAATGGTAAAAAAACTGCTTTTAGAAGAATAAAATTTATTTTATTACGATTAATAAATTTTCAAAATAAACGAAACATTATTATCTACAATGTATAATCCAAAAGCATCGTTAAGAAATGACGTTAATTTTTTTTTTTACTAAAACTACCTTCAAGTCCCAAGAAACAACTTCTAGGGTATTACATTTAGATTTTGCATATTATATTGTATGTTTGTTGGGTTAATACCATGATCCAACAACTTGTTTTGTTATGGATTTTAATATTGGACATAGTATCACATACTTATAGAAAGAGTTAAACGAATAATCTGATATAGATGTCAGCTTTAAAGCTCTATGGGTCCAAAAAAGTAGTTTTGATAATACTACTGTATCAGTCACTCATATGTGCAATGCTAAACAACCCGAACGTATGGAATTATCAAATCATATTGGTTGTGGGGATAATTTGGATGTATCTCGGAAATTTTTTTTTTCCTTTTTTCGATAATTCAAAGTTAACCTTAAATAAATCTTAAAAAATTTTGATCAAATTTTGAACAATTGTAGCTTCTAAGAACACACAAGAAAGGTATTAATTTTCAAAATATTAGGTCATGAGTTATTGGTAAATTCACATATATCGCTCATGGAGCTTTTATAAAAAAACATAATTTTTTTAAAAATTGCTAATCCAGACTAAGTTCAAATATTTGGGAAATTTAAAAAAATTTCATTTAATGTGCAATTTAACTAAATAATTGCTCAAAAAAGAAATTTAAAGTTTCGGAATTAGTTACGATAATCTGTCATTTAAACTCCACTTCATCAATTAGTAGCTAAGCTTTGGGCAGGTTATGAAACAATAAAGGTAATATTTGTTTACTACATAGATACTACTTTATATGATTTGTTATAGTAATATTCACAATTTGTTTATGTTTTAACACAAGTAAGCAAGTTTATTCCTTTTATAAATCTATTTAAAAGTAATATGTACAATCTAAAACGAAATGATTGGTTTTGTCACTTTGTGACTAGAACTACAACTACAACATTTTTGGCGGAGAATGATTTTATTTTGTGAATGTTGGTGTTAAATTAGGGTATTTTAGTGTGTGTAAGAAAGTTTACGTCACATGTTACTTATTGTTTTTTATAAGTGTTCAAAACTATTCAGTTTTTATATGAGTTGTTATTGTTTTGTTTTTAAAATGTTAATTACATATAAATGTTAAATTTTTTTAGAAATGTGTAAATACCTTAATTTATGAACAAGGTATAAATTCACATTTATATCAAGCCCAATAATTTAAGCGTTACTCAATTTATACCTTTGAACTGTTATAAAACCATTCATTTTCAAGTTATTACTAAGGTCTCATATAATTTACTTTACTTGCATTATAATAAAGTAATTTCATTCTCAATACAGTTTACATTTATTTTTAACACAATACAATATGGATGTCACTATTTATGTGAAGTTACATTAAATTTTAAACACTTATAAATAGTACTTTCCCAACTTTAGTCGCTTCCACACTATAAAAGTTGTTTAAAACTTGATGTTTTAACGTTGTTTCTAAAACTACTTTTATCTATCGCAATAAATAAAGTGATAGTTATATATTGAGTTTATACTGCTAAGTCGACATAAACATATATTGTGATGTAGATTAAAATGTAAGTTTAAAACAAAGTTTGGAATATTTTCCAGGATAAAGTAGAAAGTTTTATGAATACATCGAATAGTTATAAGTTCGTATATCGTATGCTAATATTACAATAAAAACTAGACAAGAGCTTGCAAGAGGTTTACAGATTTGGTGAGTTCAGTAATATTTGAATTTCCATTACATCAATGTCAAATCGGTGAAGATTATTTAATTGTAATGTTAGGAATACGTTTATTTCACAACTTTTAAAGTTATATTGGTTTCACAAATTATACGTTACACAAATCATTAGAGTAAATTTATATTTTTTAAGTGTGATTCATTTTGAAGTAGATTAATATATAAACTTGTGTATTATTTGTATATAATACTATTATAATTATTATAATCTTAAGTTAAAGTTATGTTACAATTACGTTACGAGAAAAAATGAAGGAATTTAAGTGTAAATTTGTTTTTATTAAGTAGGAAAACACTTAAAAAAATATACATATGGATAAAGAAAGTTACGTTACTATATTTTATTAGTAACTCTATATCAAAGTATAATTTTAAAATTTATTTAGTTTAACTTCATTCTCTGTACAAAATGGAATGACATCTGTCCTTCTCTATTTTTCTTTTTTGCTGCTCGAAGCCCAAACGCATAGATTGATTTTAATTTAATTTGGTGTGTGATCACATTTTGAAAAGCTTTTTAATTTTGTTTGGAACTAAAATTTTGATTTAAAAAAACTACTCTTATGAAGAAACACAATAATATGATTATTGAAAATGTATTTAACCTTTTGTATAAAATTTTGTTCAAGAGTCCGGAACTGACAATTTTGGTGAATATCAGTTTTCATATCTGATTTTGCAGATGTGCGATTGAGAGAGTCTGGGCAATATTGTTAAATCATTTATTGTAATGCTGCTCATATAATTATCTTTCTGATACAGCAGGGAGTAGATTATATGAATCTGAAGAATGGAAATTAATCACTTCATCTGGTTTGGTGCATTACGTACTACAAAAACTTTCATGCTTCTTATTACCCATTCCCTACGTATACAAAAACCTTTGGATAGAAAGGTGAGATAATACGTTTCATTTATAATTTGCTATTTTTTTATATTTTCGATTCTATAGTATTACCGTATAAGCAAACGTTATACGGTCTTGTTAATAATACATATTTATTTTTATACAGTTGGTAATTTTTATTAAAACATGTAATTTTTTATTGTAATATAAATGTATCTGCGGAGATTGAAGGCGATCATTTTTTTACATAATTCAGTATAAAACAGTCAAAAATGTTAGACGAATAGTATTTTAAACATAATATATCACAAAATATGTATTGTAGAGAATTAAATGTGACGGGTGAAACACATATAAGTTTATTTTTCTATGGATATTAATTATTTGATGTCCCCTGAATAAAGGTAAAGGTGGTGTCTAAAATAAGGCTTGTATGCAATCTGTCCTGTGCGTCGGTCTACAACCCAAGTGCACAGACTAATTTTGACTAAATTTATAACATATGTATATTTTAGACCTATTAAGATCTTTATAATTTTTTCGCTCAACATTTGTGAATTTCAGCCAAAGAAGCACAAAATGTTTTTAACTATCGGTTTTATCGATTTAAATAAATGTCGCTCAGCTGTAGCCTAGTTTAAATTATAGGGAAATGTGATAATAAGCGAGATTAACTCGATTTCAAAGCCGTCAGTAAAACATGATTATTGTTTATGATTAATTAATAAAAAACACAAACCTGGATCGCTGTCCTTAAAATTTGTTTTAATGAAATACTTTACCGTGAGAGAGTGTGTGTAAGCTTCGCCAATTTAGGTCCACATTTAAATATTAAAATACATTTTCAAGATTTATAGTACACTTTCATATTCTCATTGGCAACTAACGAATTAGTTGTTTTATGGACGAATAGTTTCGATTGACTTTCATTTGGTTTTAGGGATGGGTGACTGAGAATTTTTGTGCAAAGTCTCTGCAGTATTTGTTTATGGAATATATTAAAGGATAATTAACCTTTTATTAAAAGTAAGTGAAAAGAATAAATGGCGATATCAAACGTATTTTAAATGCTATAATATAATACATTTATAGAAAAGTAACACGTAACAAAGGAAGAAACTCTGATTTGTAACAAATATTTACTTGTAAGAAAATAAGCAAGGTACTTTTTCATTTATAAAATCATTTTATTTACAAGAAAAACGAAATAAAATATATTGTATACAACAAAATAAGCAAAACATTTTACAATAATAATAACTGTAACTAAACCCAATGTGTTATAACTATAACAATGTGCTGCCACATCCTAATCGTTTTTATTGTCCTAGTTTAACAGTTTAAATTAAATTCAGTAATAATGTTACAATAAAAACTACATGTTGTCATTTGTAAAACGAGCTCTACTCCATTTTAAAAACAAAAATGTTGAGTCAGTCTGTGTGCTTAAACAAATAGTTCCACAATGATTTTCAATTTACAATTATGTTAAAGTTTACAAATTCTATTTGGATACAAGGACAGAGTCTATTAAGTTGCTATTTTACTTTCTCAGTGTATTTATATTTTACGTTAAAATTTAGTGAGTTTTAAAATGATTTAAAAATTCTAATAAAATGTGCTTTTAATAAAAAAGCACATGACTTTTTTCCATTCATGACTTAGGGAAAATTTGAAATATATTAGCCAACCATTAAACTGTGAAAAATTACGTAACAATAACTAATAATTCTACATATTTTACAGTAATATATATCTTCGAATTCATAATGGCCACCCTAATTAATTGTCAGCTGTTATTTTGAATGTTATTGAACTTACAAGACTTAACATACCAATTAGCCTAAGAATAGACGAAAACCGATTTCGTCTTTAGATTAGCATCAATATGTGAATCTCATGCATCACATTAAATACTTAAATGTACTTATTTTCCATTTCAATCATTATATAATTTTTCGAGATAGTTTAATTTACTTTTAAAAACATACCTAACTATCAATCCTTCAAGAATACGCTCTAAGCTGCGAGCAGTTTTTTTACAATTATCTGTGTATCTCCCTGAATGTTCACAGAATTCATTATAAACAAAAGAAAACAGACAAAATGCCGTTACATTGTAAAAGGTAACGTTTTTGTGGACAATGGTTGCTATAGTGACGAATTTAATTGTCATGTCCGAAACAGGATTAATTAAAGTCATTTATCTTTTGTTTTTCATCTTTTTTATGAATTATATTTACAAAAACTGTTTCTTCTTTTATAACAATGTGCATAAATGTGTGAAAATAATATTTGATTCCATTTTTATAAAAATTCAATGAAGATTGCAATTTTTTTTAAATATATAAATTAATTATATATTGAGTGTAGCTGAATTGACGCTTGAACAACCGTCCTCCTGGTCATTAAGTTTGTTAATAATAAAAACAGGTTAATACTGTTTACATCAAAAGTCAAGGGGAATTCACCTGGTACACCGTGCTAAATTTAAAAAGTAGATCAATAATTAATGTTTCAAACTACTTTCACTATCTTAAAAAATACCAAGAAATTATCTGACTTTGGATTTCCTTTACTTAACGCGTCAACAGCATTAATTAAGCTTGTCTAGACTGGTTGAAATTCTGGGACAAAGTGGAGATGGTTTGAGTTACGCGAACACCTTTAAACGACAAGTGCTAATCACAGGACAAAAGAGATAGTTATCTCCAATCAAAGTTTTAAATCTCGATTAAACTGAGACAAAATCACCATCAATTGTAAAAATAATTAATAACTCGCTCCACAGCACTACTCTGTACCTCCTGCTAAAACCTGATGATTGCAACTGACAATAATTCTGAAATGTTAACAAATACAACTAACATGTATTAGCCATATAGTCTGTTGAAACACGTATTATAAATGAAGTTATTTAAACCATATATTTATCCAATGAGTCATGATTACCTTGAAATCTAAACAGGAAAGAAGTATAAAAAATCCGGTTAATATTTGAACGACTACATTCATACTATGATATAATATATCGGCACGTTAGTGGATCCACAAACAAAAACAAATAGTCGATCTATTATGTAACCTTTTAATCTGATGAACAATTATAATGTTAAGGTTGCTATACAAATAATAGCAGTTGCTTCCCTTATTGTGTTTCATAAGGGAAAATAACTGAGTAATATTAGATGTTACATGCAACTTATATTCCTTCTCTTGTGATTTCTTCAACCGATCCTTCTCACCTCAATTGATAAAACCATCTATAAATGCGTGTAATTGATAAGTTTTTTTATGGTTTTATTTTTTTCACAAAACACACAAATATACAAAATAGAAAAACACACAACACAAACTAATTACATGTGAACGTTTTTATGCCTTTTACACTTATGTTTAGGTCTGGGCTAGGTTAGGTTAGGTTAGGTTTTATACTTCAGGTGGCCAAAATACTACAATATCTTTGATAATTCGATCGAACAGATCAGTTTCTTGATGGTGTTTCCGCCATAGAAATTCACATAAGTAAGAGTCAAGCATTACCCTGCTTGTGCCACACTCTTTACGATTTTATCTTTTTGCCAAAACCCACAAAGATTCTATTCGTTGAGTATGAGCTCCAGATATGATGTCGAGAAATTTCTCCGAATGGTTAACTGTAAGATGTGTGAAGTTCATGTTAGGTATATTTGTTATGCCACTGTAAGATTTCCACATATCTGACATAATCGTGGTTCCTAGCTCAATACACTCTGCTATAGTAGAAAGCAACATTTCAGCTGTTCTGTTTGGCACAGCATACAAGAAGCACTTCTTATCCTCACTACATATCCCGCCAAACACCCATTGTTGAGGATACTCTCAACGTGATTTTTTCTTTTCGAAAAACACGACTCGTCAATTTCAACAGTTTTATTCATTCCGCCGATTTTTTTGTATTGTTAAGAATGGAATGTGCACAAACTTCTCTTAAATATTTTTTCCAGTCTGTTATCGATCCTGCACTCCTAACTATATCTTCGGCTCAAAACTTAGTGGTAGTGTATTCTTTCGACCAACAGTATATGAAAAAAAAATAACTTCAAAAGGAAGTTTACTGCTTTCCAGCAAAGTATCTTACCTAACGCCAAATGCAACTCGACAGTATTTTTTTTTTGTCACCGCCACCGATCATGAACTTCAGTAAAACTTATCGACATTTCGTGTCCCGCAATACAATATCGCGTGTTATGCAGTATTCCTTTATTACATAAAAAATCAACGGCTTTTTCCTTACTATCTATCTCACGAACTAAACGTAGCAGCGACATGATTAGTATTGAACCGCTAACTGGGCATTGATGTTTGCACGGCGCGGCTTGCAACTCGGAGTAACTGATAAGATAATGAGACAATACGCAACGCAGCCTGTCTATTGAGCTTTTATTTTATCAAGGAACCAACCAATAAATAGCGAAAAATAGTCACACAACTAGTATAGAAAATAATTTGAGCCATTCGGTCGTATAATAGAAAAGACTATCAAATTATTATTAACAACACTTATTATTAAATACATTATTTACGTTAAGTTTTTAACATTTAATCAATATTCTACGTATTACTGCAATCCAGTAGACTTAATCCCTTAGGTAAAGGCAATACATGAGATAAGACACGCCTGGACGTGGTCTGCACAACAGCTTAGTAGCCTTACATGTTTTGAATAGAAACTAAGGGATTGGTATTATAATAAATACTTGTCTAAGCACACATTATGTGTCTATTCATAGTGCAAGTTAGAAAAATGTGTTCACCTGACTTTTGCAAGCATCATGTACTAAATTAAATAAAACAATATCAAATAAATATACCAAATATCAAAGTTTTACATATTAAAATTGGAATTATAACAATAAAAATGTTCTTGCTCTATTTTTTTAATTTTTTTTTTACCATTTATTTAGCATTGAATTTAAATATAAAAATTAGATTTCTTACCGGAAAACTTAGTCTTCTCTTGAGTTAAACGTGTTACACTTGTTTCATGACTGATTTATTATCAAACATTGCACACAAAACACGTATTCAATGTGAAAAAAATACACAGCTCACATTTAATTCTATGTTCATTCGAACGCCGTCATAATAAATAAAAACACCACAAAAACATGTAAAAATTCATAAATCATTTTACATAGAATTAAATGTGAGCTGTGTATTATTTTATTTTTTTTACATTTAATATATATGTTTCGCGCATAGTGTTTGATAATGTGATAAGTCATGAAACAGCTCTACCACGTCTAACTCAGGACAAGTTCATGTTTGACTGTAAGAAATCTAATTTTTAATTTCAACTTACGTTATCCGAACCAAGTAAATTTATTTAAGTTTATTATTTACAGTGATTTAGACTACATGCTTTATTTTGTTTCCCAACTTTTTAGGAAAGGGCCCATTATTAATATAAAATGGTTAGTCAGTTTTTAGATAGTTTATTTAAAATAAGTTTAAGTTTGGTGCCTATCTTATGTATACTTATCCAGAACCTAAATATGTTTGTTAAAGATTTATTATCTGTGCCGATTTAACATATATGGATAGATGGTGATTTTCTCATTTTAAACCATAGGACTGAGAATTATTAGCCCCAATTTATACTATAGGATGTGAGCTGTGACCTAACTAACATCCACAAAGGCACTTTTGAGGGTGTTTGAATTTATTTTGGCGACAACCATGTTACTGCCTGTTTGTGGATTTGTACTGGGCGGTTATCATACGGTTTTTGTTTAATGAAAGAAGATTTTAAACAAAACGCAAAAAAATCTCTTCCCCATTTCGCATACACTAAAAATCCATAGCACATTGGTATATCACGACCATCCCACAAAACATAAATATAGATAGTGTATTGAGCAACGTAAGTTATATAATTCAAATCATTTTAAATACTAAAGGCAGTGAGAGAAATATTTTAACCAATGTTGTTCTAAGGGCAAATTTTTAATAATTGGACAGTAGCATTTGCCACATGAGACTGTGGCATTTGAGGACAAAATTAGAGGGGGGAGGGGAACGCCACGGTCTTTTTGGGGGAGGCCAAGCACCTTTTAGGATTGATGGGTTAGAAGTCATGTGACCTAACCTAACCTAATTTAGCTTATCCGTGTCCTTGTTCTTCATTTTCTTTTTTCGCAATCTTAACCGCCATTTTGTTTTTTGTCGAAATTGCTTTATCGACAGACCCGTAACTATTTATTTCCAAAGGGGATTCGATAATTTTATTTGAAGTATGGATTTGAAGTCAGAGATAGCTAACGTGCATAGTTTTAATTGTTATATTCTTAGCGTTACCCTCTTCATAATTACAGTTTTGGCAATTATATAACTACAGATATTTTTGATGTTAATACAATATGTATCATAATGTATGATATGTTTATATTACTTATAGTCACACTTTTGGCTAACAGAGCGTGCTAGTGTTGGTAGCAGTTCCTACGTTTGCTGTTAGAGCGTGCTAGTATCGGTAATTTAAAAAATTTCAACATATTTATTATTATGCGCCTACAGCGTGCTAGTTTTGATAATAATTCCAACGTTTGCTCCTAGAGCGTGCTATTGTCGGTAGTTGTTCCAATGTTAGCTAGTGCCTCGCAGTAAGTACAAAGTTTAGCATCATAGTGATTACCCAACCCAAAATGAAATTGCATCCGTCATGCCGGTACTCAGCCATGTTGGTGAAAAGGGATCCGTCTGAAAAGTTATAGTACGAATGCAACCCAACCACAACAGTAATTACCATGCAAACATATAACTTACTAAGTGATCAAAAATCCGTATGCAAGATAAGCTTTATTGAAAAATATGTTGACTAACAGAACACTAACAGTGGAATGACGGTTGTTGCAGCGTAGGACACATGGCTTACCATGACCTTGAAATGTGCTAAGTCAAAGTTGCGAAACCCTTAGACAAGTTTAATGTAACATAGAAGTGAAATTTTATTATCTATGGATAAGAGTAGACAACTAAAAATATATCAATAACTAAATAATTATATTTCTTTAATATTAGACAAACAATATTTACTGAATTCATTTAAAGCACACAAAAATTGTACAACCAGCTATGCTATCTTGGGACTGCCAAGTACTCAACCAACCCAAAATAAGGTGGATACGTCATCACGGTACTCATCCAACTCGTTCCAAGGGGATCCCACCTAACCGTTATTGTTCCAACGAACCCAAAAAAGTGTATATTCAGCTATGCTATTTCGGGATATCCAAGTACTTATCCAAAACAAAATGGATCCGCCACCAATCATAATCATTATAATAGGTATATAACCAAACCAAAAAGTGTACGTCCAGCTAAGATATCTCGGAATTGCTAGGAGTTTCCCAACCCAAAATAAGGTGGATCGGCCATCACGGTACTCACCCAACTTGGTAAGAAGAGATCCGAAGTAACCAAGATAGTACTTATATAATACAATAAAGTGTACAAACAGCTTTTTCAGGATTGCAGTATGGAGTTAATAGTACAATGACTCAGGGTGCAACCCAACAAAAAGTATACATTCAAATATGTATCTGGGGATTACTGTAGAACTGTCATAGTACAAATTGTACCCACTGACCCAGGGTCATTATTATGTCATAAATACTAATAAGTGTAGCCTAAATAGATTACGAAGTGGCTACATAATATAAAACTGTACGCAAGATAATCTAAGCGTTATGAAATACGTCTTTACTCCATCAAGGCTAACAGTGGAATGAAGCTTGGTAACAGCGCGGGAAATAGTCATGTCTGGACCTGTACAACGCTTGACACATGACAAGTGTAATTATAGTTGCACACCCGTTTAACAGGTGTACTACAAAGTTAACTTCCAACTACATTGAGATGCACATTTGTCGAGTTTGTGAATACTTGACATGACTGTTGGGAGTAGAGAGAAGTGGAGCAAGTCTAATGGAATAGTTTGGAAAGAGACGGAGAGTAATATTATTACTGACTTGTATATCACTATAGTAGTTGCATCAGATATTTGTATTATAGAGTCAAAATAGTTTGTAGTCTTTTGTTATATTCTGTTAGTTTATAATGACTCGGTTAATTCAAAATAAATGTTGATAAATTTCAGAAAATCGCGTTACGAAATATAGTTCATAATTTCTATTTTAAATATAACAAAATACCGCGTTTGAAATCACTAATGACAATTTTAAGAATCGAAAACCCTGATCTTGAATTTCATTTTAGGACTGAAACCTTTTTTAAGACATACGGGGTTTTTTTTTGGTGGAGGAAAATTTACGACAGTAGAAGAATTTTAATTGAAAAAATATTAATTATTTTAAAATAATTAAAGACTATAGTTTTGAATGGAGACCAATATTTTTATTTTTTTTTTGTAATAAAACCTACGTTCCCTCTAATTACGTTAAAAGTCTTTCATTGTATGGAAACACGACAAGTATTTCTAAAAATATGATTTAAAACGAAAAAGCCTTATAATTGTTCATTCAGGAAATGTTCCAAACCCATTGTTTATTTTTAAATCGGCAGAGCGAAAATATGATTACCACAGCGACATTAATACCGAAGATTATGAAAAGTGGTTTTAAAATTATTTAATACATAATTTAAAACAGTCGGTTTTAGTCATAGACAGTGCATTATTCATAACAAAAAATTAAATCCCTCTCCAAATTCAAATAGCAAAAATCAAGTAATGTTAGATTAGTTAAGGATTAAAATTATCTCTTGTAGTGAAATGTATAAAAGTGAACTTTTTAATTTAATATTACGAAATAGGGCCTGCTATAAAGAATATCTTTTCAATAAACTGAAAGAAGAACTTGGTCATTCTCTTGTCAGACTGCCTCTGTATCACTCAGAACTAAAGTCGATTGAACATTTTTGAGTCCGAGTAAAGAATGCAATTTCTTATGAAAATAACAATATTAGAGTAGTTGAACAATTAGTGAATCAAAAGTTTTCAGAATTGACTGTAGAATACTGGAAGTAGTGTTGTGACCACGCAAAAAAATGGGAAGACAATTATTATTTTACATCAGACAGAATAATTTATTTTAAAACGGAAGAACTAATTATAAGCATGGGAAATGGCGTAGAAAGGGACGTTAAACTAATTCTTCAGAAACTATAGATAACATTGACTATTAGTGGAATTGAGCCGTTGTATTGAATGAAATGAAAGCGTTATAGTTCTATATGACTTTGATTTGTGGCATTCATAGGATCATTAAATATATGTGTTTGTTTTGATAAATTTCGTTTAAAATCCAATTATCAATTATATATTTACTGTATATACTGTAGTGTATTAGTTTGAAGAAGACATAAATTCTCCTTCACGCAATGACGTATCTACTAACAGCCTATTTACCTCCATTACATGCCCCTCATTAACCAAACATAGCAAGACTTCCTCGAAGTATCTTTATTGTACTATATAACATTTGAGTGAGATAATGTTATAATTTCTTTGTTAAAACCTGTGACCGTAGTCTAAACACCCGACCATATTACCTAACCTAACCTAACCACACCATAGGAAAACATGTTACCTAACCTAACCAAGTTACCTATATGACCAAACCTTACCGAAAGGGAACACGTGACCAAAACTAACCGAGGGGATAATGTGAACTAACCTAAGCAATTTGGATTATGTGACCTATCCTAACCAAGGAGACCGTGTGATCTAAAATAACCAAGGAGGATCTAATGTCTTAACCCAACCTATCCATAATACCTAACAGATATAAAAATACCGTAAATCGTGTGACCCTGGTCTAAAACCTGTAATCAGACCCAACCTAACCAATGTAACCAATACATAAAACGTGTGACCGTAGTCGAAACAATCCTCTCTAACAACAAAAATCTGTGTCAGAGCACGAATCAAGGCAGTTTTGCTGGTTATGTCTGTGGTAATAGAAGTGATTGTTAAAAAAGAGTAGATTTAGTATGGTGGTGAACGTAACAGTGACTGAGACAGTGATTTTGGTAACTATTAATATCAGTTATTATGGGAGTAGCTTTAAGAGTACAATATTATTGCAGGAGCCATTACAAGGCTTAGACTATCACTGTCACTCTCCAATATCAAACGTATATTTAACTGTAATACAAACAATTAAACTAGCACGCGCTAGGTGCTAGTACTCAGGTGTCGCATTTTCTACTCACAACCATTTCAAAAATGTCTTTGCAAACAATCGATAGGTTAAAAGTAACTTAACCTTTGAATTAATGATAACATTGATTCTCCACCTGGTTCAGGATTATATTGTATCCGTATTATTTCTGAAATTTACCACTGAAACAAAGCTTTAAACCGGGAGCCAATTTCTTCAGCTACAAATTCTTGAAACTGCTGTAACAAAAGGACAAATAACTCGACTTACAAAAAAGTGTGTTGTCACCTTTGAACACTTTTAGGTTTATTTATGGCTGAGAATAATCTTTATAGAACTTAAAGAAATATTTAAAGCTTACAAAATGCCGTTCGAGTTTCAAGAGGAAGCTATACGTAAAGGTGATAGTCGTAGGGTATCATAAAACTTGTTTTTATATACATTATCAGAGAGAAATCAATATCAATATATTCAATTTCAATTACTATATTTGAAATTTATGGTATATTTTATTTTTCAGTCCTAAAAATGAATACACACTTTAGATAGACCTATTGATTCATTGTCAAACCATGAAAAATGTAAATAAAAAGGAACGAAATTGCATTCAGGTATCTTACTTAGACCTCACGGTGTATCTGTTATTATTCCCGTACAGAGACCATAGTTTAAAACATACGTTGCCGTTGTCCTATAATTCTTCCGTAATTAGTAAGAATAATTAACTATGACCAAGAGGAATGATTACTTTATTTCCAATAGTGTAGTTATATATTTCCAATCAGATATGATTTCAATCTTTTTCATTCCGACGGTAAAATTAGGCAACAACATATAAAAAGCACAATTTTGAAAAATGAAGTAAATATACTTAGTTTTTAAAAATTCAACTGAATCAAAATACTTTTCATTACCGAGTCCACATCACGACATGGATGAAAAATATGGCATGTTTATAATGTTCAGAGAGAAAGCGACAAAGCAGAAAAAATGATTCAACATCTAAACGAATGCTTAAGCATTCGAAGAAATAGTAACACATACTTGTCATAATAACTTGATAATTTGTGATGTAATTAAATACTTGATGGTCCCAAGTCTGTGGTAAGCCCTACCCTTACTAATCGCTACTACAGTATGTAAGGGGAAATGAGTTATTAGACTGCCAGTAGATTCAACTTTAATTGCAGCTAATTTTCTAGAAAGAAGAATAACAAACCACTCTCATTTGAAATTACTCGTAATACTGCTAGATTATTCTACCTCACACGTAAGACTAAATTCAAGTAACAAATAGGATTCATAAATCTAAAATTTTTATTTTTGTTTAAGTGACGACCTAAGTTTCTTATATCTCTTGTTAAAAAACATTATAAAAAAATTAGCTATTTAGAGGAAAAACACTTTTAATTTATCGATATTTTAGGTAAACTCTCCATGCCTTTCCTAATAGAAGTCGGGTTGATATAGTTGATGCGCGCTTAAAGTTTAACAGATATTGTCAAAAGATTAAAGTCACTAAGGTGGAGAACAATGTGCTGTCATTGAATCCAGAAATCAGCAATTGACTTTGAAACTTTGTCTAACGAGCATTGCTTTCCTAAAAACGTATTCGTAGTAAGAAAACATATGGTCTGTAAAGATTACATTGTAATTAAATTGTTTAGAGACGATTTTCAAAAAAGTTGCAAAAATGTTGGTGAAACCACAATACGGCCAATCTCAGTAGAGTATGCGATACTTGACGACAGACCCCATCATTCAGTGGAGTACTTCAATAAAGTAACTACCTCTAGTATGTCAGTACTTAGACAGTACCTTACATTATTGGCAATCATTCGAACTCATAACTCAAAAGGAGGTCTTTGCAATGAAACCAGATTGGTAGTAAGAGTTTAAGAGAGAAAGTCATAATTGATTATGTCTTAACGAGAATTGCAGAAAACCAAATTGATAATATACCGAGAGTAGTTTTGGCCTCTAGCAATACTGATCTACCTTTAATAATAAGGTGAAAAAAAACTTTCAGTAAATATGAAAATTGTTAAGACCATTTTTTTTCTCTTAGAACCAGTTTTTTTGCCAAGCACAACTTTACAGTGGCAATATATCACAAGGCATAATGGCTAGAGTTATAGACGGTATTTAACAAACCAAACTATTCCTTGGCATCAAAGCTTGGTTCACTAAGAACTTCGTACTATACCATCTAAAAGTACTAACCATCTAAAAGTCACCTCTTACAGACCAATAAAAAAATAATAATGCTAAAGACATGTAGGCCTACCAATTTATGTGTGCACAAATTCCCAACATAAAATCAAATGTCTAACAACAAAATAATAAAAAATGGTTATGTATTGTAAATATTACACCTCTCTAATTTATCACTTTTTATTACTATGGTAATGTGTTTTAA
The DNA here is from genome assembly GCA_963513935.1 of Aphrophora alni. Classification (NCBI taxonomy): domain Eukaryota; kingdom Metazoa; phylum Arthropoda; class Insecta; order Hemiptera; family Aphrophoridae; genus Aphrophora; species Aphrophora alni. The sequence goes on from OY740774.1 coordinate 43,702,003, forward strand.
ACGTGATTTTGTTTGTTATTTATTAATTCTCTTTATTTATTTTATAGTCTCTAAAAGAAAACAATCATATTTTAAATGTCAGGTTTGTTATATTAAATAGTTTTCTATTTTCACTGCAACCTACAGAATTATTGAATTAATTTAATAAAATACAAAAATGACACGATTGTTAATTTTCTAACTTTGTAACTATAGGACAATTTTGTTCCTATCGCTTGTGTTATAGCCCACCTCGAATTACAAATACTTTATGTATTGCGATATATTAAACTGTGAACCACTCTATATGTAAAAACTTTGTGCTAATGCACACTATGTTGTAATTAAAGAAAGTAATAGAATCACGTTGTGTACAACTTAACCTCATTAATAAATGACATTCGTAGTATGAATATGGATTTTTAAGATAAGAAATATCTACTCTGTGAGTGAGGGTTGTGTTATCGTGAAATCCCATTGTACGAGAAGCCTATTGTGTCGAAACAATGATGTAAGGGAAATGTCTGGAGAACTACATCATCACCTAAGAAGTTTCAAATAACTGAAATGATAATTTGTTTTAAATTTTTTTAATTACTTTTTTTTTTAATTAACAATATGAAATAAGAGATTTTTTGTCAACAGAGTATAACTTTAAATAAAAAAAATTAAAAAACCGACTGTAAGAAGCCCTCTCGAATTAGAATAAAACAGCTTTTATTTAAATATATATATATATATATATATATGGGGACTTTTTCGTAGTTTACTCTCCAACCTCAATGTTTATAGAGCTGGCTAATTTATTAATTATTTATTTATGTATTGCAGATTGAAAGACGAATTTCATAAGTACGCAACTTAAAATCTATTGACAATAATACAATTTCGTTCTATTTTATTCTTAAATATGAAATGATATCTAATTTTAAAAATATATTGCGTTACTGATTGCCATTAAACGTCGTAGGTATAACAATATCTTACGTTAATGAAATCTGATAAAAATAGAAAATATAATCATTTTGGCTGATATATCTTGAGCTTAGTTTGTGAAAGAGGTGAGAAAAGTTGTTCATCATTATAAAACCGTTAGGTACCAACGTCGTTAACGTAATTCATTTCTTACTTTAGTTTATCTCGGTTCAACTTGGTATATGTAGTGAAGATTCCTCTTCTTATATTTTTACATAACCATAGTTATTTTGAACTGTTAGGCCTATTTTTGGAACTGTCTTCTTTTTTACCTTACTACATCTAGTTTTAGCTTTCTCTTTTAGCTACATCTTTGTTGAGTCCCTACACATTTCACATATTGATGATTTATGTTATTACTATTTATTTATGTTTATTTGCAGAAATTATGAAAAATTTCCCAGTGACTTAAGTAAAAATAAATAAATAAATACGTTATCCGTAAGAAATAATTTTACCAAGCAAATTTTGTTGCAAGTAGCTATGCATTTAATTTTAAAATAAATAAATAAAATAATTGTGTTTCTCATGATTAATTCAATTATTTTTTTCGAATACTGTGAGTGGCCAAAACCCCGCTTATTTCACAATTATAGGAGAGTTGAAAAGATTTGATATAATATATATATTCCTCTTTTTGAAATGGTTTTGAACAACGTTTTCAGCTCAGTAACAAATATACTTGTTGCAAAGGAGTAAATAGATCAACTAGTTTTGCACACGTATCAGTTTGATATTTTGATAGAGTAGATATTCTACTTGCAGAATATCTGACTAAAATATCTTTTTTTTTATTTCTAAAATACTAAAATTGTGAAGTTATACGTTGTATTTCTTGTTGTTTTTATTATTTATATAACTACTAGGTATTTAAAATGTATGTGAATAGTTATATTCCATTCATTATTAATGATCATCCGTAGAATATGGTGATATTTAAAATTATTATGGCTCACTTTGAATAATTGTATATAAATGAAACAGCTTTGGTTAGTTTTATGCATAATTGGGTAACCATTGACATGCCAATTATTCATATGGTTAATTTCATCTATAAAACCAAACGTAATTTAACTTAGTTGGTTTACCACTTATATCATTTTAGTTTACGATAGCCACCTCTCTTTAAACAAATAAAACACAATTTTTATTTCGCAAATTCTATAATAAATAATGAAATCTTTGTGTAGAAAAAGATCATAGAAATTAGACTTTGTTTTTAGTGCCTAATTTTGTGTTTTGAATTGATCGTACAATTAAACTGTTAAAAAAAACATAGGCCTATGTGATACTAAGAAATTATTAAGTATTTAAATTGATTTTGTTCATATATTCAAAATTTTAACTACACCTTGTACTTAAGAGACATCTGTTTAAAACTATTAACATTTTATTAATTCTCAATTTTTATACATTATGAAGTGTAAATTTAATTCAGATATCTCTTTCGACTGATATGTTTTCAATAATTTTTTTATTAATCATTTGTAACAAATATTTTATAATATTAAGTTTCTAAATCTATTCCAAATTTAATATTTAAATCTTCACTAATATTTAAAAAAATATAACAACTCTTTTTTCTATTGTAATAAAAAATTAAAATGAAAACTGTAATTCTTTTATTGAAAAAGTTAATTTTGAGAGATAATATTATTTTCACATGTTATGTTGGTTCAAGGAATATGTAATAATTAAAATACTCTACCATGTGCCATCAAAAACTAAAGCTATCAAACAATATTCACTGTTTTAAAATAAGTGAAAATACATGTAAAAAGGGTAAATATAAAAGTGTAACTTATAATTTTATTCAAATTATGTTAGATTACTGAAACTAAATTTTTGTTTCTTATATAAATATATATATATATATATATATATATATATATATATATATATATATATATATATATATCATTTATTAATTAAGTCAGATAATAAAAATATATAATTTATAAGAAATTAAAAAAGTTAAAATAATAGTTAGTTTGATAAAGAAATGTTAAAGCAATAAAATAAAAAATGAAGATAAAATTAGAAAAAAGTATTAAAAGTAGAATCTAAAAATATTAATTTTTTCATAAAGTAATTATTGATGCATTTGTTAAATAACTTTAACACTGTTTAAGTAGCTCCCCCCTTATATAAAATAGCTGGACGTTGGGTAAAAGGTGATTATATAAACCTTTCTTTAAGCAAGGTTAAAATTCTTAACCAATGGTACTAAAATAATACAAAAAATATCACTGAAGTGTGCACTTCCATTAATGGGCTCTATTTGCTTGTAACAGGAGTTTAACAAGGTCTTTCTGGACTAAAATTTTTTCTCTTCCAGCCGTGACGCTGTTGGTGTTTCAAGGGCAATTCTCATTCTGAACACTGCCTAAGTATTTTTTTCTCTTTAACTTTAAATTTTTATTTTTTTTAGTTCATTTATTTATTGATTTTTTCCAACGATTTATTGTTTAAAAAAAAATAATTAAGGAAAACAACGATATATAACGATAACAATATAAAAAAAAAATAACCTTTTAAAACAAAATTTTGTAAATCTACAGAACAACCATATTTCAGTTATACATTGGCAATGAGGGAGAGTTAACTTTCTTTTTTCTTTTTCTTTTTCTCGTTCACAAATATAGTACTGCTCACACATTATTTCTAACAATTATTGCAATTCTCTCAGTCACTGCAAACCCGATTTTTCATTGTTTTCTATGACGACAGATTCTACTCCTTATTACATTACCATTAGGTTACTTGCATCTCCATGGCTAATGGAGAACGACCACTCGTGACGTAGATGCATCACATATACATATATGTGATGTATACATATACACATATATATATATATATATATATATATATATATATATTTATATATATATATATATATATATATATATAGTGATCCATATATATATATAGTGATCCATATATATATATATTTATATATATATATATATATATATATATATATGGATCACTTATCTTCATATCCATAAAATATTATATTCTTTTTTTCCCTAATTCACGAGTAAGGATGGTTGTGATGAAATTCATCATCTTCATTGCTCTATGTCCTTCCATACAACGGTGAGTTTCGGGCTTTAAAGTCTACATAATACAATGCTAGTATAGAACTTTCGCAGTACGGATTACCGTACCTTGTAACAGAATACACAGTTACATCAGACTATAACTCTCTCTTGAAAAGACACAGCTGTTCCAGTGCAACATAAAAGCGTTTATCAAGAAAGGACCAAATAGTTTTTGTTAATACTTTCAGTGGTTAAAAGTGATTTAAAAAAGAAAATTTTGTTAAACATGTGTGCACAGTAGTGTGTTTACTTGTTAGAATGAGTTCGTTAGAATAATTAAAGCTTTGTTTTAAGTTGTCCAGATTTAATCTGGTTCAAGTATGCATCCAAAATATCAGTCACCAACAGCTAGAGTATACAATACCTACCCGCTAGTTAATGGTCACTCATAAGCATGAAATATACTTAAAATAACTGGAATCATGTCATAAGCTGTTTATTGTAACTTGTGTATTATTCTTCTTTTTTCCCCTTCTTTGGATGGGTTAGCATGCAACCATTTTGGCCCTAAATTAGAAATTGTATATAAAAAAATTAAAATTATAATTACCTTATATGGTTTTATAAGTTGGCCAACATTTCTATTTTTATCTTTTTACAAAACTTAATTGTTTATGACCATAAATCGGAACCAATCCTTTTACAAGTTAAGATTTAAAAAAATTATATTAAATATATATTATTTTTGTGGGAGATAAGGCTACCTACGAGTTGTAGGCTACAGCCAGTTGTAACAAAAAGCTGTATTTTTTAATTTCTAATGAAATTTTCAATTAAATCCAAATCTATTTCAAATTCACTTTAGTGTTATTAACAATGATAAATTTGAATCTGTTAATCAAAGTGAAATATAAGAACAACATTATTTTTCATTAAATTAATGAACTGTCCAATCGGCTTAGTTTCAGCCTTAATTCGTTATTTTTATAAACCCTAATTTTTTTAGTTAATTTTGTTTTGATTTCTGTATTTGTGTATGAAACCATGTATTTCAGTGTCAAATGGATCTTTTAGGAACCATCTGAGAGCTGGGTAAGTCTAAACAAATTTCTTTTCCCTTTTTAAAATCTGTACATCTACAGTCTTTGGGGCCCAGTTGTGTCTTCCGAAATATCACCCCCCCTCCCCGACTGTAGTAATTGCCCACTTTCACAACAATTACCAAGACGTGCTACACAACGGTAATAAGCTTTGTATAGCCTTATTACCCTTATTAATAATATAGCCACTAAATATTAAATTATTTTCTTTTAAAAACACACATTAAAACAAATAGGTCAGACCCCGGTATAACATATTCATGAATAATTAACTCGTGCTGCAAATTATATTCGATGAAATAGCGCGTTTAATGACGGTGATCCAAGCTTATTTTAATATTTTTGGCTACTATTGATAAACTGCAATTTTTTTCATTATTTCTCAATTAAGGTTAAGTTTATTTTATCAAAATTTTAAAGAAAATCATTAGAGCTAACTTTCGAAAATTATAATATTTTTAATAGCTTCATACATATAATTCCCAATCTGTAATTTTTGGACAGGATTGTTATCAATACTTTTATGAATATTTATATTATCGCAGCTACTTCTAAATATTTACGCGGCAAAAAATATAGTGATAAAATGAAACTGATATACTATACGTTACCAAGTAAGGAGGCCAACATGATCATTAATTTTTGTCTTGGTCTCTACGTAGTAGACCTATCATCTCTTTAGATCCATTTCATAATAGGACTATAAGGCTAATCCATTTAAATTCCATAATATAGGATTAACTAATTATGTACTTGTACTTATTAAATTTTCATCGAATTTACTACAGGTTTACATATAATGTTTCAGTTTTGGATTAAATTTATTAAAGATCAAGATTTGGCCTAAAGCAATTAAAAATAATAATTCTCACATTTTTACATAATTCAATTCAAAACACAAAAAGTTGAAAGAAATTTAGGTTTGCATGTAAAGCGACCAATCCAAACTTCCTACAATTAAAAAAAGTATGTAATTGTTATTTAAATTTTGGACCTTGGTTTCACGAAATAAATACCTGAACCTGAACTATCATTGAATATTAGTAAGGATAGTAATAATATTGTCATAAACTGTTTAAATAGGTCAAATAATCCACTGGATGTTATCTTTGTGTATTTCATACAATTACCAGTAGTTTTGTAAACTATACAAATACCGTTGAATTTTAAATAATCGTTCATTCAGAAATTCATCTATCTTCAAGATGTATTACTTATGATTTTTTTTTTCATTATCCAGAAAATGATTTACAAGATAATACTTGTTTAAATATTAAATCAAGCATTCAAAACAGTATTTCACTCTTTAAAATAGTTATATATTACTTTGATGATTTTATCTGACCAAACTACACTTCAAAAAATAGCCCATTTATGGGATACATGTAAATTTTCTCATGTTTCTCCAAATGTTTTTTGAGGAGGTTATAATTTTAAGAATTTAAAATTTAAACAGAGCGATATGTTTATAAAAATATCTTTTAATATTTGGAACTGTGATTTTTGTATACACATGTTTATATGAGCCCTGCACGCCATCTAAAACTATTGTCTCTAGAACACTCATCTAGAACTCTTGTCGAAAATATTAGGGTATTGTTCCTCTTGTTGAATTAAATACAGAACGATCATTCATTTATTCGAAAAATTGATAGATATATGCCTGTCAACGATTCTATGTTTTGTACAAAAACCATTATATTTTGTTTTAAAAACAAAGAACATGTTTCTTTTAAAAAAAATCCTTTTTTATAGGTGGCGTTAAAAATTTGAGGTTAGTATATCTAAAAAACCGTTAACTTTATAGGAATTTACAAAAGAAAAACATGTTTCTCTTTATAATATAAAAAAATTATTCATTGTATAATTTTATAGTAGCCCAAAGGATAACGTACATATTATAAAAAACACAGAAATATGATTTCTTGGTAATTTTCTACAATATCCGAAACTGTCCTAAAACGATATTGTTTTCTAAAATTATTATGTTTTTAATATAAAGACGTCATATTTCAAAAATATATTTTGGTTTTAGGCACTATTTGGGTATTTTGGACAATTACCAAGTTATTATGATCTCAATATTTTGACAGTCATTCAGTTACAAAAAACTAATTTGTTTGTCATTTAAGAGGTTAATTTTTATCCTTTTGTAATTTTCTAAAAAATTTAAAGATATTAATATATTCGTCCCTAATATTTTTAACGGGCGCCAATTAAAAAGAATTGAAAATACGATCCCCAGTTTGGCGTATAATCCTTCAATGTTACTTAAATTTGATAGAATTAGCAAAAATCTATTTAAGAAACTTTCCTCTTAATACGTCGTCCAAGGTTCATGTTTACCATTTGTCCGATAACCTTTGTGGAATTATTATGGGGAAATAGTTAAGAATATTTTTATTTTTATTGCTTAGAATTTGTGTCATTAAAGATGTATAAGAAACTGTGTGTATTTTTTTTTATGCGTCTTAACGAGATATTCAGAATTACTTTTGATTAATTTGTGATATATAAAGAAGAATCGTCAAAGATTTGATCATCTGATTTGTTTTAATAAATGTATAAAAAAAGGTAAACAGTCGATCACATTGTTGATTCTTATTTAACACGTTGTTATGGATACGGTAGACATTTAAATTTTAGTTTCAAACTCTACACAATACAACAATTTCATGGCTCACACATATATTCAAAATTTATCACAGTCTTCCAGAATGACACGTTATTTTCGAAATTTTCAAAACCTACTGACAAATTCACGACCCTACTCCGCAGCAGCAGCGTCTGATGCATGTGGAGAAGCGGCAGCAGGGGCTGGTGGCAAGGTAACCTAAAATTAATTTAGGCCTATTTGTTTGTTTCGTAGTTATGTCAGTTTACTGCTCAGTATTTTATAAAACTTCTTTCATTTTATGGTATTAAACAACGTTTTTGATACAGAAATTGATAAAGAAAAATATATATTTTGATGTGTTCTAATAATTGTATTACGTTTTAAGAATTATTTAAATAGGCCTAACTTGTACCAGATTCTTCATTTTATAATAAATAATCCTTACACAACTTATTAACTAAATATCATTAGGTTGGATCGTTATCTAAGTAGAATTAAAATAAAATTTACTATAAGATTGAACTTAAAAGGCGGGAAAAACAACAACAAAGAATCTTTAAATTTACCGAACGTTTATGAGTGATATTTAAAGTAATTTTTAATATTGTATTTTAAATAACTTTAGCGTATAGCTCAATAAACATAAACACATAAGGTCAAAACTCGTTAAAAGTAAATAACAATGGTGTAAATAGTCCTGTTTATTATTTACAACTACCTAATTTAAAAAAAAAATATATCTGTGTTATCTCGTCTAAAGAAAATGATTTCATTAAAGTAAAATGATGTAATCAAGTATTTCATATTTCGTTCATTGTAATTATAAAATATCTTCTGGAAAATTTTGAAAATGTTAACTAAACAATTATATAGGGAAACAGTTTTGGAGAAGACATTTTGATATTTCAATTAATTATTCTGGTATTAAATGGAGGTGCAAGTTGTTTGGTTGGTAAAAATATTGTGATTAGTTATTTTACGACAATTTTCGTATTGAGTACATGTGAGGTCAAAAAAGTATTTTTAAAAAATGCCGTTTATTTTATTCAGTCTGTACAGTTGTCTTCAGGCCAAACTAGTTGACTGATTTTTAATCAAAATCAAGTGTTTTTTTTTCTTCATTAAAATTTGTAGGATTTCTTCTACTAAACCAAAAGTAAACAGTTTAAAACTCTTACGGAATTTAAAACCTACGGAATTTATTAAAATTTGTTAATTGCGGTTCTAATTAAGACTTTCACTTCAAACATTTGAATAAATTTATAACTAAGTCAATGTTGGGAAAAAAGAAACTTACTGTTTGTGAGTAATCTAAAAAATACCGTAGTGAAATAAACCGTAATCACGTATTATAGTAGTGGTTTTGTTTTCCATATACTACCTGAAATATTCTTTACTTATTTTTGCACATACATTTGTGTTATTTGAACGATTCACAAAACATTGAGTTAAAACCTAGTTAGTTATATTATTTAGGCCTCCACTATATTTTATTAAAATTGTATGTTAAATAAGTTTAAAACCATTATGGAGTAAATATAGGTTTGATATTGTAGTTTTGAGGATGTAATTTTGTGCTTAGAAGAGTTATCCATTCTAAATCCATTAATTGTTCGTAAATAATAAAATTTGACATTACGTTGTAGAGCAAGAAAAATGATATATTCTTCGTATTTAGAAGCTTTCAATGAATTTATTATATTGTAAAGTAATTGTTATAAAACAATAATTTATGTTTTGGTTAATAGTAATTTATGTGGTTATAGAAAGGTCTAGTCATTGGAGCTTACGATGCAGATGGATGTTCTGAATCAGGTGCAGAGTTGTCTACGATCGGTAAAACATTTGATGCCACAACTGGTGGGAAGATCACAGAACTGATGAAAGGGTAATTTTATAGTATACAAATTATAATTCTTTAAAAAGAACACAAGAAATACAACTAACACGTCACATTTTATGTTACGACAGTTATTTCTAATGCAGGCAATACTAACGTTCCTAAAGTATGAATGTGTTATTAATTACGGGTACAACATTGTAAAGAATATTATTTTTTCAATAAGTATTTGTTGATAGTTAGGTTTCTAGAATAAACCCACAGATAGAGTTGAACATTTTCCTGAAATATTTGTGTAAAGATTTATTTTATTTTATGATTGTACAGGTTAAGAGTAAAGACTGGAACTGTATACACTTTTACAAATGTTAGTGCTCAGTATTCAGAGGTAGCGGTTGTTGGCATGGGAAGGAAAGATGCTTCTTACAATGAATTGGAGAACTTGGATGAATTTAAAGAAAATGCTAGAGTTGCTGCAGGTGTGGGTGCTCGTGTGTTACAGGACCATGGCATTGAAAATATCACTGTAGATAATTTTGGAGATGTCGAGGCTGCAGCGGAAGGATCTCAGTTAGGAATCTGGCAATATCAAGAAAATAAGGATGATAATGATAAAAGAAATGAAGCTTCAGTAACTGTTTTCGAAGGCAATAAGGAACAGTGGGATAGAGGAACGCTAAAAGCTGATTGTCAGAACATTGCTCGATGCCTCAGCGAGACACCAGCCAATATTCTGACTCCTACAAAGTTTTCAAGGGTAAGAATATTTTGTGATTATTCTAAAATATTACTTATAGACAATAATGAATTCATTTTTTCAGTATCCAAGTCACTAATATATATAATAAAGTAATTTCCGTCAGTGAACTTCTTTTTTCTTTACTCTTGACGCGTTTCGAGATTTTTATCCCATCATCAGAACCTCCATCCATAGAGGGAATTTCTGATGATGGGATAAAAATCTCGAAACGCGTCAAGAGTAAAGAAAAAAGAAGTTCACTGACGGAAAATTAAGGTAATACTTTATTATAGACAATAATTATGAAATTATTGAAACAAATACACACAATTTGATTTGTAACTAATCGTACACACACACACACACACACACACACATATATATACAATCCGTGAGGTTCGATGAATATAAAGTGTTTTATGGTATGACGTTTGTCGTCTGTCTATGCATTGTCCTAATCACAATGGGTACATTACCAAATTAATCAAAATTTAAGCAGCTCATAATGCAATTTTATTAATTTGAATCACAAACTGTACAATTATCAAAAATAGTAAAGCTATATTAAGAGAGATTTTAGTGTGTCATTCTTTCCAATTCATTACAAAGAAAAAGAGCGTAATCTACAATTAAGTTAGTACTTAACACACGGTAAACATTTAAAGTACAACATTGGACCAACATTAAGGTATACCTGATTTATTACTTAGATTTTGTTAAATTAAATTTTCCTTATTATAAACGTCTTATTATTAGTCTTTTTGGTAAGTTTACTTACGTTTGGAGTACTTCATTGACTTTTGTAGTATAATAAATGAAAGTTCGCCCTCTAAGGTCGACATCAAAAAGAACTTTCAATTATTAATATATTTTTATTAACTACAGTAACAATATTACTTATAGAACATTTGTAAAAAGTGTGGAACACAAATAACATAATATTTCTCATTATTACTTTCTCTTTTAGAGGGCGATAGAAATTCTTTGCCCGTATGGTATTCAAGTTTTTGCCAGAGACAGACGTTGGTTAGAGGAAAAGAAGATGCATGGTATATTGAATTCAGCTCGTGGATCTTGTGAGCCACCAATTTTCATGCAATTAGATTACTGTGGACATCACAATCTTACTGAAAAACCTGTTGTTTTAGTAGGTGAGGAAATATGTTAAATCAACTTTTCAAAGTACGATTTTCTTTTTATGATTTTAAAATGTCACAGTTGTTTTAAAAGTATTAGTTATCTTTGTTTTAAATCTTAGTTTTGTTATCTTAGTTTAAAGTATTATTTTTTTCAGTTGTTTAAAAAATCTGATATGCGTACAAAGAATGAACAAAACACAGTTACTTACAACGTTGTTAGCCAATAATTGTCCAAACAAAGTATTGAGTGGGAAACCATTTTCCTAATAAATGTAATATTATGTAACATGATACCAAATAATGTTTATGGGAAAATAAAAAGTGTAGATATTGTAATACTTATATTAGTATAACACTGTAACTGTATATTTTTTATCATTTAATAAAATTAGGTTAGCGTTCTCTAAATTATAGTAATATTTTAGGGTACATCAGCAAATACATTATCTGAATTAATTTCACCACGATTTCAGAATATATTTTTCACGGGCGGAATATAATATGAACTAGTGACTCCTTGTATATTTATCATAAATGTATTTGAAAAAGTGTGGAATTATTTAAAATTTATTAATTTGAAAAGGGGGAAATTTCTCATATATATATATATATATATATTTGAGAAATATCCCCGGAAATATATTTATGAGAAATATATATTCGGAATTCTACGCAGACGATAATTCATCATCTAGCAAAAAAATGTATTCATAAATGATCATTCAAAAGGTTGTACTAAATGATTGTATTTATTTACAGGAAAGGGAACCACATTTAACTGTGGTGGCTTGTGCCTGAAGGACTGTATTGGTATGTCCGAGTTCAGAGGAGACATGTCCGGTGCAGCGGTTGTCGTAGCGGTTTTCAAAGCAGTGGCGGCAATGCGTCTTCCAATAAACCTACACGGTTGGTGGCACTTTACAATTATTTTTTATTGATTTAAGATACAAATTATAAATTAGGTTAAAGAGGAGACATTTTTTTCATTTTTCAATTATATCCCCTGATTTGATTTAAGTAGTTTGAAGATCGATCATCGCTTTGATGATGGTTGTTGTAAACTGAATTATAACAATTTATAAATATTCCTACATTTCTAAGAATTCTAGTATAAGATCGAATTTATGAAGATTATTATGGATTAGAGACAAATTAATTATGAATCAACATTAAATTTAGGATGATTTATATCGGCATTGGCTGTTAAATTAGAGTATCCAATATTGAATATATATATATATATATATATATATATATATATATATATATATATATATATATATATATATATATTAGTTTTAGTCATGATGCACAAAAAATTATAATGATAAAAAATATCTTTTTTAATGACTACTCAATAATATGAAGTTTTTAAAAAATTTTGCGACGGGAGGCCTAGATACGTGTTAGAGGGGGGATTCATGGATTTAAACCGATATTGATTTATTCCTTCGTCATTTTTTTGTTCTTTCTAGTTGCACATATTCACTATATTAGTAGTAAAATAATAATTGTAGATCTCTATTTTGTTATTTAACCCATAAAATGAATTTTTCCTCATTTCCTCAAATAGAAAACACATTGCACATAAACACAACATTTTATCCTTTATTGTTGCAACCTAAACATTAATTTTGCCCCTTTTTAGACGAAAATCTTACTTCTTCAATTGATATATTTACTTCTTGTGTTTCAATCGTGACTTCTGGTATTTATTGAGGTAATTTCAATCGAGAGATGAAAATGACGATAATAATACAACACATGGTTCAGAAGTGTTCTGTTAGGTCTAGAAGGGTAGGATTCTTAAATTAAACAATTTCGTTATTAAAACTCAATAAATGAGTTTTCATTTTCGGGTCCTAGCTGAATAGTTACCCTATGCTGTAAAATGTTCGATTCTCTCTCCTTCAAAAAAAATTTCTCTAACCGTTTTCGTGATAACATATTTACAAATTTACATGAATTAAAAGTTAAAGATGGGTTAGCTTTGATAAATATTCTAATTCTCTTGAATGAAAACGTAGTATAAAATAATGAAAATCTATTCCATGTATGGAGACTTTAGCCATCAGCTATTTTGTGTGTCTTGTTGTAAAATACACTCAAAATCAATAATATTGAGTGGTAATTAATTTTTTTATGTTTATCTCTGTTTTTTTTTGTTTTGTTTTTTAACAAGAAGTTTGTTCAATGTTAATGTTATTGTTTATTTTATTATGACTTGATTCAGGAGTCATACCTTTGTTTGAGAACATGATAAGTGGCATGGCTATGAAACCTGGAGATGTTGTCATTGGCCAAAATGGTAAATTAATCAGAGATGAACACACAGATGGTTACTCAAGAATTGCACTCGCAGATGCATTACAGTTTGCGGGAACACTCAGTCCGGCACACATATTAAGTATTGCAACTATGTCAAGTGAGTATAGTAATTTCAGGCTATGATGTTTATATATATATAATATTATTATTAATAAATATTACCGTTTGACACAAGAATTTTACTAATAACAGGTAAACAATGTCTATATACAAAATAATAAGGTTAGTTTTTTATTACACTTTCAAAATATTCACCTTTTGATTTCTTGCAAAATTTTATTTTGATATTAGACAAGAAACTACAAAAAAAATATTAGATTTTTATTGTTAATAGACTTTGTACATAATGGTCGTTTGTGTACAGAAAGATAGAAATATTACACGTACAAAATGCCTATTATATAACTTACAATATATTTATTCAATAAAATAAAATTCTATTCTCCCACTCATTTTGAAATTTAAATGTTATTTTGAACTTAAGGGATATCAAATCTAATTTTTATATAATGTCGCTACGTTTAAATCCCTTGGATATTGTTTTTACCTTGCAACATATACATTTGTATTAAACAAGTTTTTTAATAAATTTGATACTTTTTTTCGTGTAAAAATTTGTTTATGTTCTGTGCAGTCCAAATCTTTAAAATGGGTATTTTAGACAATACTCTTCACCATTTTTCAAAGTTTAGGAAAATTTACAATTTCTCCAGTAAGAGAAATTCTTACATATCCAAGACCGAGCACATTGTTTATCAGTTTCAAAGTAGGAGAGTTGCGTGCATCTCAGCAAGTGTAAGTCATCCATTTTATTGTCATATACTATACTCATTACTACATATGTGGAAATAAAGAAATTATATTTTTTCCTGTTCGGCTTTGAATAGTTTCAACATTTTAAGTAACCACACAACCTAAGTCAATATTATGTTCTTTCCCTATGCGATAATTCAACAATTAAAAGGAAATTACAATTGAGGATTATTTGAAAATAAACTCTTGATCGCTGTAAAAAAAAAACTTACTATCAAACCTATGGAATTATAGATCGTGATTGTGTATTATGTTTTACCAAAATTATTTATTTAACATTATTATGTTAGTATTATTCTATTATAAATATATATATATTATGTAATTATATATTATATATTAACTCAATATATATATATATATATATAGTTTATAATATACAAAATATAACGTTACCTCGCATATAAATATTTCAATAGTCTGTAACACTTGCCTTGGCTATTTAATTTATATCACTTTTAGGTTCACAAATGAATAAAAATCGTAAAACATATATAATATTTGGTATTTTAAAAACTAATGTAAAGTACATGTTGGGAGTGGATAAATGATGGGTGAAAGTGAAAAAAAATCAATTATGGATTGTGTTTGGAAAATTGTTCTTTACATTGCTCCTATTAATGAATGTTCTTTAGTTCACAGTTTTGAGTTTCTTCTTATTGCTTTTTTATGAATTATGAGTGATTTCGCGATTTTGTTGTTTAAATTTGGGTGGATATAATCTGCATGAAAGTTGAATCTACAGTGTAAATCAACTGAATGGACCAATAAACAAAAGTATATATTCATTCCACAATGTTTCTAAGTTCGAATCTTATGTCTTTACTAATGAGCTATTTTTGATTACTAGATAAATACTTTTAAAAAAACCCTTACTTTCTGGATTTTCAACAAAAAGGACCTGCTTCTTTGGATGCTTTGAATAGAATTTCTCTACTTCTTCTTCGCCGTAGAGACTTCTTTTTCATTCCAATTAATAGTTTGGTATCTCTCCCCCCCCCCTTAAGTAACGTCAAATAATATGAATTTTAATACTGTTCTCATTGCACAAATCACATGAGTTATAGATAAAATATGTATAATATTAATATTAATTAATTGTAGACAGGTTATAAGGAAATGAGTTAAGTTTTTGTTTTTGTGATTTGGAATAAGTTTATTTGGGTGATTTGTATCTTATCCATGTATGACCTTATAAATAAAATTTCGGTGTTAATACAAATCTTAGAACCACAGTACTCCTCATTATTCTGAAAACCACAGTATTCCGTTGTGCCCCTGTTTGACGTAAAACAATCAAACTACAAATAAATTAAAATTTAAAATCCCTTATTTTATTTGTTTCAGCAACTTACAAATAATTACAGAATAAAATGTAAATAGAAAAATGTTATTGTTTACATTCTGTAATTCAAGAACTACTGGTTGGGTACTCCATGAGTCAATACAAGTTAAGCTAAAACATTTAGACTATCTGTAAATGTTACATACGGTAATATGAAATGGTCAATTTCAAGTAAACTAGTTGAAAATATTTTTAAATTGTTGAAATGAAATGTACAGTAAAGTTGCGATTAACCAAATTATCACAAATATTGATATGCATATTTGATTGTTGGTAGGTGGTATACGAGATGTAATGGGAAATGGACCCAACGCTGTGTATTCTACTTCAGACACTATTTGGGAACAGTTGGCTTTTGCAGGATCTATGACTGGTGATAGGATGTGGAGGATGCCTCTCTTCAAGGATTATCGCAAAATGGTCACAGGTTATGATCTTATACCACATTCAATTAATTATATCAATATTTTCGTATCCTATTTTGGTAATATTTATTTGTATGCTTGACTGTTTGATGATATAGTTAAAAAATACTTACAACATTATCATGTATTAGTAGTTTAAAAAAGCTTTTCGCAATCATTAGTTTATGTTCTACTACTGTAAACAATTCTAAATTTACAGTATATTTAAAATAAATAAACTCATTATTTAATAACTACAACAATAACATTAGGTGTTTTTACATTTATCTTTTAGGATCTCCTGTGTTATGATAGTCTATGACCACGTCTAGTAGAAATACTTATTAGAAACGAAATTTTTTCACATAAAACCAAACGATATCAAAAGTGAAACTTAAATTTATGTTATACGTAAAGACTCAATGAAACGTAAAAACGGATGTAGTTCAACCATACAGTATCTCAATCTTGTTAACAGTAGACACAATTAGGTCTATTAACATAAAAGTATTTCAGAGTTCCAGTTGATTATTTTGTCATAGAATAGCTTTTTTCTAAACTATGCTAAGAAAATGCGTGTAGAGTCTCAGTTGTATATATCGTTCGTTATATAAAAATATATATATATATATATGAAACCACACGTCAACGATATAAAAATAGTTTATACACTTTTATTACTTTACGTGGTACAAAGTTTTATGATATCTGGCAATAGGTAACCTGTTTAACTAGATTAAAAGAATATCTTTAAATCACAGGCAACCCTTGTACAAATATTTATGTTATTTTATTTTTACTGATTATTGGCCATTTCCTAGTCTGACCTTTATCTAATGTGATATTTTTTTTGTAACGATTGTGCACATAAACTAACAGAAATATTTATAAAGATTTCTTCCGACAGCTACACTAAGTCTGCCGCTTCTTGGTACATTTAATAAAAAGAAATTATTCATAAAAAGGCTTCTCAAATCCTGCACAATGTTACGATTTGGAAAGATTATATTTCAAAAGAATTCCTTGAACCCAATCCATGTATTTCTATCCAGCTGGAAAACTGTAGTGAACCAAAAGTTTACTAAAAATTGAATATATATATATATATATATATATATATATATATATATATATATATATATATATATATGTATATATATATATTGAATTATTTAGTGTGGTACAGCTTAGAACACCAATAACAAGATATTAGAAAAAAAATACATGTCTATTACACACAAAAATGACACTGTTCGTTAAAGGAAGGTTGAATAAGGTTATGCTGTTAATTGGTAATTCAGTTTGAAAATTACAGTTTTTTGTATGCTTTTAGACAATACATTCAACTTTTACGGAATTGAGCTACGTTATTGCTCAAATCACTACATTTACTAACTTGTTTACTATTATAAAACGGATTTAAATACCACAGAATTGTTAACAATATTTTACCAAAAGGGCAATAAATTTGCTATATTTTAGGATGATCATAAGACAATACCAGTTCGTGAAATTGTGTAACTCCAAAATTCAATATTTGATAGCCTTAACGTGTCTTAAATATATCATTTTGTTCTTAAATGTAGGCAAAAAAAATTGTATTTCGTCTGCGTGTAATTATAGCCAAACCCATTCACCCATCGTTATACAATTTTGGAATAAGGAGCTATGCAACTTGAATAAACGGAATATGTACAATTGTTTTTATTGAAACTTCTGTTGAAAAATCTGCCACTAACTAAATGCTACAATATTCTACAGAAAGTAGGTACCCCGTTGAGGAAGGGAATACAGTGCAAACTCAGAAGTACTAAATATAATGGTTTATATATGACGTTGCTATCAGTTGCATAAAAAGAACCGAATATTATAAATTGTGCTGAATTTGATTGTAAAACTTTCCCGTATATAGTTGTTATTTGATTAAAACAAATATACATTAGTAACATTTGTCTGATGGAGTTATACAAAAATTAAATGTCGTGTTTCTTTTTATAACGTAATGACCATTAGACGTGGATTTGAACAAACTGTAAGCATGTTAAAGTAGGTTTAAGAAAACCTCTCAAGCACTCCTGCTCTGATATAATTATCTGCTACCTGTTTTATCCATTTCAAAGTAAGAGATGTTATACAGATCGACCTGCAGGACTTCACGGAGAAAACATCTTATCTGCTAATCTTAGCGTTGAATGCTACTCTTGCTCATCTGCAGGGACTTGGAATGTATCCAGTAGCTAGAATATTCTTTACTAAATGTAGAAAGATCTCCTTTGTTCCTATCTGTAGAAGGGGTGAAGAAATTTCATCATACCCTGTTGATTCGAAAAACTGGAAAGTGCCAATGGCCCTCATAAAGACTCTGATAGAATATTATTCCTTCGTATACTTCCGGTTTACCTTTCATATGGCTGACGTTAATCATTCCTCTATCTGCCATTCAAATATTGAAAAGCTATTGGGGTTGCATGTTACTTTACGCCATTGTCCAATGTATAATGGCTGCCGTAGGGACGGACTCATTGATGCTATACTTATTAGCACTCCTTATTTGCCTGTTTTAATCTAGCTGTCTCGTCAGTTTCGATTTATCCACATATTGCAGATTGTGTATCTCTGTTCTTCTGGGTGTTTCTTCCACCTAAGGATTTCCCTATTATGTATCAAAGAATAGAAATAAACAATAAACACTTAACCTAAACAGTTACACTTTAAGTGAGAAGCGAAGTTCACAAAACCAATTAATATTTGATATTATTATTATTATTTTTTTTTTTTTTTCAGAAAACTGTAACTGTGATGTACAAAACCTTGGGAAAGGACTTCCAGCAGGAGCTTGCGTAGGTGCCGCATTTCTAATGGTAAGTATTACTTCATATTTTATAAAAATCAAGTTCATTGCATGATTATTACAGCATGTGTACATTCTTAATTTTTGTTTATGCTTTTCACTGATTTACAAGTTGTTAGTATATGTATGCATAAAGTTATGGACTACGTAATTGTATTTAAAATTTATGTGTGTCGATTTAAATATGGTGACAGTTTTCTGGACTTTAAATAGTTTACGTATTAACAAACTTTCATTAAAAGAACGGTAAAAAAAGTCTTTTGAAAATATCCATTATGAAATAGTAGAAAATAAGATTATTTAACTATGATAGTAGTAAGACCATCAACATATTTAAAAATAATTCCTGCTTCTTGTTTTCTCACTTACGGTATTCAATCAATACTATACACCGGTATTAATGATTTTTTTTATTTTATTTCATAGGATATTTTAAGTTCTAAGTCACTGTGAAGATAATTATTTTATGTACGCTTTTATTTCTATTACATTACGAGGTTAAAAATCTTTAAATTACCATAATACATGTATTATTTATGCTACAACTAAATCAAATTATTGGTGAATTAATTGGTTCAAAACAGGTGATAAACTGAAATTGTTTCAAATAAATAACTAATTTCTTTACTCATTTTTCAACAAATGACTTCGGTTATCTTATTGTTTTTGTTTTTGAACCTAATAATAAATGAAAGTAATATAGTTAGGATAAGTGGAGGTGGTTATTGTCTGTTCAAAGCTATAAAGTGTGGTATGGTGTGTTTACCAAACCATAGATAGCCACAGGGAAAATAAGTGAGCTGTTGTTAGAAGAATATCTGAAAACTCGGAGTTATTTAAGGAATTATATTATTGGTGTTAGAAGCTACAGACTGCCTGTTTTATCATCAAATGACTATGTTTATTTGCTCTTAATTAACGGTGAGTGTGCTGTCGATAATGAAATGAAATGTATTGTTCATTTATAAACAGTTATTTCTTCAGAGTATTTATGGACAACGGTAATAACAGTCATGATATTGGAACTGGAAATATTATACGAAACCTACGGTTCACAGGGAACTTAGATACAGGATATTTTGTTGATAAAAATGTTGACATAAATACAAAACTTATCACAACAACCAATTTTAAATAGATACATAAAACAAGAAATAAATTTACAAAAGCAAAGTTGAAGAGAACAGTTGATCAAGAACGTCCCGTAAATAAAACAAAGCATTTCAAGATTGGTTTCAGATGTGTTGCATCAGATTGCAAACCTAATGTAACCCCACACAACATCAGCGACCTAAGTAATAAATGTTGTTATTGCTCTGCATTATATTTCATAGTGAAGAAACTAAATAAAGCTTCACCCTTTGTTGTTAAAGTTAAAATAAAACTACCGGATCATTATCTAACTGATGACATAAGGCAATTATTTATTGACAGTGATGTAAGGGCAAAACATTTCAGAAGCAACATGAGACGCTTTAGGATATTACCCAAACTGCTCAAATCTCATTAATATCAAAAAAAAAACCAAAAAAAGGAACATTTGATAAAGAAACGTTTTTTGCTAAGTTAAAATAACCAGCATCGACAGGTTGACTAAGCCTATACAATTCTATTCAAGGTTGAATGTGTTCAATGGTGAGTCATCTGCAAGCACCTCCACCGACTTGATAATTAACTGACCTGTTCGTACAGGAGAGATGAATAAGTATGATAACATAGTAAAATTAATTTTTGTAATTTTTTAATTATTTCGAATTTTTAATGTTAACAGTTACCTAAATATAGTAAACTGTATTAATTGAATTTTAGTATCAATATTAGTTTAAAAGTTAGAGATAAAAAACAAGAGATGATAAAACCAAAAATTAAGAAATTCCAAAAAATTAAACATTTTATAATAAATCTTATTGGGGATAAATTCATTTTGCAAAATCAAAATTTTTAATTTATAAAAACGTTTTGAGAATAACTCCGTCTTAAATCAGTCTTGAGAGGTTTTTATCAAATATAAGAAAATGTAAGAAAGTTTCGACGTTAGTAAAAACAACACAATTGAAAAAAGAGCTCAAGATAAAAAACTCTTTGCAAGTTTGGTTAGAATAGGTCAAACTAATGATGAGAAATAAAATAAGAAACGGTTAATTTGGTTAAATCAAAAGTTAGCGTTTTAAAGTTTAAATAAAATAAAAATTATGATACAGTTAGATTAAAATGAGGTAATGTTGTAAAATTGAATCTTGCGAAGAATATATTTAGTAAGTTGGTGGTTTTTCTAACAAAAAGATAGCCTACGCCAAAAGACGAAAACTTCGAGATTGCATAATGTTTTAAATCAAAGTACTACGGTGGATAAACCAGTAGGATTATATTTTTCAGGACAAGATCAACAAGGAACTGAAGTAAAATCGTCGAAATCTCGAAAGGATCAAAACCACGAAAACATTCAAACTCGAATAACTCAAAATAATTTTTTTCGATAAACACTGTTCGAATTAATGTAACATACAATGCAAGAGGGAGAAAAGGATGCCTTCCGAATATCAAAATTCGTAACCAAAAAAGAGTTTTGGCGAAATAGAAGAAAATTGTTAAAAAACCACGCGTGACAAGTAGGAACATAAAACTAGGTAGATCATCAGTCGCCACGACCCAGTTATGAGTGGGAAGTTACGCCAACAACAGACAAGGCGGACCCAAATAATAAACAAATGAAAAAGGGTAATTAAAAAATAGTTAGGGAGAAAATAGATCGACAAATAGATGAAGGGAGCAAAGTAACATCATCCTCTGTAAAGAAAGGGTTGAAAACTAATCAAAACAACGGGAAAACAATAAAAGCAAAAAGGGAAAAATTAGAGGGAAAGTGACAATTTTGGAAGAACCGAGGTTACTCGGTTGAGATTGGAAAAAAAAAAATCTGAGTTCATCATCAGACCTAGTAAGTAGAATTCTAACTTCATCATCGGACCAAGTATTTCTGATTTGATTCAAGAAACTTCGGAAAGCACAAAATTCATGACAAGATACCACTTCGGATCGAGGTGGGAGTTCCTACGCTAATTATTCAACCGACATTACTCCACCTTTTGGGATCGCCTAGCTGCCTTGACCAACATGGAATATTTGAGGAACAGCCTTACTATTAAACACCATTCACGAGCTGAAGCCATCTTTAAACGTACCAAGGTACCCTATTTCGAGTGAACAAATATTTGCCAAATTATTAAATAAAATATAAACACAGATAAAATAAATTGGGAAAGATTTGAAATATTTTAAATTCAATTTTATTTTCTTAAATATTTGCTACTCAATTGAATAGAATGTTATTATTGAAATTATACATAAAACTTAGAATTTTAGTTTTAAATTGTATGTGTTTATTATTAAAACATACGAGTAAACAATAATTGATAAACCTTTAAATAAATTTCAACCTAATAAATTTATTCTATCTTCTAATGGAAATAAATAAAATAAACTTGCTATTTATGTTAAATACGTTTTACTAGTTATTTGCCTTTCATTGAATTTATGTTTGTGTATGAAGAATTGAATTTATTGTGTTTTTATTTCTACTTAGTTTTAAGTATATTTTGAATTATTAACTTTAAGAGAGATTTAATTGAATTTGTGTTTTATTTTAATGAAATAAATTGTAATATATTTTAATTTCTGTGTAAGTGTTTTATTTTAATAATATATAAATCCATGTGCTTTTCAGGTTGTGTGAATAATATTGTATAGATATATTAGTGCTCAATATTCATATTGCTTATATAGATTTTACAAACAGCTTTTTCAAAAAGACACACCTCGAGAATTGTTTCAATTGGTGCCAATATATGTTTGCCTCCTGGACATGTACCATATTGTTTTAAAAATCAAGGATTTTTCAACATTTAATTTCACTTTAATTACACTTAAGAAATAAAACTAGCAAAACTCATAATATGGGATAACTAGTGCACATGCCTTCTTGGCTGGTTAACAGGTTACTGAAGGACATAACATGTAATAATGAAGTTCTTTTAGGTGGAAAAATAATAGGTCTCGGGGGAGACTTCAGACAAGTTTTACCTGTTGTACAGCATGCTTCCAGACATACATTAGTGCAAAACAGCATAAAATGATCCTAACTTTGGTCATTTTTTATGGTTTTTAATCCTGCTGTGAACTTAAAAGCAAATAAGGATAACCTAGCCGCAACTAGTTTTCACCAATGACTAACTATCTGTGGCACGGTCTAGAGCACGTTAATTTAATGATGTAAAAGTAGAAATTGTTCCAAAATATAGCAAAAATATAAATAAATGGTTGTTTTCAAAGAGCTTTTATACATTTGGTGTATATATGTGTTAATGATATAAATTTAAGCGTTTTGAAATCAATTGTTCTATTACTTTAACTTCTGTACTTTACATGAACATGTACTATAAATAGCAAAACATGTCTTTGTGTCTTATCACAGCAATTGGATTCATTTCTTGCAAAATATTAAATATGATTATCTAATCTATAGAATACCTGCGGGTGATAAACTAGTTATTAATTATATTATTTTTGCATTTTTTTCTGTAATAAAATTGCTTCAAATTCAGCAATTACCTAACAACCACTATAATTAAAACTTACTAACTATAATCTATAAATATTTTGTTAGTTATAAATGGAAAATATTAATTATCTTATGTTTTAGGAATTCGCCCCCGCAGTAGAATTCGCATATATAGACAGCACAGGTACAGGGATGATAGGAAATGGCTTCATCCCTTACCTTAAAGGAGGTCTTATGACTGGACGCCCTACAAGAACTATTATCCAATACCTTTGTCACTTGGCCTACGCCTGTAATAAAAAAGATAACCCGAGAGACGACGGGGAATACGTTTGCCTTGATGACGAAACAAAGCCATGAAAACCTCAATTACCTTCAGTACAGGAATATGTATCGTAAATCGTATCATCCAAAGCAAATACCAACGGACAACGATTATATATGTTATGTACACGCTGTTGTAAAGTCTCTAAAACTATTAAAACCAACAACACCAAATTTAAAATAATAGGGATTTTATTTTTCAAATTATGCGACTATGCGGCACTTGTGAATAATTTTGTAACATTGAAGGAATACAATCAAATTAGTTAAACTCTTATTGTGGACATAGCCTTCCTGGATCATGTACATTCACTTAAGTATTATGTAAATTGTTACTTTAAATTGACGGAGTAAAATTAGAAGTTCAATACACATACCTTCTCACTCACCCGTTCCAAAATCTAAATTAACCAAACCGAAACTATTTGTCACCAAAAGTGTCAGTTATTTTGTTATCATTTAAAGAGTGAGAATAAACCTTGGAAATGATTATATATTTCAATATAACCTAACCTAGCTTTGCTTGTGATAATATGTACGCATTATCAGAGTAATTGTAGTTTGATTTATTCAAGATTTTTAGGACGTCGGTCAAGATTCATTTTTGTTATTGTTTTTGCCTTTTATTTCTAAACTTTTATAACATTTACTTGCGATTTTCAATTCGGGATTTTTTTTTTCAATATTAACGTATAATTAAAATTTGAACGTAGGGCCTAACATTAGTTAACCAGATTGAGCAACAACATCTTTCATACCCGATTTTTAGATTTATGTACCATGAATTTCTCAATTTTATGAGGTTTTTTGTGTGTGTTTAGAGGACTACACTAGAGCAAAAGTTAATGAAAATTGCGACTTTATTTTAAGTATATTGTAATTTTATGAATTCCCTGAGAATTTGAGTATTAGAAATGACAAAAAAAATCCTGAGCTTAGACAAAGTCATATCGGCTAAAATCAGTACACGCGTATAGTCTCTAGAATTGTTTCCACAACATTCTTTATACAAACAATATTTTGTAAAAGTACATTTTTTTTCCTCAGGGCACTACAAAAGGAATATATCCTCAAAACACCATATCACTATTTTAACCCATCAAGTATGTTATAGTATATATATAAGTATTTGTGAGAAAATAAACATAATGCAAAACATGAATACGATTTAAATATGAAAGAAATCTTACTATATCCATAACTTAGAAATTATTTAAACTAAAAATATTTTCGAAATCGTTTAAGTGGTTTGTTAGTATTTTTTTTTTCCATAACTAATAATTTGAGGGAAAACTCAAAATTACAATTTTCTCAAAATGATCTAACTATTTTTAACGTAGAATAATAAGTAACCATGAATAATAATAAATAATATCCATTGAATTTTCTTAAAGTTTTATATAGCAATAAAATATGTTTTAACAATGTCAAAGTTAGATATGAAAACCAAACCGTGACTGATAAATGTTAAAAAATTGATTTATTGCTTTTCTAGTTTTAATCATTTCTTTGCTAACGATTAAGAGGAAATCATTTTCCCCCTAATATTCTTTTTATTTTAGCAACAACATTATTTTACACATGTTAATGTTGGTACAAAATGGAAAAAATATTAATAACTGTTATAATGAATAAAATTGGTTCAGAGATTCCAAAATATAGATGATTCGCTATGAGATACATAAATATTACAGGGTTTTGTTGACCGATGCAGTCGTAACAATTTTCTAAAACGATTTTTCATATTTCAAGTTATACAATAATTAATATTATCTTTGTTTATTATGTTTTGAATGGCTGCGACTGACAGAAGAATTTGATCGTCAAAAGCAGCTTATAGATTAAGGTACTTGAATTTTACAACAACACAATAGGCCAAGAAAAATTTGGCCAAATTTACTGTTATGTTAAGGAGGAGGTAGAGAGGGAAGATACCTAGGCCCAAATAGGTGTTGCAAGAGTGGTGAATTACTAAGATCTAATAATTGTTCATTTATAACTAAGCTAGATTCCATATTGATTATTCTCTTAATTTCTAACATTTCTAGTGCGGTTAACTTTTTACCCTTACCATATTAACATGTAGAATATTAAATTCTGAATTAGAATGAAAATCTGAAATTTTATTTGTTGAAAAACTAGAATCTGCATAGTCCAACAACCAACTTCTGTTATGTTCTTTTAATCTAGTTTTAAAACTACGACCTGTTTGTCCTACATAAGCAGAACTACAAATTTTACATTTTAATTTATTCACATGCTTTTTGAGCAAATCAGGCATCTTATCTTTAGAATAATTTAAAAAATTTCCCAAGCTTTTTTCAATGTAATATGCTGGCTTATACAAAAGTTTTTCTTTTCTAATAATTACGGACCGTAAGACTAACCTTACCGATGTAACTTATTTTACGTCATTTTTCAGTGTTAACATCAATATAACTATTTGGAGAAATATATTTAGTAACAATCTTTTTCAATTTATGTTTTAATATTTTCTCAATTAAATTATTATCGTAAGCATTATTAGTGGCGATCACTTTTATACAATTAAGTTATTTATAAATAACATTAGTGTTCATCGGAATGTTAATGAGTCGATACAACATGCTGTGGAAATCAGCCAATTTATGATTAATAGGGATGTTGTGATGTAGCATGGATAATGTTATCAGTAAATGTAGGTTTTCTAAATATGCTGAAAGAATAAAATTCAAGTGAAACGTATGTGTTAGGCGTGGCTTGGAAATACCCTAGCTTATAGTGAAAAGATAACATACGGTAATATAAAAACAATGTAATATAAATGAAGCTGGATGGTCATTATGGGTTTAAGGGTATCTCGTTATAATAAATGTAGAAATATTTTGTAACCACATTTTTATATAATATTGTAGATAGAACTCAGGTAGTCTTACATATTCTGTAGTAAAATTATTTACATTTATTTTAAGAGACATTTTAATCATACATTAGCAAGATAAGATATTTTTCTATGATATTAAAATAGGTTTATACATTTGGTTTAGATTACTATTCTGACATAGTAAGAAACTGGTGGGGTGAGACTCACAATCTCAGATTATGTGCCCTGTGGTTTCCACATCTAGATTTATGCATACATCACACTGTATTCCCATGGTTATTTTTATCTTGCGCAAGTTAAGCCACAAACCAGAGACTCTAGTAATAAGTGCCGTGTTTCGCCTAAATTACCCTATGACCAACATCTTTAATGGCCTTCCAAGTAACCACGAAGAAAGCTCTCTCCGTAGTAACATATAATGTGACGATCCTTCCATGATGTGGTCTCCGAACCTACATATTGATACAGCCTTGGACTGACGCACAGTTAATATTAATGCTGCTGGTATTATCAGAAGCCCCTTTGATTCAACTTTGTTCAGTTCATTCTATTGCGATGTTGAAAGACACTCGTGTTCATATCTATTAATGTTGATATATTGACCTCATCTCACACCTTTTGAATTTCAGTTTGGGTCTGTCTCCAAGAATAAACCTCCAGCGATGATTGGGAAGTGAGTTGCACGTGGTTAGGTGTAACCCCAATTTCCAATGTTTTTATTTTTTTATTAAACCTCATGTGGTCTTTAACACGTTCTCCAAGTTTGGGTTTTCTCGAAGGACAGATAATAGGTTCACTAATACAGAGTTCTGCATGTACAGTAAAGGTTAATTAAAACTGGAGGTGGCTTGATAACTAGAGTTCGCATAATTATGATGACACCTCCATAGCTAAACAACTCTCGGTATATACTGTTTAGCCTCGGCTTCCGATAAGTAGCCTTTCACACGTTGGCAACCTTACACTACGTCTTGGTGTGAAAGTCCGAAACTGAATTTGCTAACCGATCTCACCACACTTCCGAAATAATGAATGATATTAGGAATCCATTCCCAGATCTTTGTAGATGAAAAAGAACCACGCTCAACATCTTCGAAATAATAAATCTATATAAAGGTTATTAAAAATAATGGAGATATAAAAAACTTTTTTGCAATTAAAAAGATACATAATATCATTAAAAAATAAAATATAAAAAATAATAAAAAATCCCAATGTGTATCCGAGATATAACCAGGTGGGTTACCTAAATATCTTCTTATATCGAACCCTTCAGTGATGCGGTGTGTGAGGTCAAGTAAGTTTTGAGACAGAAAGGGTAAATAAACTAAGTATTTGATATATCCAAACATGAGGTAGTTACATGGTGTCAAATCTAGAGCACGTGAGTGCCAAATTAGAATTCGTCAATCGTCTATCGTGGCTCGGATAGTCAAACATACCGAACAGACATCGTAAAGCTATGTTCGAGCACCATGAGGAAAATATAGTGGAGCACCTTCCTATTGATGGGCTACATTTGGCTAACCTTCTCCCCCTAAAGTAGAAGTCAATCCAGTAGTATTTGCCGGTCCTTGCGTTTGTACTTAGCATAAATTATGTTTATATTTAAACAGTATCTCACATGCTCGAAAACAAAATCTAGGTTCTCAGTACTCTAGATTAGTGCATTGTGTCTGTTAACTGTTACATGGAAAGTGGCAAAATATGGGTCGCTAAGGGAATTGGTTTTCTTGGGCTCTTAAATTCAGTGAAAAGTTCCGGCGTTTTTGCTAGTTGTTCGGTTTTAATTATTGAACCAGTTGTAATTAATATAAAATAAAAACACGTTTCCTAAGGTACTACACACATTAGTCTGTGACATTTGCAACGCTAAAACAATTGTTGTAGATATTTATGGTCTGTGAGCGTATATTTGTGTTCGCTGTTTCTTGAGTACTTTAGGAATTCTCGTACCTAATTAGCATAAACGTTTGTGTGATTTGGGTTATTTACATAATTATGTAGTATAAAAGCTTACATTACAAGATCATTATACTTTTACTACAGTTGCCGTTCATGCAAATTTTATACCTACAAAAGGCTCTTTTTGTTTTGATAAATCCATTTTTGGTATTTTAAACAACTGTCGCACTTTTATTTTAGCTAGGTGCCGATTGCGTATTGTTCATACACTTACAAAATCTGTTTATTTTTCACTATTGTGTTTAAATAATACTGTATTTAAATAAGCCTTAAACTTACTTCGTTTTTGACGTAAACGGGTCCTTAGCGTAAAATATAATTAATTAAAATCGAGCTTTTATTACTGGCCTCCAAGATATATATATATATATATATATATATATATATATATATATATATATATATATATATATATATATATATATATATATTAAATCCCGATATATGTCCAAATCATACTGACATTTTATTATAATTCATTTATGTATTATGAATGCAGTGCAAGCACACTACAGACAGATATAATTAATTCTAAAATCATCTCAATTTGATTTCAGATTATGGTTACCTCGAATTTTGCAAATATTCAAAACTCAACATCGATAATTTGACAGATCAAATAAGTTTCTCTATATTATGTATTTGTGTTATAGTAAAAGAAACAAATATATCACACAAATTGCTCCCACTACTAAAAAAAAAAACAAATATTTTAAAAATTAAGGCTTGTAATAAAAATAATAACAGTAGGCTACTTTTAATATCAAAATTTATTAAAAGGATTTCTATAAAAACTTTAAAAAAATAATTGTAATCAATCAGAAGAAAAGAAAAACGAAAGAAAAAGAGTTTTTAATATTACATTTTTTATATCGTCTTATAACTATAGTTTAATCTATAAATAAATGCATTAATCATTATTATTAAATAAGATGTTTTCAATAGTACAGGTCCACACACTTTGATTAGCTACATAATTTGAAGTGGTTAATTTAAAGTGGTTTAAAGTTTCTTATTGAACTTAAAATTTACCGACATATGTGACTTTTTTATATATATGTACATTAAAAAAAGCGAGTGTCTGTCTGTCTGCGTGCGATCTATCGGACAAACGGCGAGGACTAGAATTACGAAATTTCGTAGATAGGTTCTCCGAGTGGTGTCCTTGTGTACCTCGAAGCTATTTTTTCAAAATCTGAATTTAAAATTAAGTAAATCAAATAATTTAACATTACCTATAATGTATCACTATAATATAAAGAAAATAAAGAAAAAAATTACAAAATCACCTGATAATTAAACAGCTGGCTTTTTTCAACCAAAAATTGAGAATTATTTAGGCCTGCAGTATTATTTCGCCCCTGACTTATTACATTTAAAAGTTTGTTTTTGTTTTAAATCAAGATTTTAAGGTTATAAGAAACGGTGTTTAATTTAAAGTTGATCTATCTATCTATCTATATTAATAAAAGCGAGTGTATGTCTGTCTGTCTGTCTGCGTGCGATCCAGCGGACAAATGGCGAGGACTAGAATTACGAAATTTTGTAGATAGGTTCTCCGAGGGGTGTCCTCGTGTACCTCGAAGCTATTTTTTCAAAATTTGAATTTAAAATTTATAAAATAAAGTAAATCAAGTAATTTAACATAACCTATAATTTATCACTATAATATAAGGAAAATAAAGTGAAAAAAATTTCAATATCAGCTGATAATTAAACAGCTGGCTTATTTCAACCTAAAATTGAGAATTATTTAGGTCTACAGTATTAATTTCGCCCCTGACTTATTATATTTAAAAGTTTGTTTTTGTTTTGAATCAAGATTTTATGGTTATAAAAAAAGGTGTTCTTATAATAGTTAATTGTGTTTATATAATTAACTTAAAAGACCCATCACTTTAAGATTGAGTTAAGTAAATCAAGTAATTTATCAATTATTATAAGGAAAATAAAGAAAAAAAATTACAATATGACAATTAGACAGCTGGCTTATTTCAACCTTAAATTGAGAATAATTATTTAGGCCTACAGTATTTATTTCATCCCGTGTGCACCAAGAACCGAGTTTCTAATTATAAGTTTTGGAAAATCTGGCAACGCTTTGGCTTTTTATTTGTCTAATATTGCCTGTAACGATCTGTGACTGCATTTTTCATCACTATTTTTGCGTCTTGACGTGAAAAGTTTTACACGTCTGAAAAGTAAGTAATTATACAGCTTTTTTATTTGAATTTAGGTCTACAATATTTTGTTTTATTTTAAATTTTGAGGTTATAATATGTGGTGTTTTAAAAAATAATTAATAATTTTGTACAATAAAGAAAGAAAACAAATCACAATGTCAACTAATAAATCAAGTAATTATCATAACCTATTATAACGAAGTCATGGTAGAAAAAAAAGAAAACAAATTGCCATGTCAGCTGATAATTAAACAGCTGCCTTATTTGAAGAAACCATGATGTATACTAATAATTGGTGCATAGATTAATATCGCCACAATTTCTCACCCACCAGACATATTAAACCTAATAATTGCTGCATAAATATCGCACAAACTTTCTCACACACCTTTACATAGAAAACTAATAATTAATGCATACATATCGCACAAACTTTCTCACACACCATACATAGTAAAACTAAAAATCATTGCATAAATTTTGCACAAACTTTCTCACACACCTATACATAGTAGTAGAGTTTTTTTAAGTAATATAGTCAATTACGTTTTGCTGCATTTCAGTGTTGTTTTTTAAAGATTTTTTAAATTATTATATTACGTTTTGCTGAACTTCAGATTTTATTTTGGCTTTAGTTAATTTTGTTGTTCTACATTTTGATTATGATTTATTTAAATCTATATTTATAACGTACCTTTTTGTATACAACCAGGTTTCGAATTAAATCATGCCGCAGCCTCCTAAAAAAAATGTAAGAACAAAACAAAGAGAAAACAGAGAAAGAGATCGCATAAGATGATAAGCTGAAAGAACTCCAGACAGACATAATCAGGATAGACAAAGCCAACAAATTAGAAGAGATTCTGAAAATACCCCAGACAGACTTACAAGACAGAATCAGGATAGACATAGCCAACAAATAAAAAGAGAATCTGAAAATACACCAGACAAACTTACAAGACAAAATCAGGATAGACAAAGCCAACATATACGAAGAGGATCAGAAAATACACCAGAGAGACTTTCCAGACAGAATCAGGACAGTACTCGAAGAAGTGCTTCTTGAATTCTCAGATGGAGAAATTTAAAGATTGCAGCTTTTATTTATGACCCATCAGCAGATTATATATCTGATCCTTTGTGCATCATTGGATCAATGTCAATGATATACCAACACTGTGAAGCAAAGAAGTGGAAAAATGAGGCTGCAGGTATGTGCTGCAGTGGAGGAAAGGTTCAACTACCACAGTTAATAGATCCTCCAGAGCCCCTGCGTTCTTTTCTAACTGAAAATTCAACAGAAACTAATCATTTTCAATCAAGTATCCGAAAATCTTTTGGTACTACAAAAGTAATTAGGGAGCCTGGATACATGCCAACTTTTAAGGTTCAGGGTCAAGTATATCACCGAATTGGAATTCCTCTGCCTAACGAAAAGCCTAAATATCTGCAAGTCTATTTCATTGAAAACGATACAGAGCAAGCGGAGTAGCGTTGCAAAAATATACCTCAGACAAGACAAGACATTGTACTTCAGTTACAAGACATGTTGAGACAACAACTCCTACATCCAAAGGTTCAAATTGGCCATGGAAAAGATCAGCCCTCAGTCGAAAGTCGTCATCTTATCTGATAAAACTCCACACAGAGAGCACGAAAGACGTTTTAATGCACCAACAACATCTGAAGTTGCTTTATCATGGTAGGAGAAGAACATGCAATATGAGACATAGTTTTAGAAGAAAGAAGTGCCACCATCAAGAGAATTCCCGATACACACGGGTCTTATGATGCACTGCAGTATCCTCTCATATTTTAGCAGGGAGAGGATGGATACCATTTTAAACTTCGACAAAGAAATCCAACTACAGGAGTTTTGCAAACAAAGAAAATTTCTGCTATGGAATTCTATTCTTACAGGATCATGATGCGCTCTTCAAATTTAAACATTTTACTCAGATTCAAAAAACTATTATTAAAATATTTGAAAAAAGTTCGTAGTTAAACTAGGGTAATTCCGCTTATATATATATATATATATATATATATATATATATATAGTCTATATAATTATATGGTAATACAATGTGAAAACAAAATATATTGTCAACTCTATTCTTGTTTGAAAGGTGTTCCCTAATCTGAAGAAGCTATTTCATGATAAATGCGATCTACCGACAAATTATAATGACGGATGTTTATATAACAAAAGCTTCAAATTTCATATAATATTTTAAGGCAAACTCTTACGGGGAAATATATTTTTCTTAACTTATATTAGCGTTTGTCTACCAAAAATGTTTTATATTTGAATGATGAATAGGTTGAGGTGAAACAAAACATTAAACTGAAGATGTTTTGTTTGACTTTATTGACACAAAGAAGAAGAAGAAGAAAATATCTTATGAGGTAAAAAGTGAATATTTCTTGCATTCTTCTCATTTTCGAAAATATATCTATAAAATTAAATCAAATATTTTATTGTTATAAATGTTTAGCTTTCGGTTGTTTATTTTTAATAATACCATCGTTATTAAATTTTGTTTCGTTGTTTAATTTTGACTCTCGTAATTAATGTATTAGTTTTTTTTTGTTATTGTTTTTTTGTAAAATTACGATTTGTCATTAATTATTATTAATAATGTACATCTAGATTTCAGTTATAATGTGTTTATTCCAAGGTACTTTAATTTACACCTTCCTTCGACCTTTCTTTTATTAGATACCTCACTCATAATTCATTGTATATCATATCTCTCTTGAGGAAAGCTTATTCTCTTCCTACTTTGACGCTAATGGAGTGTTCGAGGGCTCTTTTTTATTCATTAATTTGGATATTTGCAACTATGTAATAGCTTCATCACTAAAGTATCATTATTTCTCTTTTTGTCCATTTTTTTAATGTTTTCTTATAATTTTGTGTGAACCTATATTTTTTGTTAATTATACAGTAAAATATAAAGATACGTTTGAATAGGGGAAAGCGGTATATATGTGTAATACACCATGTCAACTGTGATTGAACATTACAAATACACTCTCACTTAAAAATTAAATTTATTAAATAATTGAATTTTAGTTCTTAAAATTTTAACAATGCACTTTTAAAAATAGCAAATTTTAATTCATTAAAAAAAAAAAATTATCGAAACCATTTATCATCTTTGTTGTGAAGACGAATGATATTTATAAATATAACAAACAATATTTATTAACTCTGCAATGTGTATTTGTTCAAACATCAATGAAATTCATATTTAAACTTTATTAAAAACTAATTTAACAAATAACCTAACTCACCAAATGCATAACAGCAAACCAATATGTCCTCTACGTAAGTTCCAGTTAAATTAAATTTTACATAGAAAAAATAATCAGCTGTTTTATTAAAGCAGCTGATTTAATAAAATTTAGTTTTATTTGTCTAGAAACACTTTAGCAGTCAACTTTTAAACTAGTTATTAAGTTTACTAACCGAGTGAGATGATAAAGAAAAGCTCTCGTGTGTTCTAGTAAATTACCAACATTTGTTCTAAATTTTTTTACCGAAATCTCGTAAAATATCCGTTGACGTATAGGCCTAAAATATGATTTTAAAAACCTCCTGTATGTTCTAGTAAACTACCAAGTTCCGTTTAATTTTTTTTTTTTACCGATGTCTCGTAAAATATCCTTCAACGGATAATAAATATAATATGATATAGAAAAGCTCTTGTGTATTCTAGTAAATTACCAAGATATTACCAAAAAAAGAGCATAACAGCAAACCAATATGTCCTCTACATAGGTCAAGCTGAATTAAATTTTACATAGAAAAATAATCAGCTGTTTTAATTGGATATCTCTGATGTTTACTTTATTTAAGCCTCAGCTGCTAGATATCGTGACGTCATTTTCTTGACGATTTTCCCTTTCACCACATCGATTTAACAGCACCCAAAAATTGCCTACCGGGCGTAAAGAAGTATACACTTCAATAATAAATTAACACATACAAATGGAATCGGATCCGTTGTACGTTTTGGTTAATTGGAATATTTTATGTTTTTGTTTGTTATTATTTTATTTGTGCTGTTAGTGTTAATAATATTATTATGCGCCTCTTTTTTAGGGCCTTAATGACCACAGTGATTTTAATTTTTTTTATTTTTGAATACAACCAACAAACTAAAATGTGCTTTTGCAGAAAAGGTGTATTTATATCGCAGGTTAGTGTTTTGACTAGAACTCCTCTGCCTCCAGTGTAGGAGATTTGGGTTAGATCCAGGGGGAAACGGGAAATCAAAATATATGTTGTTGTCCCAGCAAATTGAGGGATACAATTAGTAGAGAATCCATATCACAAAGTGTTAAATACAACGGAAAAACTTGATGAATTAAATTTAAAGTTTTGTATTATGTTGTTCTTTTTTTATTGGTCATGGAAATTGAATGCTAGATACCAAATGTATGGAATATCATGAACTATTAATTGTTTTATAAATTGCTAGTAAATATTTAAATCTTTTATGTATTTTCAAAGAACAGCTAAAGAAACCAAATTGTAAAGAGTGTACGATGTAACTAAAATTATTCCCTTTTTTTTACAGACGTGAGTCCTCTTTTAAATCTCTCAAAAAATATATAAAACGTTAGTTGTTTTGAATCTACCCTTCTTTTAAATATGAGAAGGTCTCATTGCAAGGGTTAGAGCACTCGAGAGGGGTCGAAATACTTCTAATGAAAGGGTTGATTCCTGTACACTCACTTACTTGTACCACTTAACTAAGGTACTCTGAAACGAAAAGATTTTAAAAAAGAAGACTATCATTCTTCCATTTATGTGGGTAAAATGTTCGTAAAATTTGAAACATAATATATAAAGTGTTTAATTATGTTGTTTTACAGTTTATGATTTTCCTTTCTTATGGATTTGTTAATATAATAGTTGATTTGGTGATTGTTTCATAAATTTACTAATATTATAAAGTTATAATAACTTTTGTTATAAGTATAGAAATGTTAAAATAATAATCAATGTACAACAGAGTTATATTTTACGCTAATAATTTAGGTAATGCATTATAAATCTTCTGTTTTTATGACAACAAGGTAAATTGGTACATTTTTTATACCGGATGTCTACAAAGTATACACAACACTTTATATTTGT
Organism: Aphrophora alni; assembly: GCA_963513935.1. Classification (NCBI taxonomy): domain Eukaryota; kingdom Metazoa; phylum Arthropoda; class Insecta; order Hemiptera; family Aphrophoridae; genus Aphrophora; species Aphrophora alni. The sequence goes on from OY740774.1 coordinate 43,738,225, forward strand.
AAATTTTTACAAATTAAATATTTATTTTTACACAAAATACCCGATGTATAAAAATTTTTAGAAGTAATTATATATTAATATACAACGAAATTTCAAATTAATAATTAGTATTATTATTTATTTCCCTTTTTTTATAATACTCACAAAGTGACAAATATTAAAACAATGTAGTAAAATATATATAATTGTTTAAAAACAATTAAACTAAACAACGTTTATTTATAGTCAAATTACAACAGTGGAAAAAATTGTAAAAGCGTAAATATATATATTCCTATTATTTGTGTTTTTGCATTATTCTATTGTCAAAATTCCTGACCAATCTTTGTAATGTATTTATGTCTCATTTATAATTGAAATAAAGAAATAGGATTAATGGTACTAAAATCACAGAGACTCATCGCAATTTTTAAAACACGCCATGGCTAAATAAGCCTAATTAACTGAAAATAATGATTAAGATTAATTTAACATACGGTACTTATAAATCATACCATAGATACATTATTGATTACACGTTTATCATGAAGCTAGGTGATGAAATACATATTTATACGTTGATAAACAAGGAAAACTCTACGTCTTGATGCTTTAAACTCTCATTAATCATCCAGTCAAAGTTAACAGTTTTCTGGGAGACATTAAATTATTCACCCTCAACTTGACAGATTACTGGCATTATGTTTGTAGTGCAATCATTAAAATTTTTCTTGAATAAAAATGAAGAATAATTTTACATAAATCATTTTTATAAATCTTAATGTGTGTATTGTACCAGGGTGAACTAACATTGCCCTTTATTAATAAGGGAGAGTATAGTACGTTGGTCACATTATGCGGAGAACGGTTGTAGGATTGCCGAGATATAGATATAAGATTTGCAATCTATCACGATCCTGAAGGTTTGGTTTGCAATTGGAGCCCCTGAGTCACCACTGCACCGGGTCGCTCGCTCGTCCATGGTTAAATATATAAAAGAAAATAATTGAAGGCTAAAACTTCAAAATAAACCTGGCAAACTAATTATAGACCTATGTTGCGAACTAGAACTAGTAATGTTAAAAACGAAACCCAGGATAAAACTAAAACCTGAATATTGCCAATATATCCATGATCTTCACTGGGAACTAGATCTAGTAATATAAGAAATGAACCCAGGTCTAGAATTAGAATATGCCATTGGCCAACATACTGTAGACTAATTTAGGAATTGGTCCTAGTAATGTAAAAGAAGAAGAAAAAAAGCAGAAGATGGAATATTGCAACATAGCCTTGATCTACGTTGGGAACGAGAAATAGTTCGAAAATTACCAACATAACATAGGACTTCATTGGGTAATAGAAGTAGTGATAAAAGAAAGGAACCCAGGACTAATACTACAATGCGGAAAGGCCACATAGACTATCGCTATGTTAGGAACTAGAAACAATAATGTAAACAATAATCTTACAGCTTATACTCAAACCATGTAATGGCTAACGTAACCAATGACTACGTGGGGAACTTGATTTATTAAGTAAGTAGGTAATCCCGGGCCTAAACTATAATAAAAAATGCCTAACTTAGTCTACGACACTTTTGGGATCAATTATCCTGTACCATATATGGTTTTTAATCATTAAAATATGAACGTTTTGGTAGATCTGATTTCGATAAATTATGTCTTTTATGGCAGCTCCGTTGCGGATTTTCTTGCAGATATCTCAAGAACCAGAACTTTTGAAGATATGGAAAAAATAGGTTTTATTTATGTCCTTAAGGTCACAAATTAGTTAAAAAAAGCTATATGTCTATTGACAGATTCCCCCAAAATTTGAGTTAGAAAGAGATGAATATATATCCCGCAATATGGCCAAAATATCTTTAATTACTAATTTGATTAAAATCAGTATATTCGTTTGGGCTATAGAGCACTGCAGACTTACAGACAAACATTATTCAAAATATTTTTTGTCAGATACCTCAAAACGGATATTATTAATAATAATGTTTTCTGTATTTTATCATTACACGCTACTACAATATAAAATAACATTAGTATTCCTTTTCTTAATTCAATAAATTATCATTCATGGTACAAATTATTTTTAGAACCAACCATTGTATTTTGGTAAGAGCTAAAACCATAAATCGTATACATATTATGGCGACTACCCCCACAATTTATGTAATTAAAAAAATAAAAATTAACAATAACATCGTCCAGAGATTTTCTAAAATAAGCCTACATATCAAATAAAAATAAAAATCATACCACACATTTTGACGCACAGGACAGACAGACATTATTTTATAAATCTACTTTTTTTCGCAGGCACCCCAAAAGAGATAATATTAATAATAATACTTTTTTCAGTATCGTATCATCACATGTTATATATTTACAAATAACATTAATATTGTATTGTATAAATTGATAAAATGTTATACATGGTGTGAATTATTTTATACACGAATTTTATACCCACAAATACACAAATAACCTCAGAGTCTGAAAAGAACAAGTGATGGACAAAATAAAGCAGATAGGAATGACGAAAGGGGATACATTATAAGAAATTATAAATAAATAAAAATATAAAAAAAATAAAATAAACACACTTAGTACAACGTACTAAATCAAATTTAAATAACAAAGGAAAGAGTGGGCCCTTTTTACGTTCTCTAAAATTTTGCGTATTCATAAATTTGCAAAACTTGTTTATAGAAACTGTATCTCTGACAAACATATAAATTCTGTAAAACATAATCTTAGTTAGGCAACAAACTTTCTATAAGAAATTGAGTTTGGAATTGTTTGTACCTCAGGTTAACTAATGCTTCTGTGAAACTCTGATGCAAAGATACATACACACAACTTTCAAAGTTAAACAATTCCTTTGAAACAAAGTTACAGCTCATTTTATATCCTCATAAATAATTTACCTATTTCGATGATATTAATAGAAAGTGAAGAATATTAAAACTGAAAAAGAGGACAACATAATTATGAATAATGATCAATACAAACTGATATCTTTATAGACAGGCGATTTTTCCAAATAGGAACACTACAATTAAAAAAAAATCGTTTATCAAAGAATAGAGGATACAGTTATCTAAACATTAAATTTAGAAGTAATACAGATCCTTAATAAGGCAATTTATTGTTCACTTTGAGCGACTTTTTAGTGTGTATAATTTGTAAAGACGTCCTCCATGAACGTCTTTATTATATGACAGTTGGACTTAAAGACATAGTAAGTTAGTAAAAATGTGGATTTCTCTCTTCTTCTCAACTGTCAGTGTAGCACATTATGGCAGGCACAAAGATTGTCATTATTGAAAGTTAGGGAAATATTATCTCTCCATTTCTCAATGTTGGTTTATTAATTGGTATAAATTTTTCATTAATACTTTAGTGGTAATATTAGTGAATAATGAGAGTATAAAATTAGTATAAAATTAATCGAATATTTCACCCGTTGCAATATTTTTTCTTTCTTTAGTACCAACAACGATTGTCATTTAAATTAAACTATTCACCTATAACTGACGGATATATTGTAAATGGATTTAAAAATCTAGTATAGGAGTGAAACATAGGGAATTCACAATGAAAATATTTACATAGGAAATTCAATGCATGAGGTTTTTGGAATTGAATTTCCAGCAGACCTCTCACTTCATAACTTGGTTACTGGTTTATTGAAACTAATTGGTAGCACTAATCTAGTAACAAATGTTTCTGTATGGTCTCAGTTTTACCATACCCTGTATATACCACTTGTAAAAGCCTCAGTTCCAGTTGCTTATCTCAACGTCATTTCCTTACATGTTAAAATAAAAGTATGCAGGTATCGTTTTATTGAATTTATTTAAGTAATCACAGAAATGAATGTTGTTAGCTTAGTGAAAATGCAAGATCATAGGTAATAGTAAATTATGTAGTAAAAATTATGTAGTAAATAGTAAATGATTCAAAAACTTAATGACCACTTATAAGTGGAAGTCAAGAGTTGAAATATTTATTGTTGTGAATAAAAAAGTATAAATATTGCGGGTTTTGTTTGAATTTGGTCGTTTTCAAAATCAATCTCAAATCTTAAGAATATAAAACCTGATATAAGAAAGAATCATAATCAAAACAGGAACAGGTGCTTAGGAGCCGTACAAAGTTTAACTATTAAGTCTATTTTTGACAAATTCTCTCACAAGCTGCACTATTTAGTGATTGTATTCAAGAAACTTTGATTAGAATTGCTATAAAACTCGTCAACTTCTCACTAAAATTTATTTATATTGAAGGAGTGATTTATTTAGTACAGGATTTTAATAACAGTTTTGTTTTTAACTATTTCCCTATGTATTCATATTGCATACAAAACTTGGAAACATACGAAAGACGCATACACCTAAGTTTAGTAAAAAAAAAATCAATAATATAATTTGCGTGATTCAGATAGACACTTCTGCGATCTGCTAAACTAAGATAAATTACAATAGTTAAAAAGTAATTTGGCGCCATCATGATTGTTACACAGCTCACAATGCAATGTCATACGATTAGATACATCAAATAAATGTACCTGATCAAAGGTTTATCTCTTGGGCTTTGTTGTAAATTGCATTAATAGATCAAGATATATTTTCCAGCAAGAAAAGTATTTTAAAAATAGTTGTTACACAGGTTTTTGAAGTTATTAATACTAAAAGTCTCTATTTGCTTCGCTCGTGTCCGTTTCACGACCGATACGAGCCAGTATATATTCTCATGTAGTAAACTCGCTTATAGCGAGGAGCTGTTGACAGGGTGTCTCTTGTAATAATAAATAAGTCATGCTTTTACTGTTTTTAATGTGCAACGGTGGCAAATACAGACCAGCATTAATTCGTCGGATGAACCCAGTTATCCTTACCTGGAAACTGTCATCAAATCACTCCGATTGATATAAACAATTGGAAAAAACCCGACACCGGTGTATTAGCATATGAAAAGGACATGTCCAATGCCTGGAGACTTTGAGCTTTCTTTATTTTTGGAGTTGAGTGCATTTTAGATACTATGCTATAATAAATAGGTGAATAACAACACTTAAAAAAAATGACAACCAAAATATCGTTTTAACCAATTCTGTTCAAATTAGATCAACAGTTCAAGCTAAACGATACTCCACAACAATAACGTAAACAAAATATGAATGATTGCACATGTAAATACGATGTATTAATCAATATAATATTAATAGATAAATAATTGAAATCATAAACATATAATAAAATAATAAACAACTAAAGATTAAAATAACTTCAAAAACATATCCACTAAATTTAGAAAAACAAAATTGGCTCCCTAAAATTTGTGTCATTTTAAAAAATTCACCTAACAATATAACCAATATGTCGTCAAGATGAGCCGACTTTTTATAATCCCAATATTTAAGGACAAATGCTTAGTTAGCTGATTTTCACATTGAGAATATCGATATTGTAAATTAGTAATGATGAAAAGTTATACTCAAGAATAATGATTTCAAATGTTTGTAGTTAAGGACTTAAGACATTTTCTTGATTGGGCAATAACATATACATGTAGTTGCACAAAGCTGTCTCTGTTATTAAAATTGGTACCAAAAACCTAAATAAAACTTAAACAAGCTGAAACATGATGCTTATTTAAAAGAACCACATTTTTTTTATAATAAGTAGTCCAAGAACATTGTTGAATTTTCTTAGTCAACCATTATCAACATTTAATAATATCAACTGTAATAACAGTTGTCATATATGTAGCTTTATTAGTTCTCAATCAGAAAGTGACACATAACCATGGACCACGACTATGACAATGTACATATTTAGGTAAGGAACTGAACTTTCTTCCAAGTTTATGCACATATTATCTTAAATACATTCCAAACGTAAATTGGTTTTTGATTACAATCGAGCTTTTAATGTTGGTATTAGGGTTTTATTTTATTGTTGCCTCCAATAATACCAAAACTTTAAATATGTTACTCTGTTATTTCATTCACGAATTTTACCCGTTTATCTTCTAATTTGAATATAATTTGTTTGAAATTGGTTTCTCAACTTTAAAGAATTACTGTTTTTATAACATGCACAGTAAATTTTTCATTTTTGTAATTGATAGATCACGAACTGATATAATTGTAGATATGGGGACAAATTCGCATAAATGTATGAATCTGAAGGTACTACACTTAAGCCAAAATTGATCTAAATCGTTAACCAAGTATAATAGTTAATCAGTGGAACATTAAAATGGATATAACTAAAAAAAAAAAACTCAAAATGTATATTTTTTGACCTATCATAAACTATGTACATGTAAAGCAGTACAATGTAAGTTTCTTATATCTCTTAAAAATGTGGGTTACGTAGTAATAAAATAGGTGGGATATTTTTCCAGTGGTTGAATAATTTCTATATTTAAACATTTAAAATCTATTTTATTATTTAATATAATTTAATAATTAATATTTACCTTCATTGTAGGTTCGTGTGACTGTTGTATTCATCTTAAGTATTCATATAACATTTTTATAATTTTTTCTTTTTAATATTTATCAGTCACTACTCATATACAACATAAAACAGCCAGACAGACTTACTATGAATGGGGTCTTGTCATTTCCCGGGGCCTCTTAAATCCAAAATTTTTAATGGAAATCAAAATATTCGTTATATAGGAGGTTTAATTGTTTCTTCTTGTATAAATATTAGTAATTTGGCTTCGTGTGGATTTCCATTTTTAGCTGGATTTTATGAACCATTTTTTTTCTAATTTTTTTAACCATATTAGAAACTTTTAAACTTTCCTTAACAACCAAACGAGTCGTTATAATCTCCCAAAATGGATGAAAACATGATAATTTTGTAAACTTCTTTGTAAATTTTGGTAAACCAAAAAGGTTTCAGATTCGATCGTAAGTAGAGTGTGCTGCACTTGAGATCAACATGGCGGCTGTTGATAGTGGGGGTACCCCCACCCCTCCCCTCCCCCTTTGCCCCTCCCCCTTTGCCCTTCCCCTTTGCCCCTCCCCCTTTGCCCCTTCCCATTGACCCCTCCCCCTTTGCCCCTCCCCCTTTGCCCCTCCCTCTTTGCCCCTCCCCCCTTTGCCCCTCCCCTGTAGGCCCCTCCCACCCCTTCCCCTGCCCCTCCCCTGTAGGCCACTCCCACCCCTTCCCTTTAGGCCCCTTCCCTTCCCCCATTGGTCCCCCCACCAGTGACGTATTGTTGTCGAGACACAAACACACACACACACACATGACGTCATACACACACGACGTCATACACTTAACTTTTTTAATACCGGTGGGATTCGAACCTGTGAAGTTAGGATTTGAAGGCGGACACGCTACCGACTGAGCTATCGTGCATAGTATTACAAGTCGGATATTTAACGCAGTATATAAGCCGCCAACGCCAGAACATTTCGTAGAAGTTCGGACACGGACCCCTTACCGTAAGACGTACCGAGTTTTTCGCGACCGCGAAAAACTCGCGTACGTCTTACGGTATGGGTTCAGAGTCGTACCTCTAGGTTACTCTGACAACAAATAGTAGTGTCCAAATTGTAATGTGCTTGTGTTAACCTAACCTATAAGTTTTTGCCTACCACAGCCTATCAGCTGTTACAATAATGTGTTATATATATATAATGTGTTATATATAATGTGTTAAGATAGTTAACCTAACCTATAAGTGTCCTACATTTACCCATCCACAGCCAATCAGCTGTTACAATAATGTGTTATATATATATAATGTGTTATATATTTATATAATGTGTTATATAACGTGTTAAGATAGTTAACCTATTAGAGTTTCCTACTTTTGCCCACCACGACCTAGGTACATTTAATGTGTATAATGTGTTAAACATAGTTTCCTCCGTTGTCTACCAGGGTGTAGCACATGTGTTTATGTATCGTGTTAAGACATTGTGAACCTAGACTTAATTCCTGCCTAAACCTATGCTTACCACAGTCCAAACGGGTGTTAGTCTGGCCACTATTTAACCGAACCGAAATTACCAACCGATTTACCAACCAAAACCAACCGATTTACCAACCGAAACCAACCGATTTACCAACCAAAAGCAACCGATTTACCAACCAAAATATACTTTTACCAACCGAAATATACTTTTAGCAACCGATTTTCCAACCGAAATACACTTTTAGCAACCCAAACATCCAACCGATATACCTCGACCCGCGGACTTTGCTCCCCCTGCGGGAACCCCCCACCGGCTGGGGGAACCCCCCACTGGCTGCGGGAACCCCCCACCACCACCTCCCACCAGAGCGTGTGTGGAAGTGACAGCATATCGGTCTCAGGCCAAATCCCTCTACTCTCCCCAACAATATTCATATAGGTAAGAAAGGGGGGTCGCGTCGACTACCTCGTTTCGGCTACCATTCCAAGGTGTGTAGGTCAGGTTCTGACAGGTCTAGCCGGATTGTACAACAGTGCATAACAGTGCGCATGCGTACTACTCGCGATTAACCGAAAGGAGAGTGTCCACAGGTTACTCCATCTACTACCAGAGTGTAGCACCGGTCAAACAAGTTAAAACAAGGTGACTCACACGGTTAGAGTTACTTGAAAAGAACTATGGAGCCAATTTACATTGTTTCCTCGCAAAGTAGGGTGACGAAAAAATTTCGTACTCTAAGGACTAAAATTCAGTTTAAATTTCATCCACCACCCGAGAATGTCACGGAAATTGATTGGATAAAAAGAGGCTTTGAATGTTTGGTGGACAAAATGAAAAATGGAACAGCTGATGGTGATCTGTTGGGCTTTACTTTTACTAGTCTCAATTTTAAAACAAAGACGCCTGGATACGTTGCTTTTCGTAAAGCTTCCGACACCTCTGTCGATCTCTTATGGACAATTTTTGGCGGACTAATCCAAAGCAACGGTGAGGCGGGAACAAGCAGCGATAATTTCGAGATTACCTGCACCAGAGTATCTCCACGAAATAAATAGTGCCACCAATCTGTAAACACACTCATTTACCTAATGGATGTAAGGCGAGCCATTGCGGCGGAGCTCCACAAGCCCGCGCGAAGAAATTTCAAAACACGTAGTGTGACACTGAAAGGAGTTAACGACCTTTACCAAGCCGATCTAGTGGAAATGATTCCATATGCTAAGGAAAACCGAGGCTACAAATATATACTGACAATGATAAATTGTCTGACAAAATATGCGATTGCAGAACCGCTAAAGACAAAGTCGGCTCTAGACGTATCTATAGCGTTAGAACCGATACTGAAAAAACATCCTATGAATAACTTTCAGACCGATCAGGGGAAGGAGTTCTTCAATATGCACGTAAAGAGATTAATGAAAAAATACAATATAAATCACTACGCCACTTTTTCAGACAAGAAAGCGTCTATGGTTGAGCGTCTGAACCGTACTTTGAAAAATATAATGTGGCGTGAATTTACGGCACGCGGTAGTTACGAGTGGGTGGAGCTGTTGAAAAACGTAGTAAAGACCTACAATAACACTGTGCACAGTACAATAGGCATGAAACCCGCTCAAGTGTTGAAAAAGCACGAGAAAATGTTACTGGACAAAACAGCACGCAAGAGTACAAAAGCACTGGCGCGATTTAAAGTGGACGACAAAGTTAGAATATCGAAATTTAAAAAGACTTTTGCTAAAGGATATCTACCCAACTGGACAAACGAAGTGTTTACCGTGTACGCTGTTGTACCGACCAATCCTGTAACGTACATTCTACAAGACTCGAAAGGTGACATTCTAAAAGGGGGATTCTATGCCGAAGAATGAAGCAGGTCAAAGATCGGCAACGTATATCTTGTTGAAAAAGTATTACGCAAAAAGGGTAACAAAGTACTGGTGCGGTGGTTAGGGTTTGACAAGGAACACGACAGTTGGATTGATAAAACCAAGCTTGTTGTTTAGGTATTTAATGGGATAGCACTGTTAGTTTTCCACAGTATTTAGACAAACGTTGCGTAATGCGTTTAAAAAACACAGCGGATAAACTACGTGTAAGAAACTTTGACGTTGTTGCAGGAGGCGAGTCAACAATGCACCGTCACAGTTCTTTATTACCAAACACAGTTCGATCTATAGTGTGCGGCCCATCAAACAGTGGCAAGACTAATGTGCTATTTAATCTGCTCTTCAATCCAAATGGCCTGAAATTTGCCAACGTCTATGTATTTTCTAAATCACTCCAGCAGCCAAAGTACAAGTTTTTGGAAACTATACTGGGAAATACCAAAGAAATTGGTTATTACACATTCACGGACAACGAAAATGTCATCCATCCTAGTGAAGCGGAGCCAAATTCGATAATAATATTTGACGACATAGCTTGCGAGAAACACGACAATATACGTAACTATTTCACCATGGGACGTCACAATAATATAGATTCCTTCTACTTAGGACAGACGTACAGCAGGATTCCCAAACAATTGATTCGAGACAATGCCAATCTCTTGGTCCTTTTCAAGCAGGACGATCTCAATTTACGACACATTTACAATGATCACGTAAACACTGACATGGTGTTTAGTGTATTTAAAAACATTTGTGCAACCGCGTGGAAAGATAAACATGGATTCGTTGTAATAGACAAGGACAGTGAACCGGAGAATGGAAGATTTAGAATTGGTTTTGATCGAATTGTAACAGATTTTTAAGGTACAAAAGGCTTGATACTTGCAACAAACGTCATTCTACAAGATGTCTGGGAAGAGAGAGCATCTAACGCTGGAGATAGCCAGATTGCGCAAGGCTATAAAGAAAAAGTACAGACAGTTGAGGTACGGAGAGGTCGAAGAGGAACGAATGTATACTAAGAAATACACACCGATAATTAAAGAGTTGCAGAAGAGCTGAGTGTTTTTGCCGAAACAAGAAATTAAACCCGAAGAAGAAGAGTTGGATGAAAAGACGGAAATAGCGGATGAGTGGAGCAGCGAGAGTGAGGAAGAGAAAAATGAAGAGTGGGCTGAAGTACCGGCTACTCCCAGTGTTGATTTTATGGATACCGAAGTAATTGCAGAGACTCCGGACCAACCGCAGCCCAGTGTAAGGGAACTATTGTCCACACCTGTAGGACAAAGTGAATCTGAACAATGGGTAAACAGTACTTTCGCACATCCGTTGGCACGAAAATATATGCTCAAAATGATTAAAGATACCGCCGGTAGTCAGAATATAGATCACAGTTACGGACCGAAAATCGGAGCCGACTCTATGACGATCGGTAACAAGACTCTTCAGTTGTCGGACGATGGTGAGATTATAATTGACGGAGTTCACTATAAAGGGACGCCAGGATTGTACGAGTTGGTGTTTAAGCGTATACCCGATGATGATATATATACCGAGGCCGATTTACGAGCGTATAGAGATATCTGTGTGAGATCCAGTGCACACAAAAGATTATACGATCCGAACGGACAAGTTAATCGTAACAAATCTAGGAAATATAGAAACATTATAGAGCAGTTATTTCCACCTAAAAAGTTAGCGGTAGAGGTTATTCATACTGGGACGATCCGAATGAGTTGTGTGACAGACTGAGACATTTGTTGGCATCTCACGATGCAGGACACACGGGACATGCAAATGAGATAGCTTCTATTATAGAAGAACTAAAAGAAGCTGGAATTATAAAAGGCGCGGGAATTGCAAAAATAAGAAAACATTAATACGATGAGTGTCGACAAGTTTGGACGTTATTCGGTGAGAAAGGCTTTATCCTCCTCCTCCACCCAACCGATAGTTAGAGGGTACGACCTTACCCCTGAGGGTAATTACGATATAAAGGGTAAACTCTTGCGTAATGTAGGCGCTCCTCTAACGGAAAAAGATGCTGTAAATCTAGACACTGTGGATAAGACGTGTATAACCTTTGATAAAGTCGCACAAAAATATCACACAAAGGGCATACCCTTGGGCGGTCTGGGTCCGACTAAAGATACCGATGACGCTGTAACTAGAGGATATCTCGAATCTTTAATACCGATTAAACTTATGACCGACTATTCCGTTAAACAGAGTCGAATACAAGATGTAGGTGAACCTATAGACGACGGTGATGCCGTCAACATAGCATACGCCAGGAAAAATTTTCTCTTGAAAAATGTGGAGGGGAGCGATGAGATGGAAGCGGGAGCCTTTGATGCTCGTAACGCTAGTATCTGTAATTTAAAGTATCCCTCTAGTAAGACGGACGCCGCCAATAAGATGTACGTTGACAATAAAAGTATTGTATCCGACCATATGGGGTATTATTTTCTTCATCGTCGAATTGCAAGTGTCGGTTCTCCCGTCTACGCCGATGATGCTGTCACTTTGATTTTCCTCATGGAAAATACCGTACATCTACACCAATCACCGACATCCGGTGAATCGGTTTTCAATGCTGAAAATAAGAGGATAACTAGTGTAGCCGATGCCGTCGACGATATGGATGTAGTGACTTTAAGACAGTTGAAAAAATACATTCGAGAATTGGAGACGTGGATAAGGAACAATGTGTTGTTGAAAAATGGCGATTGTTTTAACGCCGAGGGGAAACGTATCTGTAATGTCGCCAAAGGCGATGTCGATACGGATGCAATTACAGTGACACAATTGGCCGGCTCTATAAAGGCGTTGGAAAATGGTTTTAAGGCGTACAGTAAATCGGAACTTATAGAATTCGCTCGTGTTATTAAGAGAGAATACAGTAAAGTGGATGTTTCCAAAGACCGAGTAACGAACTGGAGATCACTATGGGGTTCAAGCGATAAGGTATAACCAATTTTTTAGCGACGACACCATAAATACGTTGCACCCTTGAGTATTGATTCAGTATAGAAATGGCAAAGGGACGAACAACAAGGGTCAAAAAGGGCCGTGGTCTCGTTTCTGGAATTTTAAGCGTTGGTGATAAGGTTTTAAACAAGGCTATAGATCTATTGCCTGTAGAACTCCATTTACCCTCTTACAACTAGTCTGTATCTCAAACCGTATCCAAAAGGCAGGGGACTGAAAGGCAAAACCAAGAAGAAGATCAATAAAAAAAAGTTTGATTGATTCATTACCAAACAGACCGTTAACAAATATTGATTTAGAGAAATATGCCGTGAGGATACCTTATTTCAGAGGTGTTTTTATGAGGGATAATCTTCCCCCGACGGGGCCGTTGAAAAACGAATCCGCCATTGTCAACCTCGATAGTAGCACGGGTGAAGGTACACATTGGGTGTGTTATAAAAAGCGCGGTGTAAATGTAGAATACTATGACAGTTTTGGAAATCTTAGACCTCCACTCGAACTGACTAGATATTTTGGTTCCAACGCTAATATTCACTATAATTACAAGCGACATCAAAGTGACACTTCAGTCGTCTGTGGACATTTGTGCTTAAAGTTTCTACTACCATGAGTATTGTTTTAAACGGAAATAGTTCTACACTTTGGTGTGATTTCTTTCCACCGATTGATCTATCCAATGGAGAGTGGGAAATCGGTCTCATTGATCTTGCTGTGTACAATTCCATTCCCAATATCGAAGAGGGAATTAATAATAAATTGTATCTCGGTGGAGATCAAAACGATAATTATGAAGTGACCGTTAACATACCGACAGGTTCGTACGAAATTGAGGACATTGAAAAATATATCAAAACCCAACTGCCGTCGGGGGTGACATTTTCACTCAAGCCGAACAATAACACACTTAAAACGGAACTTAAGTGTTCAAAGACTATTCATTTTAAAGACGGATCTATAGGAAAATTACTCGGTTTCAATAATGGGAATTTATCAGCCGACCAAAGACACGAATCTGAGCTGCCCGTCGATATTATAAGAGTGAATGTTATTAGGGTTGCGTGTAATATTGTAACTGGGTCATTTCAAAATGGAAAAGAGTCACACAATATACACGAGTTTTACCCACAAGTGGCTCCGGGGTACAAGATTGTCGAAATACCGACGACTGTAATATATTTACCAGTCAACGTGAAAACCATTCATAACATCACCGTAAGCCTTAGAGATCAGAACAGAGTACCTATAAATTTCAGAGAAGAATCAGTTTCTGTCCGATTGCATTTACGTAGAAATGGGTCTCGTATTTAATGGACAACGTTATAAGAACAGTATCAGTGTACGTTCAAACTCGACAGAGTTAACAGCTAGAAATATACGTTTTCTCTCGGCTTTGGGATTTAAAGTGAAAAATGTATCTACTGGCAATAGATAGTGCAGCAGAATACAATGACGTCATCAGTGGTCTGGAATACCATTCGCACAGACCTTAGGCGTCGTCAACGTACGGCAATAACGATGAAATTCGTATCCCCATAAATCAACAGGACGTGATCACAGCACCGTTTGGTAGTATATTGCATATAAAAGGAACACTGAGCGGTACAAAAGCGGACGGCACTGCTGCAACGGTGAAATTGGTCAACAATGCCGTAGCCTTTCTATTTGACGATATTAGATACGAATTTGCCGGTAGCGAAGTGGACCGTACGAGAAATGTAGGCATCACGAGTACGATTAAAAATCTATTGTCGTTGCGAGAGAGTGAGAAGAATAAATTCAGCAACGCAGGATGGTTGGGAGCCGGTGGGATGGCTACCGTTTCAAACTTTTCCCTCTCTGTACCATTGAAGCTGTTGATGGGCTTTTTCGAAGACTACCAACGGATTGTAATGAACGTAAAACAGGAACTAGTGCTCTTACGTTCGGCCTCCGATTTGAACGCTGTATACAGTGATGATGCTACAACCGTTAATCTAAAGATAACTAGTATACACTGGAGAGTGCCTTATGTGACGGTTTCAGATTCACTCCGATTGAATCTTTTGAAAATGATCGAAAGAGACGAACCTGTCCATGTTCCGTTTCGTAGTTGGGAGTTACACGAGTATCCAATAGTGCCGCAAACAAATCAGATTTCGTGGACAATTAAAACCGCTAATCAGCTGGAAAAACCACGCTATGTTATTCTAGCCTTCCAAACAGATAGAAAAAATCAGATCAAAAAGGATGCCTCTGTGTTTGACAAGTGCGGCCTTTCAAATTTAAAACTCTATCTAAATTCACAGTATTTTCCTTACGATAATATTAACGGCGATATTTCCACATTGTACGAAATGTACCATAGATTCCAAGAATCGTACTATACACACGAGTCCTTGCCCAGTCTAGATTTACAATCTTTTACAGATTGTCATCTCTTCGTAATCGATTGTTCCAAACAGAACGATTCTATTAAATCAGGTCCCGTGGATGTCAGACTAGAAATAGAAACTTCCGCCAATATACCTGCAACTACTACAGCCTATTGTCTGATTTTACACGACTCGCATATTGTGTACAATCTCCTTACGGGCACGGTTAGAAAGGTAGTGGAATAGATGCGCATGCGCACAGTCTCTCTTATAACGCGATACAATTATCGAACCAGTCATTCACGGTCGAGACATCATGTGCACCACATACCCAGGAGTCGTTCATGCCTTCCTCAGGCTCGTGGCTAAGGATAGAATATCGGATTTAGAGGACTTTTTTAGCGAAAGCAAACTATATTATTTATTCAACCCTACTGAAATAGACAATCAGTTGACCTTGACATTCACAGAGTATATCTACGATGGCGACGATGACGACAAATATCATGTCGATAAGTTGCAAGTATCGGAACATGTCTATACAGGTTTAAAGAGTCGGCTATCTTCGGGTAACATCGGCCCGTCTTCAGATTCGGTTTACGTTTTAGTGGGTGGGGTGGGGATGGTTTATCGCAACCATTATTGTGTCAGTTGTGGGGAGGATGATATAAGCGACGAAAAATACTATCAATTCGATTTCGACGATGCTCGTCTACACGAGTTCCCATTGGTTCTAATCGAACCGGAACTTGAGAAAGGTTATTTGCACGATCTTTCGTCATTTTATCAAAGAAGTCAGTTGTAACCGCCGTCGTCGGTCAGTCGAGACAATGGATCCGAGCAAGATGGACGTGGAGCGAGCTCCTACCAAACGTCAGGTACCACCTAACCTCCCTTTGGGAATTTTTCTTAAATCCGTTCATTTCCTAAACAAAGAGTGCACTAAATTCATAGCAACCGGTTTATTCCAGCATACGGGTTTTACTCTCGGACTTTTAGTACAGAGTGGTAAAAAATTTGTTTACTTAAATCATAATCTACTCGACGGATTGTCGATTAATTTAAAATTTATAACGGCAGCTCTCGGCAGCAAGAGTACGTTAAAATTCGACATGAGTATCGGTGACGTAATAGTACGGACTACTTTCGGTAAACGTTACGTTCAATTGTACGATGGGCAACATTGTATGACCTTGAACGCTGACGAATGGAGGCTATTCGAGGAGAGTATGCCGCTCGTGTCCAGACGTGTCGCCGAGTTGTTTTATATCGAGAATGAGTTACGCTCCTACATCATTGAGATCTTGGCAAGCGACGAGCTCGTATCTAGCACACTCCCCGAAGCGGACAAACTGTACGACGAAGTCAAGTTGTTTAAGAAACATGCAGGCGGCGGTAGTTGAATTTCACGCGTTTCACGATAACGACAACAAGTATATAGTCAAAGAATTGGCCATTGTCGGTGATCATTTTCAAAGTGTTACAGTCTTTAAACCGCCATACAATTTTTCCCTACTTAACGATAAATCTCAAAGATCGGCTCGTTGGTTACAATCACGTTTTCACTATATCAGATGGGATGAAGGAGGTGTACCTTACAACGAGGACACGATACGCACTTTGTGCAAGCCTTTTGCAACACTTTTCACAAAAGGATTGGAAAAGGCACTATTTTTGAGACAATTCCATCCTCACGTCATGGAATTGCCTCAAGAAGAGAAATTCTCCCATAGTGGAGACATTAACTGTATATTACCTCAGCATAATAGTAACGTAGATAGTAAATGTGCACTAAAAAGTGCTAAAAGTTATTACGATTTACTCCTTGCCTAAAAGACGCGGGGACGGTATGAAGATACCTGACCAGCATCTGTGTATGTGTGTTACCCTCTGGTGTGGAACTAAAAAGCCCGCAAGGTTGTATGGAGGTCCCTGGAGCGGAGTTGATTCTCCCGTAAACCTGTTTGAAGGTCACTGGCGCAGTCGAAAGACTTGATAAACTTTGAATGAGGTACAATTTGGGCACGGAGTCAAAGCGTAAACAAAAAAAAATACAAAAAAATTTAAAAACTCTAAAAAAATTTGGAGGCCACAATTTTGTAATGGAGTGGTGGTCACAGGAAATAGCGATGGATTTGGGGCTATTTCCACAAGGGGTAAAGCCTTCTGCTTGCCCCGGCTTGTAATGTGGGCTCTGTTATGGCTTCACTGTACCGGATGACGGTTCCAACCCCGTAAAACACAGAGGACAAGCTTATTTTAACGAATTATTTTCTGCTTTTTCAGGAATTGTGTAAGACACTGGAATCCTACGTGTGCTGTGGTAACGCATGTAAGAAAATCAAATTAAAAGATCTGGTGTTTTGTACAAAACCAGATTGTTACGGAAACCTGTGCACTTGTTTGCTTGCCGACTGCCGCTCAAGGAAGTCGTACAGTGTTCCAGTAATAGTACGGCCTCAACATTTGACCGGGTACTGTTGTGCTAACAAATGTTTTAAAGCACCCGAATGTCAAGTTGATGGCCTGGCATGTACAAAGTGCCAGGCATTCAGCTTTTGTCATTGTAGGTGCAGGTATTGGAACGTACCGATAATGGATCTGTACAGCTTATTTACGACAACCACTGTTGGCACAGGAACTGTATCGGACCAGTGTTATAGTTGTTGTGTACTGAACTGTCAAAAGTTTTATATTAAAGACTTATTATTTTGTAAACAGTCAGACTGTCATGGTGACTTGTGCAGGTGTATGTTTCGGAGATGTAAATATAGGAATGTAATGTTGTAAGTTTGTGTGTGTGACTCAAAAAATAATCTGGGGACCATGGATTGGTTGGGTAGTTGACTCAACTCTGTGTTTATTCTCGTTATTATTATAGTACTCTGTAATGTAACTTTTTTAAACTGAGAGAATACATTATTAAAACATCTACACGTTTTCATATTATTTACCAACCGTGTGAGTCACCTTGTTTTAACTTGTTTGACCGGTGCTACACTCTGGTAGTAGATGGAGTAACCTGTGGACACTCTCCTTTCAGTTAATCGCGAGTAGTACGCATGCGCACTGTTACGCACTGTTGTACAATCCGGCTAGACCAGTCAGAACCTGACCTACACACCTTGGAATGGTAGCCGAAACGAGGTAGTCGACGCGACCCCCCTTTCTTACCTATATGAATATTGTTGGGGAGAGTAGAGGGATTTGGCCTGAGACCGATATGCTGTCACTTCCACACACGCTCTGGTGGGAGGTGGTGGTGGGGGGTTCCCGCAGCCAGTTGGGGGTTCCCCCAGCCGGTGGGGGGTTCCCGCAGGGGGAGCAAAGTCCGCGGGTCGAGGTATATCGGTTGGATGTTTGGGTTGCTAAAAGTGTATTTCGGTTGGAAAATCGGTTGCTAAAAGTATATTTCGGTTGGTAAAAGTATATTTTGGTTGGTAAATCGGTTGCTTTTGGTTGGTAAATCGGTTGGTTTCGGTTGGTAAATCGGTTGGTTTTGGTTGGTAAATCGGTTGGTAATTTCGGTTCGGTTAAATAGTGGCCAGACTAACACCCGTTTGGACTGTGGTAAGCATAGGTTTAGGCAGGAATTAAGTCTAGGTTCACAATGTCTTAACACGATACATAAACACATGTGCTACACCCTGGTAGACAACGGAGGAAACTATGTTTAACACATTATACACATTAAATGTACCTAGGTCGTGGTGGGCAAAAGTAGGAAACTCTAATAGGTTAACTATCTTAACACGTTATATAACACATTATATAAATATATAACACATTATATATATATATAACACATTATTGTAACAGCTGATTGGCTGTGGATGGGTAAATGTAGGACACTTATAGGTTAGGTTAACTATCTTAACACATTATATATAACACATTATATATATATAACACATTATTGTAACAGCTGATAGGCTGTGGTAGGCAAAAACTTATAGGTTAGGTTAACACAAGCACATTACAATTTGGACACTACTATTTGTTGTCAGAGTAACCTAGAGGTACGACTCTGAACCCATACCGTAAGACGTACGCGAGTTTTTCGCGGTCGCGAAAAACTCGGTACGTCTTACGGTAAGGGGTCCGTGTCCGAACTTCTACGAAATGTTCTGGCGTTGGCGGCTTATATACTGCGTTAAATATCCGACTTGTAATACTATGCACGATAGCTCAGTCGGTAGCGTGTCCGCCTTCAAATCCTAACTTCACAGGTTCGAATCCCACCGGTATTAAAAAAGTTAAGTGTATGACGTCGTGTGTGTATGACGTCATGTGTGTGTGTGTGTGTGTGTCTCGACAACAATACGTCACTGGTGGGGGGACCAATGGGGGAAGGGAAGGGGCCTAAAGGGAAGGGGTGGGAGGGGCCTACAGGGGAGGGGCAAAGGGGGGAGGGGCAAAGGGGGAGGGGCAAATGGGAAGGGGCAAGGGGGAGGGGCAAAGTTGAGGGGCAAAGGGGGAGGGGCAAAGGGGGAGGGGAGGGGTGGGGGTACCCCCACTATCAACAGCCGCCATGTTGATCTCAAGTGCAGCACACTCTACTATCGTAAATTTTTAGATTAAACATAGTAAATATGTACATTCAAAATTTTCGTTTACAATAAATATGGGGGTTTAAACATAAATATGTGTCAATTATATAAGCTATTGTTGGAATCTACACTTTCCATAAGACAAGGACAAGATAAGGACAAGACAAGGATAAGACAATATACAGATTTTAACTAATTTAGGCCTATATAAATTTTATGACATTTTTCGTTTAAGCCTTCTATATACAAAACTAACAGTTTAACTAAATTTATTATATATGTAAACATTTTACGCCTTACTATCTTACACTGTATTTTTTAAACCTTCTCTTTCAAATGTATAAGGAGTTATTGGACATTTTCATTATTAAAAAAATTAAAAATTAAATTTAAAAAATCATCTAATCGTTTTACAAGTAATTAATGGGTACCGATTTGATGTTTAAAACCGATTTCATATTTTTTGTTTTAATCATGGTTGTAAAAACCAAATTTGTAATCTTATTCAATAGAAACAATAATTGTTGGTCACATAGTTTTACACGTACTTATGCTTTTATGTACTGATTAGATGTTAAAACATTGATATTTTTTGTTATGTTATTCTTTAAAAATTTTAATATATGACTTTTGTTAATTACAATAACGTGTAAAAACATTAACAAAAATTATTTTTATTTACTCGTATAAATTACTTAAGATTTTTTTAATCTTGCACACATTTGAGCTGATTTTAAGTTTTTGTATGGTTTATCATGATTTATACACAGATATACTAATAATATGTCTTTCTTTAAAATGTTTTTAAAACGTACGCTTTTGCTACAATGCTTCAATTAAAAACATAAAAATGTATAATATAAAATAATAAATAAAACAGATTTAAACGGGTAATGTGTCTTGAGAAATATTTTAAAATGACTACGCATTTAGCATTTTAAACTCCATAAAATAATACATTTACAAAAAATTAAGTTATCTTTTTCATGACCTATACACATATTTATTACAGGTAATGTGTCTCCAGGAAATTGTTAAAAACATATACAATGCTTCATTTTAAAATACCATAACTACATTTTAAAAACAATATTAGGTGTTCTTTTACAAGACTTACACTCAGATTTATACGAATAAAAGGCGTATTGTAAAATCTGTTAATAGCATAGAATGCTTAATTTTATTATTCCAAATACTATATTATTCAGAAATCTCGGTTTGTAAACATGAAAATATAATGTGCTTCGAACATTTATCAAATTAATACTTTTGATTCATTTTACAAAATACTACTTCACTACGTTTAAAGATGTATGTCTTCATATATAAGTCTGTAAACTAAATAGATGTACTCGGTAATAATGAAATTATGTTCTAAAATAGCTTAAATGTAAACCACAAAATAAGCCATAAGTACTAATTTGAGAGGACCGAAACTGAAAATTGGGGGTGGGGCCCAAATTAAAAAATTGATAACAAAGTATAACTTTTAAAAAACTTGCATTGCATAAATCAGTTTTATAACTTTGGATTTGATGGGCCCCGGGTCTTGAAAAGAAATCCATTCATATTAAGTCTGTTTGACAGTTGAATTGTTGTTCCAAATGAGTAGTTGGTAATATATATGTTTTAAAAAAATAATAACAATAAAGTTTATATCAATACTTAAGAACAATACAGCAGTAAGACAGGCTTACAATGAAAGCTTATTACAATAATTTATACTTGATAAATAAAATAAAAACAATGTGTAAAGCAGTTATTTCGCAACATTAGAGTTCCCTTATAAAATGTAATAATAGAAAACGTTTCCGTATCATTACCTTTGTAGTTCAGAAAATTAAATTAGTTACGTTATATCCTGAACTTTAACGATACCAACATTAGCTTTTATTATTTCATATCGTGCAGGCCATTAAGTCAGTTTATATTTATGATTATATATGTATAAGAACGTAATAATTTATTCTTGTTAAATGTTAGTATGTTAAAATATAATACTTTGCATTGTGTTTTATAACTGCCTAAATTTAATTACCTAAATAAAAGCAGCCCTTTTTGAATTAAAACATTTCATTATGTACAAATGTTTCTTTTCAATTTTCCCAACTGTCAGTTCTATAGTTGAAAGTGAAAAGGCGAAAAAGAACTGTTTAAAAAAAGAAGGATTTTTTTTTATAGGATTTAAACCCGCATCTCTTGTGGCATAAGAGTCCTTATCATAAATAATATAAGTGTATAATAATATATAATAAGTGTATAATAATATATAATATATTTGATTAAATTCTTTTAAATTTCTTTATTAAACTTTTTTCCAAAAAACTCAGTAAATGCAGTTTATCTAACAACTGAATCTAGTAAACTATAATACACATAATTAATTTTTTTTTAATAGGTTAGTAGCTACCGGCGGAGGTCCTTATTTAAACATTTACCGTAATAATTTGATTAGTTCTAAGTCACAGGATACCAGATGACTTCCAGTTTAACTTAGCTTTACCTATGCATGAGCCACTCTTTATTGGTGTACAATTCATTTACATAGTTACTCGTGGGATTTAAATGAATGTTAAGGAAACATTAAAGACAGCTGATCTTACGAATTTCCAAAATACAACCAGAGGAGCGTTAACAAAGCAGAGGTGGAGGAAATAACCTTGTGGAATCCACTTCAATATTTTAACGCAACACCTATGAACTCTTGGAGGACCGATTGAAAAATGTGACTTGATTTGAAAATTGGATATGGGTAGAACTAATTAAAATTAGGAGAGATCGGTTTTCCAATTACGTCAAACGGTGTTGAAATCAACTAACTGCATATGATTTCGTAGTGTTTATTCCAGGACGGTATGAGAATATAGTGGTGGTTTTTATGAAATGATCTCTATTGCTAGTAGAGGGCTGAAGTAAAAAGGAGAACCTAATGTTGGACCCGAGTAAGATCACACCACTGATTCCATTAATTTTACAATATAGAAGATTACCCTAAATCTGAGTAGATTGTTATTAAACTCAGGGACACAAGTGAAAATTACAATAAATATCTAGGATTAACATGACACCGAATTAACATGAAAATAACTCTTGTTGCAATAATTTGGACAATGTTTTAATGCACAAAGAATACATTATAAAATATTATTACATACTAATATATGTTTTCAATTGTTGTTTTTTTGCTTTCCGATCCAATCTAATTACCATTTCTTCTGTTGAATTTTTAAAATTTAGGTTCCTTGTATTAAATTGGTTCTTGTATTAAATTGGAGTTTATATTGAAATAAAAAATCTTTTGAAAAATGTACGCTGAATCTTTCAATGCAATGTAATCAGTGTATATCTCACTAACTCAGATTTACATCTCACTGCAATTGCAAACAGCATCACCTTTATATTCTTTTTAATAAATGGTGCACTTAGGCGATTACATTTTACTTCTGTATATTTAAGTTAAAACAAATCATGTTCTTTGATTACCAACGATCAATCTCAGACAGATGTTCTTAATAACACTTGTAAAATATATTACCAACATTACGACAAGCTCTAACTTCAGTGTAATTTTTCATCTATGTTCAGGTTCAGTTGGTGTTCAGCTCTCCACACCATAATGTTTAATTAATATGAGAAAAGTATAGGCTTAAATGTAATCCACTAATTGAATATTAATTTTACACAAGGTGCATGGTGCACATATAGTAATGGGGCAACGTAAAATATCCCACACAGCAAACTCTTATTACAAAATAGTCTCTATTAATATTATTGTTTGTTCAGACATTTGCCATCATTTGTGCATAAGAAACAATACACGACGTTTCGAGAGTATAAATCAACTCTCGTTATCAAGTGCCTAACTTAAAAACTAAAACATGCAGACAGAACACACTTATAGATGTCTAGGCCTGTGTTCGAAAATAAACCTAATGAATAAACAACCAGGAAAACCCTGAGCGGTCAAAAACTAAAAAGAAATTCACGTCTGATCAGGATACCACAAGTCAAAAGAGATCATGAACGGAGTACAGAGCAGCTGACAAATACCAACCAAAATAGGTTTGTTCACAACCACAGTCACAGAACAACTTATGGTCGTGAAACAAACTGCCGACTGGGAGGGTGAAGGAGTTAAGAAACCGCTAGTTAACGCCTACAGGGTCCTCTCTTTTAATTTCCAAGCCTTTGAACGCATTATAATTCCTTACCTTTCAACAGTTAAAATTTCAGCTTTTATTCTTCAATATTTTGTTTATTTTCAATCCCTTGATAGAGGGAGTTGATTTATACTCTCGAAACGTCGTGTATTGTTTCTTATACATAAATGATGCCAAATGTCCGAACAAACAATAATATTAATACCAATTTTCCATCATTAAGTTATAATTTTAAAAATAGAATAGTCTCAATTGACAAATCTATTTTCATTTCAATGTATTAAATAATTTATAAAATGGTGAGTGTTTATTACTTAAAATTTTTAGCAAATCAAGAAATAATAACTAGGGTAACTTAAAATATACTACTAAAATTTATTTATTTTTTTTAAGTCAGCACTCATTTGCTGTTTCGATCGTGGTAAGAAATATTCATATCACCACATTTCACAGATATATAAATAATACAACACACTAGGTTTGGATAATGGAGGAGATACACAGTAACTACAAATAAATTGTTTAATTTCCTTGGTGTTAAAAGAAAACGCTACTCCGTCATCACTGTCTTCTTTAAATAATAAAGAAACTAATAATAATATATAGACACCAAATCCTCAAATACTCTCATATAGTCAGGTTTGGTAGATAACAACAGCAGATACCAGAAATTGAAAAGATGAATCTAACCCAACACAACAGAGAAGACAATGCATTATCTAGTTATAGACCCTTGCGATTATCAGCCCGTACTCGCTGTAGTGGGACGCTTGGGGGGGGGGATACAAATGGATAAACATTTAGTTATTTAAGGTCACATGAAATTAAGTATTAAGTATAATGACATTTAATGGAAAATACATTACTAAAAAATTTAACCAATAATACAACAGTATAACGCTTTTTTTGTAACCGTCACCACCGTTGTAAGAATAGTAATTGTAAAAAGTTTACAATGTTGTTTATTAATCAAAATGCACACCATGCTAGCATTTAATATTATTCATATACAAGACCTTCCACTGGACAACAATGTTTCCCTTACAAATGCATAGATATAACATGAATTATTAAAAAGGAAATACATTTTTTTTTTAAGTGATTAGACCACACTGGATATGGTTTCGAATAGGAATATACATCTTGCTAGTTTTTATGTAATCTTTAGGCAGGATAATATTTTTTTAATATGAATGAATTATTGGAATTAAACAATTTATTAATATCACAGTGTGTATAATGTTTGCTCACTCAGTATTACAGTTATAGTATTGCAAATATTATTCACATAAACAAGTACATAGCAAAGCAATGATGTGTTTCAACTTCACAATTTGTTACCTAATCTGTATGTTTATATTTTTTTTACTAAATTACAGTCAAATTCTTCAATAGTATTGGCATTTATTATAAGAGTTTCTACAATTGCGTTGAATGATGTATGTACAAATATTACTTTTTTTTCCTCTTTTTTTTTTTTTTTTTTTTTAAATGCAGCCTCTCTATTTCTATAAAAACTTACTATATATTTCCAAGATAAGAAGTGTGTTGTATAAGTAGGAATACAACTAGCGCTCCCAACTCTTAAACTGTTTTTATAACGTTATGAAAATATACAATAATTTTTATGTACGTAAATATTGCAATTTATAGCTTAGTGTGATTTTATTTAAGACAATATATCTTTGATATGAAATATATATTATATGTTCTTACTTTTTACTTCTTGTTTTCTGTAGTGTGCCGCGTTGTACGTTAAGCAGTAACTATATTGATCTTATAAAACGATTTATGTATTGCAGTAAAACACGTAAAAAGTGATTACAACGTAAATATTTGTTAATTACTCTATAAATTATAGGCCTAATTGTTAGAAAATCAGCATTCCTTTGAATATTAATTAAATATCGTAATGAATGACTTTACTAAATCTTCGACTACCCTTCTTTTAGATTAATGAAGTTAATAACATATCACTGCAGTACAATTTAAGTTATAATAAAAGGGAATATGTTTAATTCAGGTAGATTGTCATTCAGGGATGGACTCATTCTCTCCCGCTTCTCTTCGTTTAATCAACCCGTTCAACTTTGTAATGGTTGTGTAGCATAGTTGTTGTGTTTAAATTCAAACAAATTACGAAGCTATTATTTATGGTAGTTGATCGCAAAATTCAACATTCTGAGTAGCATATAATTACTTAGAAATTAACACCACAAAATATCAAATTATTCAATCGATTTTTGAAACGAGTTTACCAGATTGAATTCAAACTGAAAACCAAGATATTGATTAACTGTTTACAGGTGAATAGATAAGAATATTTAACAACAATATACAGATATCCAAAAGACACCAACTTGAATTATTTAGGTAAATTATAAAAATATTTTTTGTATATGTGTATATATATCCAGATATACAAAATAAATATTGAGCTTGACATGTTAGGTAATATTAGATAGAAAAAACTCGAGCACAAGATATCACAGATATAGAGTTTACAAAGACACGCGTTTCAATGACAAAGTTGTCATCTTCAGTGATACATCCAGATATAAGCTCGCAGATAGTACTCTTAACCGATTACAAACAGAAAATGTCCAAAAGTTATAACATTCGGATTATTCATTAAAATTAAGAAAAATAAGAGTAAATAACAACAGCCAAATTATATTTAAAATTACAATATTTATTATTTTAGTTAAACATTTTCTATCGTTTCGGGCTTATGACACGAACAGTTGCATATTCATTCGCCACAACTATTTAATTGTTATTTTAATATTTTTATTTATTTTTATTGCCAGATGGTTTTATTATATAAAACTGCAAAATACAACTTCCAATAACAAAAAGATATTCACTAACACAATAACGAAAAATTGGACAAAGTCCAGTTATACAAAAGGTGTACAATATATTAATCGATTGTATTATGTTTTATCAGTTTATTGTTATTCAAAGATAAATATAATTATATTAAAAATCAGCGATATTTCACTCGTGCAACAATATAAAAGTTGAAACAGTAAAACCTTAATGACCATTCGTATAATACAATGGTTGTAGTTTTACAAATTATGTATATTTTGTTAGCATAAAGTTATATGTAGAGCATTCAATTGATAATAAATTAATAACTATTATGATTTGAGATAATTACCTGGTACTGCAGTTGTAATGTGCGAGAAGTAGTTGAATCAAGGCGAGAAAGCCAGATGTTAATATCTGTAAAACACAAAGAATGATTATCAAACTGGTTTAACACCTACTTTTCAAAAGAGTAATAGTGAAAGTAATTATTTAGTTTAATTTTTATTTATACTGATTCATAGAATTTATTACATTTACTACCTGCAAATTAGTTGAGTCTTGATTTATTTCTTACTATCTAAATTTTGTCCCACTAGTCAGAGCAGCTATTTATAATGTTAATCTATTTTAGGATAGATTTTATAACGTTTCAACTTATCTGTCTATTTAGTGTATGCACCCGTAAGTTGGTGACCTCTTATTATTTCTGCCCCTACGTTTTCCCATTAGGCTCTCTCTCAGAAGAGGAGTAGGAAGGATTGCGTGTAAAGTGTGTAGGGGCTATATTGTCCCTACAGTTGCATCAACGTTTTTAAATGTATCTTTATTACAGGAGATTTTTATCCAGATTTCCAATTAAAAAACGTTATTCCATATAACAAATCGTTAATACAAACATATAGATGAATTGTGATTGGCAATGTAATCAAATATATTGAAGAAAACCTGTAGAACATTAGTAAATACATTCAATAATAAACTTAAATTAATTTTCAATAGCTTAAAAATACACCAACAATATCAAGTTTTTACACAAGGATTGTGTACGAGTAACAACTGACGACGATGACTAAGTCGTCAAATGATGTTTTGTTTTGTAAATTGAACTGTGTTTTCACTGTTAGTAGATTTTATAATTAAACTATTACTATTACTATGTGAATAATAAACAAATGTTATTCCGTTTTTTGACCTTATATAAGGTATTCTTGGATTAAATCCCTTCATGTTTATCTTTAGTATTATGCCTCTCGTGACCTTTCTTTCCTGACGATATTAGGGTATTCGAGAGACTTTATGTTATGTTCATTCTTTCCTTTTTTATTAGACAATGATGAACGTATTAAATCAATATATCTTGGGATTTTTACTGGATTCTTTAAAATAAAACAAACATTGAACAAAATTAGGACGAGGCTGAAATAATGATATTTTTGGTATTAAATTTTATAGTGTCATGGGTCCAAAAGAAAACAAGGAGAAGGTATTCAGAATTTTATTTAACTGTGTTTTGGCTGTGGCCATTAAGTAACCACAGCATAAATTTTTGAACTATAGCCAAAAACGAAAGAAAAGGGATTGAGATTTGTGAGATTTAGCTAAATAGATAAAATTTTAGATGTAATTAAATAATACATATTCCATTTTGATATTTTTGGTTACTTATATAGTATACAATATAGGTAATAAGTAAGTTTAAATAAACTGTTGCTTGGAAAAAAAAAGTATAACTAGGATAAACAGTACATAAATACATAAATTAAATTTGAGAAAAAAACCCCAGAAACAAAAAGAGGGGTTGTGGGAATATACTGTTAATGTGAATAAAATAATTTTTTTTAATACCAAGATCAGTAATGATGTCCAAAATAGCAGATTTTGAGTAGATTTTGAGATTGTAAGTAAATTTAAAAAGGAAAATAGTGAGCAAACCGAAATAAGTATAATAAAAAATGATATATCAAAAAATACAAATAATTCAACAAATTCAAATCTGAATTTAATAATGTTCGTAATCTGAAATATACAGTTGGCCTTTCATCACTCCATGTGGTTACTAAAATATTTCTGCAAAATCGACCAGTTATTAACTATTTTAATTTTGCAATGTATTATCATTTTTAAAGTTATATTTCTGAGAACAATCTGAAGTTGTTATTATTATTTTAACATTTAATTGAATTTTAAAAAGGAAAAACAATAAATAAATTTGATATGTTTCTTTGCCCTGCACTTATGCACGACAATCTCAACTTGTACGGCACGTTTTGCGCCTTCCTTCGATGTAGATGATTTTAGTTTTCTATTCAGATCTTCACAGGTAGAACAGACATCTAACTGTGGTCTGCCGAAAGATTATGCAAAATTCTCTTTAAATTATTTTAAATAATATTCATATTTAACCAAATCGTTTAAATCTTAGCTCATTTCCATAGAGAGATTGTACATCTTAGTTACCGATAGTTCGGCATCCAAATAGTGTGTTGTAGTAGGAGTATAATGTGTGATTTTTGTTGGAAAGGATGTAATGTGTTGATGAATAAGCATTTAAATATCTTTTGGAATCGAATTTCCCCTGTTGGTGTGTTTTCCCTTTTCATCGTATGGAAATGAAATGAAAATGAAACACTCACAATCAATCCCGATTGTTTTAGCTTTCACCAGCAAACCTTCTCAGTCATATACTCCTCTCCTCTCCTCCTAGATTATTATTCCATTTATTTATTTACCTTTAATTATTCTTCCGTCTTGGTTCATCATTGTCTCCTATCTCAATATCTTAACTTTCAGAGACTGACATAGTTCACATAGATCACATAACTTGACTAAAAATATTAGTAAGTAAGTTAATTATTAGAATTAATTATACTCAAAAACCTAACTTTTGCACGTTAATAACAGACAAAATGACCTAAAACTACTCTTATTACTGAGGCACGTTAAAACAATAATACAATGACTCAGACAGGATCTAGCCTCTTTGCAAAGAACAGATAACTACACTACCGCTGGTGTCATATTATTGTTCATATAATATGACATAAATAATTGCCATTGTCTTTATTGACAACATAGATAAATAGTAAAAATCATTATAACAAAACTATATATGTATAATATTATATATATACTATTTTAATAATATTTCAAGTAAATACTAGTTTAATACAAGCTGGTAAAAAAAAAAGAGTATAAACTTAAAATAAGTATTAAAAACCAATAAATACATATATATATATATATATATATGTATATATATATATATTTATATACTTTTTTTTACCAGGAATGCTTAAAAATAAAAACAATTTATTAAAGACCTCCCTAGATCTTTTTACACGATATAAAATCTTATAATCTGAAATGTATACAATGTACATTTAATTTTTACATGAATATTGCACTTAAAAAGTGTTTTTTTTTTTTTCGAATTTAAAATAATAATTAAAGAAAACTGATCAACACAATTATAAAAATGAAAATGTTTGTCTTTTGTGACACTAAAATTAGTCTCTATTACAAAGTACTTTATCTTGCATTAATTTTACACATTAAATTCATAACTAATTACAGCATCACTCGTTTTAAATATTAGTTGTTTATAAAATAAAAATATCAAATTATCTTAGATAATATTAGTAGAAACTGATAATAATCTAAATTGTCTTATCGATATAACGATATGAAGAGAGGCGACATTAGGTATTGTCGGATCACTCTTTCACAATGACAGTAACGTGGCAGTTGACATGTCCTGGTGGTGAAAACGTTTTAAAAGTCCCTTGGTATTTCACACAAGTTGCGTGCGATATGAACTTTAAGATTAAGGTTTATATAAGTTTTATACAACTAAATTGGAAGTCAAATATCATATACAAATGTTGTTTTATATACTTTTGAATAATGCATATTGATTGTGTTACAGTATCATAAATGAATTTATATTCTAAAAGAAGTGAATCGATCTTGTGTTTGTCCTTTGAGTGAACTCATACTTAGTGATAAGAGTGTCGAAGTTCCGAATTGTATCATCTGAATCCAGTCTTCATTTAGTCTTGCGTTATGCCTCTTTCACCTTTTCTATCAGGTCTCTCTTGAAAACCAATTCCATTTCTATTCTAACTCTATTAGAATATTCGAAATCTAGATCTACCATATCTTCTCAATTTGTACACGACAATTTCAATGGTTCAAGGAAGGTTGTTTGACCACGGTACAAGGGTTATTATCGCCTTTACCTAATTTTGAATTACAACTTTATTAATTTAATTGTATTTGTTTGTTGATTAAATGTTAAGGGGAAATTTATTCTCTTTTTTTAAAAGGGGATTATGACCGAGCTACCTTTTTTGATTAAATTTTGTGGATCTTTTTACTATCTCAATAAATAACAAAGAAATTACAGCGATTTTTCAAAAATATAGGAACACAATAATTTATATGGTCTTATATATGTATAAGAGTTATCTCCTTATAGAATATCTTCGTAATAATATTGTCTACCCTAATATTAATATTTATGTGACTGTTTATATCCCGAATTTTCTCAAGAATGAGAAAAAGAGTTCACAACAAATTATTTATAAAGTTTAAAGTAGGGCTGGTTAGCCACGAAATAATTTTGTTAGTTACATTTGGTATATGAATTGGAGTAAATATAGAGGTACCCCTTCAATTTATAAAAATATACATTATATTTCATATTAAATATTATTCTAAAGTATATTACACCTGATAGAGAAGGTTGGATGTTAAATGTAAAGCTGAAAACCCAAATTAAACTGTAGAGATGGATGTTGGTGAAGACCATTGAAATAGTTTGTAGTCAAAGGATGTACTTGGAACTGTACTAAAATATTTGGTGTAAGCGACGTTTGATAGATCGGCTGTTCTGTGGTTTGGACATGTATAACATATATCCCATGAATGACGGTATTGTATGGCTTAAAATGTTAACAAATAAGTCATTATATATCAGTACGAAGAGAAAAAGATTCAGGTAGAAGTGGAAATTGATAAAAAAATATAATCTTTTATAGTTCAGGATTTAAGAACGGTTCTTTGGGAATATATCTATTTTTAGAACGGGATAACAGAGGAACCGTAATGAAAAATAAACTGTACTAAAACATGGAAAAAAAACTTTATGTCCCCGTCTCAGAAATAAATATTTATATATTTATGTAAGTCCTAAAATTCCTTCACTTGTGCTATAAATGAGTCGTCAGTATAAATAGCATTTGATTAAAGTTGTGTAATTATTTATCAATGATTCATGAACAGTAATAAGTTTTTATTTAAGATTTACCATAACAGGTTTATGTCTTAAATATTCCCTTTTCACTGGAGTTTGTAAAAAAAAGGCGAATAATACATTTAATTAGAATACATTTCTAATATACATTTCTAGAATACATTAGAGGCTACATATGAGCAAAATTATATGAAGTTCGAGAGAACCTGTGTTTAGATAATATTAAAAATGTGATTTCTTTGGTATATCATCCATTCTGACTCTCTAATTATGGAAAAAATCACCCTCTAAATGAATAAAATGCCACCCACATATCAAATTTTATTATAATTGGTCCAAGGTTTTAGATGTAGCACACCGTAACGGACGACAAATGAGAGACAGACAGACCTCATTAAAACAAACGTTATTAAAATCACCCGTGTGACCTTAAATCAATTGACAAAAAATTCAACATCTTATTTTTACAGATCACAATACTTCCTCTGTAGTACGTATTCTATATGTAAGAAAGGAAAACTATTGGGAAATCCTTTAACAGTGTGAGAGTAAAATATGCATTTGTATAACAAATATGTAACATTGCAAATATTTTAAACTTGGAATACAAAATCAGTAATGTCAGTTTGTATACCTAGTCTGAAAATCCTATAAATGTGCAAAATGGAAATAACATTAAATTCAAACAATTATTGTAATAGACTTTAGTAAAACTTATGTAGTAAAACTCTACCAATAAAAAATTATATATTTTAGTCTCTTTCCTTATATAATAGGCCAGCCAGAATAGACAAAATTATAATGTCATATGTCAGAAATCTGTTTTAACCATAGTTTGTTTTGATTAAAGTGTAGTTAGGGTCTCGAAAAAATCTTCCTATCTAATAACAAAAGTTGTATGGAATAACTCAATTTCAAAAGTAAAACTTGGGCTAATAGTTGTTTAGTTATTAACTTGTTTTTTTTAACTTGATGTTTGAAATTTCCACAATATTTCCTCATTTTAATTGAATAATTGGCTGTATTGACTCAATTACTTTGAAGGCTGACATACTCGGTAGATGGTGGACGTGTCCAAGTCTTCTTCGCCCTAATTTTATTTTTCTAAATCTAGACTTGTTTATTTATTTGATAATAGTTAGAGATGTTATGTATGTGTAGGTTGACCACTTGTATTTTACATAAGGAAGTCAGTGCTTTATCTGATAGAAAATCCTAGATAAATAGTCAATAAATTATAATCCCGTTACCCTTAACTTTTGAGTATTTTGTCTCAACTTATATTAATATTCTGTGGTCCATAAACCTATGTCCATACATATTCTGTCAACGCGTAAACATAATTCTCCTTCAAATCAAACAGCGTTTTAAAATAATTCAATACCGTGGGATAAAAAATTCAACACCACACAAAAATATGGAATGTTGGGAAACGCGACAAATTTGACGAAGCAGGATAAATTAGAAAATCAAATTACATATTAAAGTATAAAGGGCCATCTGTTAGAGATATGTTATGTCAGATTAATCATCGTGTCTCAGTTTGATCAATATTTGTATGTATTGTCACCATGTAGCAAACTGAATATCATTAGTAAATTGAAAATAATAAATGCATTAACGTATTTTATAGTACAAGTGGTTTAAAAATAGATGTGACAAGTTCCTAACGAAAATAAATAAATCGCAAACCTTATTGATTTGGCTAACAAACTTCTCAAACTAATAATACACATCTACACATTTTGACCCTTGGGATGGTAAGAAACATCCCACCGTTAACGAAGAGACAAGGGCAGGAGACGTGACAGAAATGAAGAAGCAGGATAATGGCAAGAGTTACAAAGTCAAAATTGTATATCAAAGCATATTGCCTCATCCATCATACCTCAGTATACAACACCTTGTATATAACATTCTATACGTGTAACATATCGAAAATAATAAGTGATTTTAAAAGAAAAAAAACACTTAATAATAAACACAAATATGAATAAATTATTGATGAATAATAAATTAATGAATAATAAATAAATATGAATTAAATTAATGAATATATGTGTTAGGCTAAATTATTATTATTATTAAAAATTATTATATGTGTTAGTTGAAAGAAATTAAGGTAAATAAATCATATGCCATTTTAAAATTTATCGCCATGTTAACTGGCTAAAAGTCTTATCAAATCTAAAATAAATATATATTAAGTGGATAAAAGAAAATTGAGCAAACATACATAGAGATTGGAGTGAAACATCCTATTAGGTTGTCCACAACAAAATATATTTGTGCATTCTAATAGAATAGTATCATCACAGGGCTCACTACGAAAATTATTTTAATATGTATGATTTATATATTTTTGGTTGTTTAATAATCTTAACAATGGTATGCAGGTACAACCTAGTACGTGGAATAATACAGATGAATATTGATTTTATTTAATACATATCCTTGTAATTGTAATAAATAAACACAGATATTAAATAATAAATTAGTCTTTAATTTAAATAGGGGAGTGGTGCTAAAATATAACAAAAACACTGTAAGAATTTTTAATTATTTTAATTATTACACATCTCTAAAGTGTATGAAGATCGTTGGATACAGAAAGTGGTAATTGTTGTTACTTCAAATTATATAAATAAATAATTCATTGTTGTTAAATTTAATGTGGTAATTTGTTGGTAACTTACAACAATGAAAACTAAACAGGAGTTGGTCACCAGTACCACCTCTTCAAGATAAAATGTTTAAATTAGTGTTATTATTGGTATCTGTTATTAGTGGAATGTATTTTTAAACAATTAATTAATAAATCCAAAATACAAAATAATATATATATTTTTTAATTTTAGTAATACGTAGTTTATAAAGTACAATTCTTAAAGGTGAAATAATTTTTAATCTATTGCTCTACCATTTTAAAATAATGTTTTACTTTGTTTACGAGGGTTTTGAAAATGAATAAATAAATTTAAATTTATTTATTTTATTATATCTAACATTCTGTAGATTGACCCATTGTATATTTGTTTTACACCTGTGGTCAAGGTGTGTAAAATCAGTTTCTTTCGCTTCATTGTTTTATTTTTAAAGTTTAGGTCCTTGTGTGTTTCCTCAACAGTTTCCACAAGATCTTTACCAAGTATCGCTTAAGTTACTTTATTATTGTTGATTTTTTATACCAATTCTTTTGTACCTTCTGAGGATAAAATAAGGAATGTTGCAAATGCTAAACCATACAAATATAGCGGAACTCTCATAGTACAAAGGTAAGAATTTCATACATTGTAGGCTACATAACATATATCAGGCTATTAGAAATAAATGGAATATTTAAAAAAAAGTAAAGATTTTTCGTCAACCACACAAATTATATTCTATGAGGCTATACAAAGTGTATGTTGAAAAATAATGAAACGAACTGTTAGAACTTGAATATATTTATATTTACGTCAAATAACAACATTTAAACTTTCGGTTAGTCGAAAAAGATATTTACCTCCAACAGGAGTGGTGTGTAGTAAAGCAAGAGATTAATTTCTATTTAAAAATAATTTTATTTGATTTATTTAATTTGATTTTATTGGCTCTTAGCACAACATGAAAGGCAATTCTGTTTCCTGCTATATAGATTTTAGGCACTTAGTTTGATATATTCACAAACCATTTTATTTGCTAATATTTTACAATATGATAAAAAAAACTTGATGCACATGTTACTTACCTATCTTTTACTTCTTTTGGCTTCACCTCTTCTTAACTTTTTTACTCTCACAATGAATTATAGAATAATTTTAATTTATGTTTCCCTAGTCTATGTATGTTAGGTTTTTAAAATTTGATTAGTCTTATCTTTATTTATAATAATGTTTGTTTATTTACGAGAAAATAATTTATACAGTCTTATAGGAAATTACAACCATATACAATATTTATTCTTCCATATGCTTAAATTTTTATTTATTTTACCTTTTAAAATGTTATCTTCACATTGACAATATATGATTGTTTACTTGGTTGTAAATTATAAATTTAACCACAAATAAAACAACAGATAAAAGAAATTTGTTATTTTCATTGTTCAAAGTTAGAACTCGAACCATAAATTATATGTTTTGAATAAACATTCAAAATTTATTTTTAAATTTTCAAAACAATATACTGAAATATCCGTACCTATTTGACGTACTTACATGTTCTTGTTGACTGAAATATTTAAATAAATAACTAATACTTACAATTATAAATGGAAATTAAAATACTGTCACAGTTTGGGTTACATTTATGAAATATTTAAAGGAAAATATATCATTAAGGATATATTGTGAGTGGAAATAGATGCTAATTTTCAACACAAAAAAAAATTGTTCTACTAACCATTTTGATGGTCACAGACGCTCTCATAGAATGTGAACCACAACACTAACTATTTTATTCTGAATAAATCAGAAAGTAAATATATTTTACTAACTAAAGTTGATTAAATTATCACATTTTAGCAATTTATGTAAAATGAAAATAAATATGGACAAGTTTCATACTTCATATATATGCAATAGTGGATGTAAATACAATAGTTTCCATTTACAATATTAAAAAAACAAAGAATAGAATCAATGACAAAAGATAGGATCTTAATAATACGTAAGCATTGAACTCAGAACACAATAACAAGAAATGTCATACTGTACTGAAAACTAAAACAACATTATTATTTCATTTAATAACGGTCATGTAATTGAAACATATAGACTTTAACTTTTAGAAAAAAACATCTGTAAAGTCACTTTTATACAAAAAAAGTATTTTGTCAAACCCGTCTCTCTTGTTCATACCCATCTTTTATCGTCTTTTCTTTGAGGATATTTTTAAAAGGGGAATTTATGTAACATAATTGTACTTAATAATTAATTGTTATATCCATATAATGGTGTAGGGTGTGTATGTACATATTGAAAACATTCAATATAGGAGGAGATTGTGCTTTTGTAGTTCCTCTCCAGATGTATCTTACATAAAACGTATCAAAACGAAACAAATGTTTAAACCTTCATGTAATAAACTAATATACACCTCTAACATTGAAACCAGTGTATAAATAAGTCGTTAAATAATGCCTATAAGTTTTTTATTTGGCTGATTTCTTTCAATTTAGTCACCCGAAAGTAAAGCCTAGAGAAAAAGGTAGATGGATGTTTAACTCTAATAATCTCTAGGTTTTACTCGTTCGTAGAAACCTCTTAAAATATTACACTTCGTGGCTCTTAATATTTTTTGTTATTGTCTTGTATGGAATTTATCCTGATAACGTGTGTATATAGTTTTAGTTATATTGACTGCTACGCACAAGTTGTAGACCTAAAATCCTTTTATAGATCAGTAGTATTAGTTTAATTAACACCATAATCTGAGGATATAGGGCCATTTTCACATTTGACATATTTTATGTTACTCTTGAAGGTTAAGATTGATTGACACTATCCACAAGTCGTGTATCGTATTTTATGTACACAAATATGTTACTAAACTAAATTAAAGATTAACTCACTGCTCTAAATACTAATTATAACAAGTGACCCAGTTATCAAAAATTGACAAAGTGTGTTTCTACGCTCTAGTAAATTTTTTGGTACAATCCTTGTCGTTGCACTATAAATAGCAATAACTCTCAGCGACCCAGTTAACCGTCGACTGAAAACATCTTAATGTTCAAGTAATTGTAAAAGTAATAGAACTGTAGGTTGGATAATATTATTCATTTATAATATGTGTCACTAAAATTTATAATTTAGTAGGCGTTTTTTTTTAAAAAAAAGACTAATTATTGGAAGCCTCTGTGGGTTTTGTTGGCACTCTATATATTATAACCAGAGTTGTTTGTTTTTTTATATTACGCTAAATATATATATATATATATATATATATATATATATATATATATGTGTGTGTTCTCAACAAAAAATAATAATTTGAGTAAGAATTAAAGAAATGACAAGAAATAGTTACTATGTACCGCCTGCGCATTGTCATCAGTGTAACATAAAATATCGTGTTCGTTGTGCGTGAGTGTTATGTGGATACTTGTATTTTGTGTTGAATGTTTTAATTAGGCCTAAGTATTATCACCCGACGATGGACTAATGTCCAAAACACGTGTAGTGCAATGACATATATGACAATATTAACTGTAAAAAGAACTAATCAAGGATTGCTGGTGGTAAGTCAAAGATAACAAATAGTTATTCAAGCATATCCGGTGCTCTAGACTATCAATATGATAAAGAAATTAATTAACAAAAAAAAATTAAAAAGTTAAAAATAAACGGAAAGAACATCCTTTTTATTGTTAATAATAACTATAATATCAATAATGATACAATTAATGTTTACTTGTATTAACAATTAAATAATTACTAATTTATACCTTTTGTGTGTTTATAACCAGTTATTATAATTATTGCTCTTGTTTGTTAAATAGTTGCTACAGTAAATTAATATTTACATTATGTTACATATTAGATTTTCCAACTGTAGTTCTCCTTTATAAAACAACAAAAATAAAATCTTTTATTTTGAAATGTAAATGGACAAAGATAAAGAAATAACTAACCACTTTGGGCGGAAAAACATTGTAAAATTGTTACAAACTGGTTAAAGTTCTCCATCACACATATTCGTATTTATC
This sequence comes from Aphrophora alni, assembly GCA_963513935.1. NCBI lineage: Eukaryota > Metazoa > Arthropoda > Insecta > Hemiptera > Aphrophoridae > Aphrophora > Aphrophora alni. The sequence goes on from OY740774.1 coordinate 43,776,881, forward strand.
TACCATTCATAGTTTCGACGTGTAACTGCTTAACATGCTTAAGAATTCTAGTTCAAAAAATTCTGTACTGACTAGTATTTCAATTTGTAACTTTATCAAGTATCAAAATTTCACTTCTCTATATTAGTTATGAAGTGTATCCTTTATACAAGGTCAAATCATAAAATATTCCTCTAATAAATGTGCAACGATTTACAATAATTATGTAGACGCGTCTTGATGACTTTAGCATAGAATATTTTCAAATACTAATTCCACAAAGGTAAACTAGTTAACATAGAGGCAGGGGGACAATAGGCACTATATTACGACTAAATTGAAGAACACATAAGTACAAATATATACTTCTGGTGGTGGCATCCGAAACGTATTAATCAATGATATGACGAAACTATTAATGACTGATAATATTCGAACAAAAATTAATGCAAAACACAAGGATAATTAAACAATCGTTACAAATCATATTCGTGTCCTTGTACAAACATGTTTCTTTGTACAGGAACATATTTTATGTTTATCTATTATTGTTTATGCAGGTGGTAACATATGGAGCGATTAAACGTATCATAGTGATATTATTATTTAATTAATTTACTAATGATAGGTTTTGTTATTGCTGTTGCAATGGTAGCATCTGGAGCGATTTCACATCTCTTGCTGATATTATTCTTAATTACCTTACAAACGATGGTTTATGTTATTGCTGTTACATTATGCAAAATGAATAACTTAACTCTGCGTTGTGTGTAAACGTCAATTGTATTATTAGTTAAACAATTAATACGGCAACTATACAAGGATATCCAATTGAAAACGAGTGAACGAAATAGTTTTTTTTTTAAATAAATTTAATTTTGATTCCTGCAGGAATAATTTGTTAATGTATTTATTACTTTGTGAATCGAAATATGCGTCACATTGTTTTTAATCTTTATCAGAGTTCGCCGTCAAATGTAACTTCATAACAAATTCACGATGCAGGATTTACACCCGTATATGTTCCAGCCAATATGTGGATTGAACCCGTATCTTCTAAATCGTGAATCGAGTGTACAAATCACAAGCAAATCCACATTTTTAAGAGAAACTAAATATTTTAATTAAATCCTATCCAACGTCATATTACCATAAAGGGGCTAAAGTAAGAGTCAGTATTAAGTAATAATTTAAGGGGAATTAACAGATACAATGTTTTTTTTTTTTTGATAGTATTAGGATACGCAACTGAAATGGGAAGAGAGAGGTAAAGATTGACACGTACCCCAATACCGGGTAGGGAAAGTCGAGAGTAAAGGAGTGTAGAGTTGGAGGGTAATGGATTAATAGATATGCGTTTTGAGTACATTGACTGAAGTAGTGATAATTTTGTTGAATCTTAGTTTTTAGTGATTCAAAACCTCTTGAATGACTAATAGCCTATTATTATCAACTGAAAATATAAAAAACTTATTTTCCACCGGGGATTTGAACCATGAGGAAGGAGAGAATTAAGGAGGCGGAAAGGTTTTATTATTTAATCCCGTCATGGACGTCTAGCTAAAGCTTCAAATTTTAAGATGCACTCATTGGTAGTTGACTGTACCGTTAATTTCAACTTGTTTTAAAAATGGAAGTGATGAATATTAGAAAACAATAGCAACGGCTTTAGGTATCTTCGTCGCACATCCAAAATATTCCATCAGGTAAGTAAAGATCTTATCTAAAATTAAATAATTAAAAAAAAAAAAACACACTTTAAAAACACCTAGGCGTACTAGTTTGACAAACATCTTTAAACAACAATTCAAGATTCGGCAAATTTGCTATGATGAAATTATACAATTAAGCTAATTGTATAAACATTATTTGTACTTCTGAATTTTAGCTGACAAAAATATTTGATAATTGGAATTTTTGTAAATATATATCATAAATAAAATTTACAATGCTATAAATTGTTTTCAGTAAATGTTGATATTACATTTTAATTTTTTTGCTTAGTTCAGAGAAATATATATGATGAGTCAACAAAGATTTTTTGAGGATATTTTTGTATTGGTGTAGTCCAATTCTAAAAATATGATTTCTGGGATGAAAAAATCTGTCATAATTGTACATCTAAAACGCCAAAATCGATTGTATTATAATCCGATATGTTGGCGTATTTAAGTATATCTCGTGATTTTACTTCAATTTTTCTATAACCCAAAATGTGAAGTTAGGTGTCATAAGAAATATGCAAAGTTCTGTTAATTTAAATCGGTTATGAAGTTTTTTATCAAATTTTGCTTTAGTGTAGTCTCTAAAAACTAAACTAAACGTATTTGTTGCAATACAATTAAAACATTCCAGTTCAGTTATTGAAAAACAATTACGCAATATCTCTACACCAGCTCCACCAATATAGTTCACATTTAAGTGAAATGTCAATAATAATGATCATAAACTAAGAAGAAACGAAAGCAAAAAATTACGGTTCAAGATTAATGGGCAAAAACAGAACACCTTTAATACCGGTGTTTGAACCATTATCAAACACGATTTGGGAGTCGTTTATGGTAAAAGTGAAGGAAATTTGTGTTTATTTAAATGTGGAAATATTTTTGTTTACAAAAATGGTAAACATAGTTTATTTTTAATTTGTAATCGACCACTACAGAACTGATATTTTCGAAGAGTTTTTGATGGTTTTTATTTGGTTTTAGAGATGCGTGAGTGAAGAAATTTGGGAATAGTTATTAGGCCTACGCCTTTTATTTCGTTGTATGTTTTATTCATAACAGAAAAAAAAATCATCAGGCTATAACCAAAGATTAATTTATCAGAAAGTATCAGTTTGATATCTTGGTTTTTTTAATAAAATTATAAATATAATAAATTATAAAAGTATTTATTGATAATTAATCACAGTTAAAAAACTATTTTAACTGAAAAATATAGTATTAAGATTGGAATATTTTACTAACTTTTTAGACCTACAGTGTAAGCTTAAATCATAGTTTGCCCAGTTAGACTAGAATTCTATTTTCTCCCCTTCAAATGAGAATTTGAAATAAACTAAGGGATGTATTAAAAGTGAACAATCAGAGTATTAATAAGTTTGAGATTCTGACTACACGAGCCTGAAAGAAGCATAGATTATATTTGACTGCCGAAACCTATTTGACAGCATTGTATATTACTGTTATTTAATATAAATCGGGTATTGGTTCACATATGAACTGAATTCAGCCTACTCTCATATTGTTCAAATTCATACGTATTATGTTTTATTATTATCATTATAAAACCAATCACTTATTAGTTAATTGAAACAAGGGGCGAGTGTACGTTAACCGATTACTAAACATAGAATATATTGTCAAGAGACTTTATAATTTATACCTACACTTTACTGTCACACAGTAATCAAAATATATTTTTTATCACAAGCGATCACTCACTGAATATTAAAGTAAACTGAATCAATATAGCAACTAGTTTACACTACTAATTCATTCTGTATCTGTGCTCTATCAATTTAGTCACCCTTTTAGTTGATTTCATGAAAATATGGAAAAGATGAATAAAAATGTTTTAATGTGCAGGCATCCACAGAATGTAGGTTCTTACTTTATTTAACTGTGATTGAGATACTTGTGAAAAAATCCTAGGATCTTTAAAGTTAAATTTCAATTACAGGAAGACCACTAGAAGAGTTCAAAAAAAGAGGTATGCCAACTAAATGTTGACTAGTGTCAACAGAGAAAATAAAAGACAGGTTTCCATAAACAGCTTTATCTTGGAAAATTAGTCAGAGAAAAACATAAAATATTTCTTTATAGATGTCCAAACGACATGTAATTTGACACAATCAAGTAAAGTGCTAACTTATCATAATTCAATGTTTATTTTACTTTGGCTAGGCATTTAAGTTTTAGTTATACTATATTTTACTAACAAATCAAATTTAAGGCTAATTTTTAGCAAATTGAAATTTTAAGTTTTAGTTTTTAGTACCTTCTTCCCAAAAAAGATGTTCCAATTGGGATTTAGTTGTGAAGTCTATTAAACACAAATAATGAGTGAAAAGGTTTATACAATAATTATACACCATTTGTTTATGTCAATACAACCCAAACTTCATCAGACATAACAATGCTGTCTTCACTTAAACTCGGTGATAATTTTATTCGTATTTCTTATTCACAATCCTCGTGGTGAAAACTAAATGGACAGGTGGTGTTTCTAACTTGCTTATAGTTCATAAATAAAAGTTATATCAACAATAATAATCTATTCTAATCATGTCCATATTTAAAATATTATCTAATGAATGGATGCCTAAGTTGAGTGGAACGTGCGTAAACTTGAAAAATAAAAGTATGATTCAAAAGAAGTTAAGTATAAAATAATTTATTTGATATAGTTTTTTTAATATGTGAGACTGGAAACAGTTTAAAATTAGGTGTAAAATAGTTTTTACTTTTTAGTCAAACTGTTCAAATTTATTTAAATTTAGTTTTTCCGACTAATCACTATATCTAATTTGCACTATTATATTTAATACTTCGGTGCTAACTCTGTATTCCATGTCGAGGAACGCACGTCCATGCACTAAATCCCTTATTCCTTCCGTGTATCTTAAAGATAAAAAATCCCTCTTTCATTATCACATTGAATGCAATACAGTCATTAAACAAAATTTAACTTTAGTGAAATATCAAAAATATTAAATATTTCACACCTCAGATTCCTTTCCAAACCTCTGCTGCCTAAGGTTGAGATTTCTTTATATTTTATTAGATACGTAAAAGTTCTCAGGCCTTTATAACGGAAGGTTATGTAAAAACTCCCTGAGTTGTAAATATAATTAGAGAGTTGCGTAGAATGTCCGTAAATAACCGACATCATTCAAATCGTACCGCGTTAAACCAAACACAAAGTAACTACTCGTATTAATATGATGAATAATAACTACTCAATAAGATGAATTTTAATATTCTACATTAATACAAACATAACATAAAACTGTAGAATTATATATATTATGTAATAACCTGTGACAAAACAAAAAATATTTACTGAATCATAATTAATTATGATTAAATTCATTTTTCAAATCTTGTGGTTTAGAAAATGCTATTTTATTTAGCACGTAATTCTAATGACGAAGACAATATAAAAAATAATATGGAAGCTATTGTCACAATTAAAAAATCAAATTTGACTTAGTTTTTAATTTAAAATAGTTGTTTATGATCATGAAATTTCAAGGCCGCTATATTTTTCATTATGTAAATAGATACAAGGCACGTCTTTATATATATATATATATATATATATATATATATATATATATATATATATATCAGGTGGCTGTAACAATTTGGATGTAGTTTTAACCAAACATTTAATTAAAGACATAATATTTTTTATATTTTGTTTGGGCATAATACAAAACATAATGTTTATAGTAAGATATAGATTTGTTTACTCTATATGATACAGAAAAAGTAAATAAGTCGAAGTGGAAAACACAAATTCCAATAATTACAAAAAGTATGCAACAGCAAACTTATTATCATTCTCAAGGGAGACATCTGTGTCAATTTATTATACTAATTATAGTTATGTCACTTTAATCCCAACTATGATTACAATTTGTGAATTGAATATCCTTTTGTTTGTTATTACATTGTCTCTTTATCATGTACAGTGTTTGCTTTGTTAATATTTAATTATTGTATGATTCACATTTATTGTATACATCGTTCCGTTTTGAAAACAAGTATTAAATGGGCACCATCACAATACATTCCTAGTGCTGTATTAAATGGGCACCATCAAAGTATATTCCTAGAGCTGTATTAAATGGGCACCATCACAATATATTCCTAGAGCCGTAATAAATATTATAAAAGAGTACCCACTCGCTAAGCTTGACTTGGTTTTTAAAATTTCGTGCTTTTTGTAATTATAATTTTTTTTTAAACCTCCAAAGTGAAACGTTTGGTTTGTTTTATATTGTATTGATAAATTCTTCTGTTAAAAGCTTTCGATTAATGTATTTGAGTACCAGTACGTTCCTTATAGGCACACTTTATTATATAAGAATCACACTTCACTTTACATTACGAAGAACAAAAAACCCTCTTTAATTTAATAAGTCATCTTTGTTTTATCACTTAGTTATAAGTGAATTTTTTGTTCTTAAAAGGTTTGGTGGATACGTATAAAACATTTTAGATTTTTTTTATCTTATTGTGGTAAACACACCCCAAATTATCTCGAGACTGGTTATGATAACCCTTTAAGTTTTAAATGTATCACATTTATTGTGTGTCAAGTAATGTATAATTTAATTCAAATCCTTTCAGGTGTCAGAAGTAAATATATTGAGATTTCGTGAAATAAATATAACGTCACAAAATACATTAGTTATGTGTTCTTAATATATTTTGTGTACAGTAATAATTTTAAATACAGACAAGAAAATTGCTATATTTAAAAATATATGGTTTTTACATTTCTGATAACGCCCACAATATTTACGTCTTTTCGGCATGCCCATATTATTGTCGAGATTTAAAAATGAGTATAATCTTTAAACAACAAATATTTTTATAATCAGTTTGCTAAATCTCTTAATATTTACGATTCTCTTATGTTTTATGTTCAAAACTTGGATCAGATTTCATTAGATTGAACGTGAATTAATATGATGATGGCCATTAGATTTAGGGAGAACTAAACATATTTGAATATGTTCCGTATAGCACGTAATTCCATGTTTTCAGTATAGGTAAAATTACAAGATTTAAACACCGATTACACAGAATATATATATATATATATATATATCTATTTTTTTTATCGTACATTTCAAAAAGTATAATACGACACATAAATAAATATAAAGAATAAAAATTCCTAAAAAAAACATTTAAGGAAAATAATTATAAAATGAATAAATCGAAATAAATCATAACTCTATTAAAAAAAAAAAAAAAAAAAAAAAAAAAAAAAAAAAAAAAAAAAAAAAAAAAAAAAAAAAAAAAAACTGAAAACAACTCGAAAAACGACCACTGTAAAATAAAAATATAGGCACCTAACTGAGGTTTTAATAGGCCAGCTTTGAAACTAATGTTCCGTAATATTCTCTTATTAATTAATCGCACTGGTAAAAACGGGCTACAAAAAATTAAACATGAAAAACGCGCAAAAATAAAGTATATATAAAAGATTATAAAATAATTTTTATTTAACAAGCAATATTTTAACAATTTTTAATATATGAGGAAAAGAAACGAAATACGTGTGATAACTGCCAATGTAGGACACATGTATACAAATATTTAAATCGTTTGCTTAATTTTTGTTTTATTTGTCTAATTCTGGGCATCTCGTTGACTTATAGATTGTAGAAAATTTGGCTATAACTCAAAAGTATATTATAATATCAATATTAAAATAGAAGTTCAAATTATAAAAGTAAATTTTCCAAAATACCATGGGATAGATATAAATGTAGTAAAATACATTAGAGAGGAGAAGATAAGCACGATATAGAACAGAGGATAAACATAAAATATATCACTTTAAATTCAGTATGATGACATAACACATAACGGGACGCCAATATTTATAGTCGTAAAGAGTTATCTGAGGCTTTCTTGAGTTATGAAAAGAAACGTTGATTATTATTTTTACCAAGGTATGCAATATTTTTATTAAGGTTAATTGAGTAGTGGAGCAAGTGCTTGGTGGCTTTAGCACACAACTAATTAAGTATTTTTACGATGAATACCGAGGAAGATGATAAAGTTATAACAGAGAATAGGAGTTTGAAGAGGTTTGTTTATAATATGAAAGTGTGTTAATACAAATAATGCAATGGATGTTTGAAGGAAGAAGAATCAATGGATCAAAGGGTAAATTAAATAAATAATGATAGAGGGGATGAATCTCTGATGATTATTCCTTTAATAAGTTGAAGATATATAATGACTTCGTCTATTCCCTTGATGTTTAGAAGCCGAAAGCCTCTTAGTCTTTATCACGATATATACATTTAATATACAAAAAGGAGTCTTAAACATAAAAACTACCTCTACTCACTAGCCATCGAATACTTCAATTGGGTCATGATCAAACGATAACAGTCTGTTGTTTAGGAAAAATCTGCTAGAATATAGATGGAAGATCAGATTTAAGACAAAACTCCAAACGTGATACACATGGAAATTTTCGTACCCATATGCAATATCATAGCTTCAAGTTAAGTCAGTCAACTTTGGTTACTTGACACAGTGAAACAATGTTAGTTGTTGAACTTTTAATATATTTACAAAAGTAGACATGTAAATCATATATGTTAATCTCATGAAAAAAGAAGAAAAGGTACTAGGATGAGGAATTAATTATATTTAAAAAGTAATTTAACAACTTTTTGCAGTTAGTTCAATATTTCGTTACCACAATGCTATATAATTACACCAAGTCGTTTTCTTATTAATGGCTTCTTTTTAACTCGTAGGACTAATGCTATTGAATAGGACCTCAATTTGGATTAGTTCCAGTGAATCATCAACTAATTGTTCCAACAGAATTTCTACAGACAATGTCATAGAATAAAGGTAGATAATTAAATCGAGTCTGTTCCTAATTACCTAATAATTGGACAAAGATGTCTTTTATTCTTGTTAAACTACTGTGCAGAAAGGTGATTATAATTTCTTACAAAATAATAAAAATTAAATGTCTTTCAATCTATACAATTGTATACGATAATTATAATTACACAGTTTCAATATAAATCTTCTAAACCACGAGACTTATTATTTTTTTTAATATTTGTGAGAAAAAAAACTAATCATTAAAGTTTAAGAAGAAACCTTTAAGATACCTAAAATGTATTGTAACATCTTTAATATATTGTATTTAAGTAACATTACATAAGTTTGTAATTTTACAAAGACTTCTGTATTTTTGTTCTATGATTGTAGGGTCATTTTCTTTGTACTTTTTTATCACATCAGTTGGTCCTAATAATAAAACCTAAACAAATCAACTTTTTTTTTCAGAGCATGGAGTAAATGTTTCTGCTTCTAAAATTCTAAGATTTTTTTTTTTTTTAATTTGATGATATTAAAATATAAAATATTGCAAGGAGCAATTTTTTGGTATTAAAGTCTATATTTTAATGCAAATTTTGCTTTTACAATATTCGATAAGCAGTGAGACGAAATTTGTAATATTGATTGACAATTATTTAAATATGTAATATTTAGGTTATACTCTTAAATACTCTTTAAGAGTAGATATCGAGGAGTCTACTCCTGAAGTAGATCAAAATTAATATCTTCTATGTTTAGGAATTATCAATTAGTTTCGTCGTGGTGAGCAATCTATTTGACGTCTTTAATATAAAAAAAAATTAAATTTCGTAAAGTTTGAAAAAATTAAACAATGGGAAAATATATCACTATATTTCTCACTATGAAGTATTGCATTACTCAATTGTTTGCCTATGCTATTGATTTTGTTCGTTATCAATATTTAATTTGTTAAGGGCGTTAATTGTGTTTCCCTTCTTTTTTTACTTTATCGTATATAAAAAGTATAAAATTAGGTAATGGATAAAAAATATATATTTATATATAAACTTTTTCGAGGAGAAGGTCATTACGAGGTTATCTGAGACCAGCAATTGGTTTTGAGCAGATATAATTATTGTCTGAGGATATAAATTTAGAGAATTGAGAGCCGAATCCTTAAAACTGCTTATTTGGAAGTTACAGGTTAATAATCATAAACGTAGCTGTTACAAAATATTTAATATCTCAAAATCGACTATTTCGATATCGATAAATGTGTAGATCAATAATCTATACCAGTGTGACAAATAAAATTTAATTTAATTTTGGAATTAGGTTCAGAACCATAGCACATGTTTTCACAACGATGCGTACAACTCTATAAACAAATGATCGTTTGCTTACACTGTCAACAATTTTCGAAACAGACTGTTTGTATTTAAAACTTCCATATTTTATAAACAATGGCTGTGTCCCCTCAGGACCTTAAAAATGGTGACTATAGTTGTAGGAATCTTGAAGGGCTCTAGCTAGATCTACATTTTCTTCATCTAGTCTTGTGTTTACTCCATTTCTTTCATCTTTCCAATAACTTTTCTTTTGGCCAAATTTTGTAAATCTGACAATATTAGAACATTCAAGTGCTATTAGTTTTTTTTGTTAAACCTTAGCTTCTTAACTTCTAAGTTCACAATAAATATTACAACGTATTACAGTTCATTAGATTACAGCGCAAAAGTGTTTGGACACCGGTACTTTTCAGTGAAGTTATAATTGTAAAATATTATAATTTTGAATAAAAATATAGAGCTTTTTTATAATATGTTTTGGTATTTATTAACCCTTTTTATTCATTTTATGTCAGATTTAAAATTTACAAGTTACTGATTTTAGAAATTTGTTTTAGGCAAACAAATATACAAGAACTAAGAAATCAATTTGCTTATTTAAAAAAAAAACCGAAACAACTGTTTTTTTTTAGTTTTTTTTTTTTTTTTAGATTTACATTAACTAATACTATGCATATCGAGTTTGCTTTTAGCTTGTAAAAATCCCGATTTGAAGCAATTCCTTTTTGTATTTAATAATTTTTTTTTTCAAATTATTTCTGCCCTAGAAATCTAATATGGAAAGTGTAACCAACCCTCCAATCAATTTCCTAAAAGACAAAGATAATCATAAATTTTATTCAGATAATTACTCAGAAAATTGATACTGCCTCCACAAAATATCTGTGACCGAACCTCAAGTCGGCAATTTTTTTTTACTTAGAGTTTTATATATGTATATTAAATTGATATCTTTATCTCAACTATTATTTGTAACAATTCTGTAAATAGTAGTATTTGCTGCAGCGAATTGTATATGACAATTTCTTATTGACATGTATTTGTTATGAGGAATAACTTCTATACCACTGTATTTGTTATTACAAATCAAAACTTTTAGCTGAAATGTTTCCATAATTTTATATCTAATATCGTAAAATTCAAGGAATCTATACACAACATTTAAATTATGAGTATTTAATTAAGGCTAAAAAAGATCAAGTAAAGGGAAATTACATAATTTCATTAACGACTAACCGATACAATAGAACCAAATTACGTTTATTAGTTTTATAGAAACTAAAGAAATACGCGGGTTAATATAAATCAATTATTTGTAAAATTAATATGATTATTTTTACGATTTTTTAAATTTTATTTTCATTGTACTAGTTTATCATCTATATGTTACATAAATCCATTAGATACATTTAGAGGTTTCATAGGAATCGATTGCTATTATTACAATGTAGTTGTTGTTCTCTAATTAAACATGAAACCGTAACAAATTGTCCCTTCATTATTTCTCTTTTGTTTTCATTTAAATACTCTCTCTGCTTAAGCTTAGAGTGATATATCGTGATTATTAAGACTACACCAAATAAATATGTAAGTAACAAATAATGTATACAATTTAAAAATCAATTCGTTTGAGAAAAACATGTATAAAGTTGGTAAAGGTTGTGAAGTAATTATTGTTATTTTTAACTTAATAAAAAGTTAAAAAGGTAATTTTGAAATTGTTCGAAGTGTATGTATTATTTTTAATTAAGATTTTTATAAATTATAAAGTCGTCAAAAATAATATATATTTCACAAATGTAATTTAAATGTATTTTTTAGATACACAGGGTGTTAAATTAAGCCTGGGACGGCTTAATATATTTTAGCCATTATAGATAGATCTACCCAGCACATTGTTAATGGACTCCAAAACCAATTTTAGTACTTATTCAGTGAACCGCTACCTCTCCAGGGGGACGGCCCACAAGGAATAAGTGGGATATCTTAAATGAGATCACATATCGAGTTGTACATCGAATTAAAAGCTTTTATGATTAGAACACAATCCCTTAAACCCGACCTCAAAAAGATAACAGTAGATAGAAAGCGTACATTTAAATACTCATACACATATTTTCACACAGACGTATATATATATATATATATATATATATATATATATATATATATACAGTGTGAGTCAAAAGTATGGATACACCCTGTTAAATTTTAAATGGATAAAGATAGAAAAATGAAACTCAGAACACCATTTTAGGAAATAAAAGTGAACTTTTTAGTCACTATTACAACTTTGCCCATTTTCCCAAAATGGAATTTTTGGGGGGCAGATAAAAATTTTTAAATATAAAGATCCATTAAGTGAGGCCTCATTTTAAAGTCCTTGATTAAAGAAGAAGAACAGTGGAAACCAGAGCTTTCGATCTCAACCCAGTACAAAATGGCAGCTCATTGAAATTAAGTAAAACTTCATTGAGGCAAAATATGAACATCCACATTCAGGTGGTAAATAACCCCAATAGACAACCAATGAGCTGCCATTTTGTACTGGGTTGAGATAGAAAGCTCTAGTTTCCACTGTTCTTCTTCTTTAATCAAGGACTTTAAAATGATGTGTCACTTAATGGGTCTTTATATTTAAAAATTTTGAAAATGTATAGGGAAAGGAATTGGGGAATAAAAACAAACAATTAGAAGGTATTACATTTTGTTTATGGTTTTGTGACTGGGTATGTCAGAAAAATATTTTAAAGAGTACATAAGAAAAAAAGTAACCATTAGCGAGAAGATTTTCAAGATCGAAGCTGACTAACATGACATCGCTTCTTATTTTAAATAAACTACATATAATTCACGAAACTCGTACCTTATCTTTGTTTTGTAGGTCTGTGAATTTTTATTTTCCTTATTACCTTAGGTTGTAGTCTTAATTAGTATGATGGTTTAGACCTAGCTAAAGCGATGTGTTAATTTATTAGATTGGTTGTGTTAGTTTTCCATTATGGCACTAAGCTAATATAACGGTGTTTTTAAAATTTCCTATCTTCCAGGTTTATCACAGGATTACGGACTTGGATTTAAATAATCCATTTTGTAGAATGTATTATATGTAAAAATAAATATTGTCAGATGTTACACTATATCAATAATGTTCTATACGAAACTAATCAAGCTTTATTGGTTGCATATACTATCTTAATTCTTCATTAAAAGTGATACCAATACGAAATTTTATATTCATTTTTTTCAGAATGGTCTACCCTATAGTTTCTCTCACCTTGCTGTTAACTACCTTGGTTGCAGGAGAACCCTTAAAACGTTTGGAAAACTTCCAAGACCTTGTTCACAAAGGATTGGGAGGAAGGAAGCGAGAGACTAATGCTAATGATATCCTTAAAGCTTTTCAGCAACTATTAGATGATACACTAAAGAAAAACAATGGTGAGTCAAATGTTCTAAACAACGTAACTCCTCCTGCGAAGTATAGTAATATTAATGGTTTAATCCAAAATAACCAAATCAATCGTTTTAGAGGTTCATATCCTTTGAAGAACAAATATGAAAATTTTATTGTTGACCTACAAAACGTTAATTACGATTCACATAGTTTAAATCTACCAAAACTTAATGAAAACAACAATATTGGTTTCAAGTATGATAACAAGTACTTGTATAGAAACCCAAATTCTCTTGGAAACAGAAATACATTTTATAATGCGCGAGAACAGAGTCAATTCAATAATTTAAAACCACAAAATTATTTTGGATACAGCAATACATACTTGACCGCAAATGATGATAACATGTATAAAGGTCAAGTTAATAATAACCCACCTTATCCGTTTATAACAAATTATGGCTACTACCAACTGAACAACGGCGCACCGAATATATTTTACAACCAACTTCCTTATGGAAACAGGTATCCTGTTTACAGTGAAAATTACTATCAGGCCCCTCTTGTCAAAACTAACGGCTTTCTTAGCAATTACGATCAAACCAGAGATGCCGGTGTTAGTGAATATGGTCACCGAATACCTCTCGTGGATATGAAGGACGTTTTGAATAATAAAGACCAAACTAAAAATCCTAATGTAAATGAAAATATCCCAAGCATACCTTTTTTTAATAACAAAGGGGTTTGGAATAATAATTATCAAACAAGAAATCATGTTGTCAATGGATATGGTAAAAGAATATCTCCTGAGGGACATAACGACGTTGTGATAAAAGACAAACAAATCAAAAATCCTGTCTTCAGTGAATTAAGCAACCAAAATCCACTTACAGAAAACGACAGATTTTTTAAAAGTGGTAACCAAACCAAAAATGTAGGTGTCAGTAGATCCGACCCGAGAACACCTAGTGTGGAGACTAATGACGTTTTGAACAATAATGATCGTAGCACAAATCCTGATGAGGGTGGAAAGGATCCAAGAATACCTCTTGTGGAACCCAACAGAACATTCACCTATAACTTCCATACCAGAAATCCCAATTTTAGTAGAAATGATACCAGCACATCTCTTTCCAAAAATAATAACGACCAAAACAGAAATCCCGGTGTCAGTGGATTTGATCCCACAATATCGTTGGCATACTCTAATGACGTATTAAACACTGATGATCAAACCATAAATCATGGTGGCAGTGGATATGACTCAAAAATACCTACAGTAGATATCAACCACTCTTTGGTTAATAATGATGAAACCAGCAACCCAGATGTTAGTGGATATCACCCCAGTGTACCTCTTATAGTAATTAAAAATGTCTTCAAAAACGATGACAAAAACAGTAATTTCTTTTCTAATAAATATGACCCCCAAATACCTGTTCTAAAAAACACTATTGTTGGTGACCTAGGTATCAAAACAAGTTTTCGTTTTGATCCCCCCAAAATTCCAACTTTTAACCTTGACTTTTTAAAAAAATATCATTAAAGGAACGCCTTTAAAACTCCATCTTTTAAGTTTGGACTGGAAAACAGTAGATGAAAGAAGAATAGATAGTTTTTAAGAGAAAGAATTGAAAGGATAAATCACAAATTTAATGAGAGCCGGCACATTTTTTCTCACCTATGTTAATCAAATGGGTGTAAATATTTTCATTTAGTTATCATTATCTTTGAAACTATTAAGGCTACAGAGTTCAAGTTTTGGGTACCAATTTTGAAAATGTTATTAACATACTGTAACATTATAATATAAAATTTAAAAAATGATTTTTTTAAAACGTAATTGTATTTATGGATGTTTATTGATAATAAAGATTGTACTATCTGATGTCATTACATCTAATATGGCAGTGTCATATAGTAGTATAAATTAAGTGTCTAAAATATCAGACTTGTATTGCAATAATTTTTAAATTATGTGAATCTAATTTTTTTAAAACACAAGTTACGGAAATTATACTTTAAAAATTTAAGTGACACTTTGTTCACAATAACACTTTCAACTACACCAGAGCGGTAACTTTCAACATCCTTATTATCCCTTTTTACTTTTAACATTCCTTTTAACGCTGATTCCTTATTCTTTTCTTCAATGGTTACTTTATTTGCTTTTCTTATACATTCATTGACACTACATTCCAAGCCATAAAATTAAAATTTTTCCAGGTTGTATCATTAGTCTTTAGAGAACAATTATTTTTGCAATAGCACCCTTATGAAACACATATTTGCATCTGAAATACCTAACACTAGGGTATCAATTCCTACAAATAATGTCAGAATGAGCTGTTAAAGCTCTCGTTTGGATTTGAGTTATCCAATGAAGGCAGTGCTTCAACAAGTCCCTGAAAGGCTTTTGTGGTCAAGTCCCTGAAATCAGCTTTTATTGCTAAAGACATAGGTTCTGGTACATTATTACTATGTTTGTATGCACTTTCATTTTGTTTCGATATATTAAATTTACATTAGGTACTGTCACCATTTGGACAAAGATTGTGCAAAGGTTAGTCTTCTGTCAACATCCCATGAATTTATGTCGCGCAGATTGCTCTTTTCATATCCTTGACACTGTTCAAATGACCTAAGATTTTCAATAATACGCCTGCAACTGATCAATTTCAGTGTTTGTAAGTCGGCCTTTGCCACTTACAATCACCTTACTATCACTCCTGATTTTATTCTTAAATTTTCTTTCAGATTTCTCAGTCTTGATCCCATCCGTTTCAGAACATTACCGACACATACCTGTTTGTTTATTTGGATGTAATTGAGAAGTAAAACCTTTAACCATAACCCCAAGATAATTATTAATTATATGTTTAGTCTAATTTAATATTTGCTCTACAACAGTCAGTTGTTATACACCAGCGAATTTAATACTACCACATTTTCCAGTGTAGATAGCCTTAATTTTTTTTCCTTTTCATTTTTTAACTTTTTTTGATTTTGAGTATTTATTTTGTTTACACAAGTTGGATAAACATTCAAAGTCAAGTAAATTACTCTAATCAAATGATGCAACTTTAAAAAGTACATTAATTGAGGTGTGGACCTGCTTTTGCATGTACCATCAAAAGCGGCAGCCACATCTTTACAATTATCATTTTGTATAATAACCTCAGCAGCAGCATTCCTCATTGAGACTTCACTAATTTTAGTAGTAGCTAGTAACAACTACTGTCATATTTTGTAAATTTCAAACTCCCAGGATCCGAGTTAATAGCGGAAGAAAATATGTTCCTGCTTTTACACCGTTTCTAATAGACCTGAGAGCATATGCATACCTCATATTTAGTTAATAGGTATTTTAAAAACTTTCGAGGAAATAGCAGATGAAAATCTATCACAGTTTTTACGTTTTATAATTAATCGGTTTAGTATTTCGCGTTTTAAGTTCGGATCAAGACTGAGAGAAATGCAAATAATTTTTTTAAATTTTTTTTTCTCCACAAATCATACAATTAGTAAATTCCTTAATTAGATTCGATATTTTTTGTATATTAAATATATATTTGAAATAGTTATCAGTATATTTTATGTCCTTTGAGAGTTTAGAATTAAGTAACTTTGTAGAACAAGATGAATACTAAGGGTTAACTTAATCAGTAGATATTGGCCTAACTGGAGTTGAACAGCCAGATAAATATTGCTTACAATTGTAAGATCTATTTTGATTAAATTTTCTGATTCTAGTCATTATCACAGAACTAAAAACAACACTACACAACTACACAAAAAATCACAGTATATGTTTGTAATAATACACAAAGAAACATCTTGCTTACCTCATTGTTCATGTTTTACAAACTGTAATTTAACCGTCTACAAAATAAAACAACTGATATCATACAATGTGACCAACCTAAAACCACTAAAAAAAAAAAAAAAAACCAAACATTAAGTATACTATGTAACAAGTCATTAAATATGTATCTTGCATGTGATACCTGCATGCCGATCAAATTTAAAGGGAGTATACTGCGTTACATATACCCTTTAAATAATTATTTATATAAATAAATATAAATTATTATGCATGTGCACTGTTATATATTTTATTAAATATGATGAGATAGAGAATTTTTTGGTCTTATTTTTTTGGCACTTTTTGAACCAAAAAAGGTGCCGACTCTCCTTAAATCATTGTAATGGTTTCTATATTCCTAATGTGTTGGTCTTAAAAAACACTTATTTTATTCAATAGTCACACATGTGTTGTACTTTTATAACACTGACATACAGGTTATGAATAATTAAATATTGGCTTGTCCATGACACGTGATGTTATTGTTTTATTTTATCACAATTTATTAGTTTACATAATTTTAGATAGTTTAAACGGATTTCCTATTTTAACAATTATCATTCACACTGGTAGTCATCCACAGTTTATAAAAACATAAAATGATTTACATATTCTGAATAACCAACAATTTTGGAATGTAGAATTGCCAATAGAAGGAACACAATTTTAAACGAAAAAAAAATTTATTTAAAAAGATGGCGTTTGAATGCGTCATCATTATCATACTTACTATAGATGTGCACAAGTGTTATACAAATTATTGTTTCTGTCTATTTTCAGGATAATTAATTAGTCATCTAATCTTTGTTAGGTTAAAATAAAGTGTTCAGTGAGAAAATATGTGTTGTTGTTTTATTTCGTAAACTACAAGTTCCTTTTATATAAAGTGAAAACTATTTCTAAAAAGGTAAAGAAATCAAAACTTATTGAACGTTTGCTTTTTCAAAAAAAATACAGTTTACATATGATTTTAGACAAGAGTAGTGTCACTTCGAACAACTCTCGGCACAAGGCTAACCTTTTGCGAGTCAATAGAGTTGCATAATTAAGTAGTATTTGTTGTTGTTATTTTATTATTTTTGCGTAGTTGTTATTCTGTTAAACGATTTTTTTGTAATGTTAATAATTAAAACATCTTCATTCTAACTGATACATTCAGTGTACTGAAATAATATTAATGTAAACTTTTTTTTTGCTTTAGCAATAATAATTATTTCCTTTGTAGTAATAGTAATAAGCCAGCACAACTTCCGATATTCTATTTTTGACGTTGAATCATTTTGGTTGGTTTATATTTCGTTTTGGGAATGGGTGAGTGACAACATTATTAATTGGTTTAACACAATTTATTTACAATTACTAATGAAAACGAAATATTATCGAAAATTAGAACATTGTAAAAACAATAAATTGTTCATGCAAACAAGCATAACATATAGCCCACTTACACTTACTCTATATTATTGTTATGCGAGAGGTAGGTTATATAATGAATAAAAGTTGTTTCACATTAAATCACAAATGTTAATTTCAATTGTGTACAGTGTCAGTTTTACAACGTATGACGTTTAGGCTATGGTTACGTTAAAACGTTTTATATATTACATTGCAGAAATTCTTATTACAGTTTCCGAACTCAATTTTGGTAACCCTTTTCTTCATAAATTTACAGTTAGTATAGAATTCAATTACAATTTTTTTTCAATTGATTTTAACTTTGTTAGAATTGCTCTCTTATGCCTAGTAAGTATTACAGTTGTAACTGGTTACGATGTTGTAATTTAAAACCAAGAAGGAGACAAAGTGACGCCAATAGTTGATCAATATGTCTTTCCCAAATCACAACAGAGCATTTAATTTAATAAATAATCTGCTTAATTACAATGTCTTGCATCCATTGATATTTTATACGATATATTTAAAACACAATTTTATAAAAGAAGTAAATTTTAAAAGGTTTTTAACGATATCAATGTACGTTTTTATGGTAATTGTATGAAATAACAAAATTGAATACGCAACCATTTGTCTGACATAAATAGGTAGTACTACATATTTTAAATTATTGTTACACACAATGATATGTTCAGCATTCATTTTTAAGTTAATATCAAACAATTCAATATTCTGATACTTAAGTTATATTTCCTTTATTAAATCTTTAATATTTATATTTCAAAGGCAATAAAATTGTACATGTAGATCTAAATTGTGTGTTGAATAGCAAAATAGACAGAATAATAAACTTTAACTACCAATGATAAAGAATGTAATATACATTTAAAACAGCCACAATTAATTATAACCTGTTTACCTAATTTATTACTATACGGAAATGTTAATGATATATTTAAAAATTAATTCTGTAATAAATTATTTACAACATAAATCGAAGAAAACTTAAGAATTTTAAATATATATGTAAACATATAGATATTTTTATACAACATTTTTTATTTTTTATTTTTGTATCGAAGCACATTTCAATGTAATGTGACTAGGTTTTACGGCTTTAAATTATACAAATTGATTTACATTTATGATATAATTGTTAAAATAAAATGTACAAATATATCAAATAATACTAACGGTGCACAATATGGCGATTTCATTAAAAAGTTCTCTTGTAAGTTAATAAATAGAGCGAAGTACACATTGTTACAATTATTATTATCTGTAAACTTCAATTCCACGACACAATGCGTTGCCTAAGTAAGTACACACCTCTTGCACTCTAATGTTGATTTTAACTTCATTATTTGGATTCAGCACATGTTATCCTTTACTGAATTGCCTTCTCGCTCATGAATTGATTGATCTTTTAAGTATATTGTAATATAAATAATTCAAAGTCTTTATTTACAGAAAGTGGTTCGATATTTAAAAGAACAGCTTTTATCTCACCGTGCAGTATTTTAGTTACGTTGAAATATTTATAAATTAAGTTTGTTTAGCATATCTGTATAGGCGATTACTTATGAACGTTTCGGCTGACTTAATACAATCTTATATATTAAAAACATTTGCAAAACTAATCACAGCAACCCTGACGTTCTACTTGAACGATTTACATGCAGGTTGTACCAAAACAAAGGTTAGCGGTCCTATATGTGCAAGTTTCAGTTATATTTTGAAAATATTTATGTTAATTGGGTCAAAAATGGAAAGTTAACTTTTCTTATGAAGATTTAACATAGGGAAAAAAATTAAAGCTTATGAGTGAGCCTGACCGATTTACACGCGGGTTGTACCAAAACAAAGGTTAGCAGTCCCATATGTGCAGTTTTTATTTGTATTATGAAATTATTTATGTTATATTGGTCAAAAATTGAAAATAAACTTTCTTATGAATATTTAACATTGAGAAGAAATTTAAATGCTTATGTCATCGAGCCTGACCATACTACCGGGCCGATTTACACACGGTTGGTACCAAATGAAAGGTTATTGTCTGTATATTTGCCCATTTTATATTGGACCGATTTACATGCTGGTTATGTTAAATGAAAGGTAATTAACTCTATATATTTCCTCATTTGCCTGAAAAGTTTACTATTCCTTCATTTAATATTCTAAAAATGTAATTTAAAATATTTTCTATTTAATAATATTTTTTATATCAGCTGAATATAACAGCACAGATCAGCTGATTATAACAAAACATATGGTTTATTATAATACCATGGTTTGTTTATGTTGTAATTTACTTCATTTAAGTAGGTTATTGGTAATTAAACGTGTGGAATTGTGTTTCTAAGTACATAACAAATAAGATATTTAATTTTGTAGTGGTTATATTATATCTGGTAAATTTTTTGTTTGGTTAGCATCGCTTGATTACAATCACTATCATGAGTAGTTATAAACATTTTGACATAACTCCAATTATTGGAGATGGAAACTGTTTATTCAGAAGTGTTTCCTATTGTTTATATGGACACTAAGAATATCATTATGATATTCGATTAGAGTGCGTTAGTAACGTAATGGAACCATGGCATCGATACAGTGATTACATAATAGACGATCCGATATATCGACAAAACTTTAATCAGCTGAATTCCATATATTAAAGTTTTGGTAATTTCAAAAGTGTAAATGAGACACCACAAACAAGCGCAATTACAAACAAAAAACCCCCCCGAGAAAACCCACACTTAGTGGTCGTCGAGAACGGTCAAGATCCAAACCACCCAACCCAACTGGTTCTACTGTTGATGAAATAATGCAAGAGATAGACCCTCCTTCTTCTTTAGCAGCTATCAATGAAACAAACTATTTTAAAGATGTTGCACAGTTGCAGCAACTACAAAAAACGTAAAAGAAAACCCACCCTCACCGGTCGTCTAGAACGAGCAAGACGTACATTATCTAACAAAACTGACCATCCTGCTGATGAAATAATGCAACAAATGCACCAAAAAATATCAAAACCAACCTTCAAGTGTTCCATTTCAAAGTTAACACCTACTCTTAATCAATATTCTATAGGTGGTCTGGTGGGAGTTTGTCAGTACTGTTCTGCCCTGTATTTCCAACCTGAAGTAAATACATCAAGACATTTTTTGTTATGAAGGCAAGGTAAAACTAAAGCCACTAACCATAATTGATGACCTGAAAGATCTTTTTACTGGTAACAATATTAAATCTAAAAATTTTAGGGAGAACATTCGCCAGTACAACAATGCAATGTCTTTTGCTACTTTCGGTGCAAAAATTTACCTTCCACCAAATTATGGTCCTTACTGGTTTAAAATTTATGGTATAACTAATCATCTCATTTCACTTTTGTATGCTGAGAATGAAGAAAACAGTTCATATGGCCAACTCTACATTCTCGACTTTGCAAAAGCTAATGAAATCAGACTATTAACCCGCCGTTAGTCGGGCCTTAAACTGTTACAACATTAGTAAAATCTCTGGCGTAGAGATTTTTTCTCACACCTTGAAATTTTATTTATTCATTTTTTAAAAAAACATAATAAGTTTAAAATCATTAAAATCAATTTTTTAAATGAAATTAAACATTACAAAGCCTATTATAAAGACTATTTCAAGCAATAAACATTGATTTATATATCTTATTTTTTTAGAAAAAAAAAATTTAACTACGTTTTTGTAATTGCATTTAGTAAAGTTTAAGAATTTTTTTTTAATAGCTTTCATATTTGTCTTAAGTTTATTAGGAGATAAGACTATGTATTATAAACTTTTCTTTAGTATTATGCTATGTGTTTTTAGTTATATTATTTTAAGATTTTTTTTTTAAATAAGTTACAACAAGGTGTTAGTTAGTAAAAAGCCGATTTATGAAAGTAATGGAAATGTATTACATACATATTTGAGTTTGTTATGTGGGTAATACATAATAGTTGTAAACAAGTTAGTCACAACAAAAGAGCTCACTCATCATTGTTGACACACTCGGAGCAGACGAATGTGGTTGAAGCTATGTGCTCCTTGCAAATGGGCGATTTGAAATCGTTGCCCTTGTTACTTGTGTACCGGTTCTTCCTTTTGGTACAGTACTGGCATTTTGGAGGTTTTCCGCCTTCTCGTTCATCACCTTAGGTTTCCGGATGGTTTTCTACATTTACGTCTCCAAAACTTGGTCTTCGTCATCATGTTCACTGGATCAATCAGAGTCTTTAGAATCGTCGGAATTCACACTCAACCAACACATCACGTGAAATTCTTGTTCTTTTCCATTTGAACTGTACCTAACATTTTCAATAAACTACTATAAAATATGTATTATAAACTATAAAATAATGTACACTCTAAATTACTTATACTATAAAATATATCAGAAAGAACAACACTAAAAAAAATAATAATAATAATAATAAAAAATAAAATAAAACTAGACACAAAGTTAGTCGGGCGTAGTGAAAAAATCTCACAAGAGGGCCACAGGACTAGTCGGGTGTAGAACTTTCTCCTCACTTTCACCTCGCTGACACAACCTCCCTTACTTTACCCTCCGTTACAAGGCAATCCGTTAGGGGTATCAGCTCGTTTCCGCTACAACAGGGCTGCTAATACCCTTGTGGTGGAACTCCTTGAACGGTTTCAACCAAATGCTACTAGAGCGCATTTAACATTAAAAAAAAACTGAAAATGAGAGAAATTTTCTCACATCTCGACTAACGGCGGATTAAACGGTTAACTAATTTTATAAGATGCCATCAACAATTCTAAGTCAATTAAAATTTTAATTTGTTGCATATTATCAAAATTTTACATATAAATTATTTAGCCATACAAAAAAATATTTTTATCCCAATCTCCCTCCACTAATTTTTTATAATCTTCAGATTTATTAAAAACTAATAAATTCAAAATGAAGACCTCCTTATTATGAGCAAAGCAAGCACGTGGCGCTTTGCGCTGCACAGGGTTTGTCTAGTTTTCAACTAAAATTATTTCTAATCCATAAAGGGTCGGAATTATTTTTTATTAAGATTAATGTTATATGAGATATTTAAAAGCAATTTAATTTCACACATAGGTTTGACTCGTTAATATAACCAAGATGACAGCAGTGTACGATTTTTGTATAATAACATATCAGTTCCTCTCAAATATATGTCACATCTACAAATCTTGCTACAATTAGGGGAACTTCACTGGACGCACCAATACTCTTGTTGAATTTGAATTACCGAATAAATCTTCATAACGAAACAATACAGTGAACCTATTCTTCGCACTGTTGTCATGTTTATTTTTAGTCGAAATAGACTATATGGTTAAACAGGTCAACGATGACTACCTACTTAGGAATAAAATAAATAACAGCTGTTTCATGGAACAAAAATACCTACTTAGGAAGCCCTAAAAATCCGATACTTTATCATACGTTTATGGACAAACTGTACAATAATAATTAATAGTATGTTATTTAACAATTCATTTACATTTTCATTCCTTAGTAGTTATAAAATTGTAATAAGCAACGAGATCGACAATTAAATTTTCAATAGTTGCATTTTAGCAATTTTTAGGGTCTGTAGAAAAACCCAAGGGCTATAATAATTTCACGCCCGACTATAAAACGCAAACATTTTTTACATACAAGACGCTGAATCACGTAAAATATATTTCAAACTTTGGATTTACATTCCTTGAAATAACACACATATAGGAAAAATATAGCGATTAAAAAAAGTGACAATGTGTAATTAGTGCCAAAACTCTGGATTTGAATTTTCTATTATATTAACAATGGGGTAAAAAAATGAAAGTAGGAGTTATTTTGATTACGGAAATGTATATGTTTTTCACGAATAGTTAATATGTTGAGCTAGTGCAAGTTTAGTGGCAGATGTCTTGTCGCCCCTCCCCTCTCTTTTTTGAACATTGTGCACGTTCAAATCTGAAAATATTTACATTTGAAATTTAATTGGATGCGAAATTGTTTACTATAATTTTGTATTTGACGATTGATACTTAATTTAACCTCAGGATGAGAAATGTGAATAATGTTAAGCAGTTTCTGTAAGATGTAAGTCAAACAATTCAAAAGTTATTCAAATCTGAATTACATTTTAATAAATTTGATTTCTCTTCATAAGGGTTCATTATTAGGATTATAATTTCACTTCATTGTCTGTCTACAATTTACCCTGGTGATTAATAGACTTCAACTTGACATAAATAATTGTACATATATGCCTACAAATACTAAGTCTTGTGCTTTTAGGACTTGCTTGATCCTTTTAAGTATTCCTACAAACAATAATATTTCATGAATATTACTTTGTTATTAAACTTTCTTCAAAGCAATTTAATACAGACTCAAATGCAATATATTAGTTCCTACTCACACTAACTAAAGGAAATGTAACTACATAAAACGGACACTTATAGCTAAGTGCCTTTTCCAATGATAATTTTAAATATGGATTTATAGACGATCAAGTTTATGAAAATTACCTAACCAATGTCATGAAAAGATTGAAAGTTTCGTATTCAATAATCTTCAGTGGTTTTAATGGTCAACGTTCAAGGTATTCAGATTTATCAACGAAAGCCATTACTTAATGTAAGGCCACATTTGATGGCAAGCGTTAACATGACGTATTTTAAATTTAGAAAATATTCTTTTTAACCAAAATTATCATAAAACCATTCTTAAAAAATATTCAATAATTATCATCGTGCATATTATTTATTTATGTAATTATAATGTTCTTACTTCTAAATTGTAAATTTAAATAAAAGGTATGTGATTTGCGAGAACAAGGTTTATAATGATTTATTTAAATGCAAAACACTTAGGGATCCCCTACATACATTTAAAGCAAAAGATTGTTCGTTCTTATAATTTGTCAGAGTTTGAATATTTTACTTAAAACTAAAGTTCTTTATTCTCAAATTTTTCATAACTAGTTTATTTACAACACAATAATAAATTCTTAAAATATTAAGAAAACCAATTATGATAGTAAGGTTTTACTTTATTTTCCACAGCGGTCAAGACACACTTATCGGCTGAATAAGTAGCCTACAATAAATTAATAAACCACATTAAAATTTAGAGTTACAGATCATTCTGAAATGTTAAAAAAATGTTTTAAAATTTTATTTTTGTCTAAAACTTATTCAAATATTAATCAATTTGATTCACGTATATCGGGGAAATATTTTGTTTAAAACATTAAAGCAATAATACCTAGAGTGGACGTATGTTATACAATTAATAGTTTATTA
The DNA here is from genome assembly GCA_963513935.1 of Aphrophora alni. Taxonomy (NCBI): domain Eukaryota; kingdom Metazoa; phylum Arthropoda; class Insecta; order Hemiptera; family Aphrophoridae; genus Aphrophora; species Aphrophora alni. The sequence goes on from OY740774.1 coordinate 43,802,768, forward strand.
TTTGAAATGCAAAGTAATCAATAATGTGAATTAAATTAAAGGGAATTATTATAGCATAAAATAAAGAGAATGGTTTTTCTATCAGACAGGAAAACCAGTGAGGTCTTTATCAGAGACAATGAATGTGTCTGAAACTGCATGACAAACAACAACACTGTGGAACGATCTATTTATAGTGAGCCATAGTTTACATTTGTGCTTTCTGTTGCCAACCAGAATAGTTCTTGGTTAAAAAGTTAAACGAGTCAATTTGAAATATTTACTAATGTAGAGAACAGAAGAATAATATTGTCAAATCCTTGATTGAGACAATTCAAGCTGGTTTCAAAATAATTAATTATACAATTCTTTAATTCCTATTGTAACAAAGTTTTTAATAATAATATCATAAAGAAATCCCGTTCCTCCTTTTATTTATAAACTTTTTATTTTCATTTTAAAGGGATCAAATCACTTGTTATATATGTGTCGAATACATTAATTTCTGTCCAACACTTCCGTTTTCACTTACTCAATGGTTTTAGCAGAGATTTCAATCTAAGGAAAATTAAAAGTCACCTAGTACAAAATAAAGGATTCTATTGAGTCTACCGAAAGATGTTTCACAGATAGTGTTTTGTAAGCAGGTGCATTGTTCTGATGAAAAACCACATTTCCTATAGTTTTATTTTATAACTTTTGTTCAATTGTTATTGGTGTCTTACTGTTGTGATTTTTATGGGAAGTGAACCAATAATTCCAAAATTTTGTAAAAAAGTTTAGGCCTGCTTATGATTTGGTTGTGTCTGCCAAATATTCTTTTAGTATTGTTTTTGTTGTAATGTGAGAACTCCAGGGACTATCTAGGCACTTTTTCCATGTTGAGAACTTTATTCAAATTATCCACAGGGTGTTTTTGACAATGTACCCGACGTCAGCTGTCATTCGAAAATTGAATGTTTATACGTCTTGATCATTAAGTTGAATTAATCTTTACATTTATGGGGGCTCTTAACGTGGATGGTTGACCAATGGTTTCATCGTATTCTACTCTCCAACACCTTTCAATGAAACATTTGTGACTCTTGCATGAGAATTTTTACTACAAATTTCAAATTGACAGATTGTTGAATTTTTCTAGTCATACTCTCAAATGGAAGCACAACTGCAATAAACGATGACTCACAATAAAAAAATAAAATAAATAAAAAAAAAAGAGCCAGAATGTTGTTCTATGTCATGCAGTTTTGGACAAATTCATTGCCTCTTATAATAAACTCACTAATTTTTCGGAGAGATAGAAAAAAAAATTAATAAATGCACGTTGTATTTCATAAAATAATTAATAAATATATAATTTCATTATGTTGTAGTTATTATTTATTTTCTTCTGCTTTTCTTACAAAATATTTCGCCAATACGCCAAAATATTCTTTTAATTTTTTAACATTAACACGGATTTAAAAACCAAACCAGTATATGTAAATTATTCATTTGTTTTACTTCAACTAATAGAAATGTTTCTTGATTGTTTTTGTGTGTTTTCGGTTTTAATTTGAAGCACTATTATTGTTATTATTATTTTGGTTAAATAAAGCAGTTATTTAAATAATAGAAATTAAGAACTTTATTTTTAAGTAGTTGCACATTTTAATGTCTGTAGAATTGTTTGTCTCAGATCTCGCAGAAACTTATTTTAAAACTTTTTCGCCAGATATTTCTCATAGTCTGTTTAATTTACAAAAAACCAAAATAATGTGTGATTAAACACTAAAATTTTATTTCAAATATAAGTATATGTTTTCCGACTTCTAGGTTGCGCTGTGTTTATATTAGAGTGGGTTGTGCTGTGGTCATGATATGTTGCCTTGTGCAAAAGTATTAATATTTTCGGAAGTTATATTTGCATATTGGTAATAATAATAACTTTTAGTTTTTTTTTATTCCCCCCATATAATAATAATTTTTGACAAATTCAATTTTAACATTGAAAAATTATTACGTCGATTGAATAGTTATAATTATCTAAGCCTAAAGTAGTGATGTGTTTCCAGTAACTTATATAATTAGGTAATTTGACAATGTAAAATTTATGTTTTCTAAATATGATAGTTTGATATTTAAGACCTATGACAAACTTTTTGTGCAATATCATTTTAACTTGAAATTTTAATACAAAATGATGACATTGATGATGAACCTGTTTCGTTATGATTATACGCATCGTTAAGTTTACTTAAACATCTCCTTAGTTATTAGATTGGAATATAAAAATCGCCTAAAAAGTGCGACAGTATTAGCCATGCCGTTGTAAAAATGTTTTATTTCTTCCTTTTAGAATAAAATTCAAGTAAACGAAAAATATTGTACGCCAACATATATACGGAGCAGTAAATTTTAAAGGTTTTTTATGAATGTATTCTTCTTTTTCTTCTATCAATATTGTCAATTGGTGATGATAACACCTGCCTCGAGATAAATTTATTATAGAAACGTGACGTCACAGTCATGTAATCATTTATTTATACAATATGTTTCGTGAATTGAAGTTTATATTACTTGAGAAGCAAGAAAAAAAAGCTAATAATAACACATAATGTGAACACGCTGCAATAATGGGCGGTTAATTTTGAATGTTTATTATTGCATTCACTAAGGAGACAATATATTATTTTAAACGTCATTTTAGTGTCAAATCTCTCAAATTTTATTTAAATTTTTCGTCAATTACTTGAGAGACAATTTTCTTTTACATGATTTATTTCTTTTACAGACTAATCATGATTTTTAAAATTGTTAATCTTTGTACTTCAACAAAATTTTGTGAAAACTATACATTACCTTTCTATATTTAAATACATTTTATTCAAATACGTTAGAATTATTTGGTTATAATATTATTTTGCGAAAAATTTTCTGTCGACAATATTCAATACTAACACAGGATATCTGGGTAGTACAATGTGTTTCAAACAACAATGAGATTACAGCTAAGATATTTTATTTAAAGATCAATGTAAATCGATGGGAAATCCTGAACTCTTTAATGTTAATGACTAATATTTTAGATTTTCGAAATTGAATTACATGAAATACACTTAGATTGGATAGAAACGAGGCTATGTGTGTAGAAAACTACGGTGACGTTGCAGTTAAAGAAATAGTTTAGAACTATTATCGCACTGTTCACTCATGTATGAGTGCAGACGTCTTCCACCATTAAGTTGAGCAATCTTTAAAAGATCAATGGAAAACTTACGGACTTTGAGGACTTCGTATCTTCTATATAAACAGCTAAGCCTGTATATGTTGATGTATTTAAAATGTGACATTTTGATTTCATTTACTTTCATGAACAAATGTCTGAAAAAAATACAAAAATCCTTCAAGATTGTATTTATGTGACCTTGTTCACATTAACGCTGAACGAGGGAATTACTATTTGTTCTGAAAGACAAACTATGATGTTATTACCATCTACCAATAACTTATCATTTTTTAAAAGTAAGCAATGAAAGGAATCAAACTTCCCAGCCACAACTCTGCTCTAAGTGGATTTCCACGTTATAAGAAGATGAATATTCTTCTGTCTATGTGAAATACTGCCTGAAAACCGGGAACAGTTTGGGAAAGATTTACCAACGTCTCAGCCAAAAGAGTAAACTTTTTGAGACACTCCGTCATTTAAATATAATCATATTTGTATTTTTTCAAATAAAATTGTATGTCTTAAAAATTGTGTATGGAAATTATTATTTCTATTAAGTTAGGTTAACCTTTTTACTAGGCAATGTTTACTTGCCAATTAATACTTAACAATAATTCACAATATAGGATACTGGAAACAAAACATATTGGTAAATGAGTACTCTGTTACATACGGCAATTAAAAAAAAAACAAAAAACAAATGACAAAACACAAAACTTAGCAAAAGAGGCGTATTTACGGTAATGTTTTTTCATTTCTTTTTTATCTTTTAAACATTATGAACATACAGTAAAATTTGCTACATGTGTTTTGCATAAATGCTTCTAATAAGTACGTAAAAAATAATTATAATTTTATTATATATGTAAAAATACAGCATAATGGTAAACGTTTTCTCAGTATCCAACGGCACTTCTCCTTAGCAGGGAAGCATAGTCGACTCAGAACTGAAACCTAATCGCAGGATTTATTGCTTCAGAATATTGTCTAAATCATATTAAAATATATATTCTTTTAATGAATATGTAACGAGTTAACATATCAAAACATACCTCTCTGTAAAACCAGAAAATTTATTTTTCTCAAATAAAAATGAAGAGAGACTGGAAAATGTAAACAAAAATACTGGCCACAGTGCCAATACATCAAGTAACAAAACCAACAAACAATGTGCAGTTGCTGGACATAAATCACAAAGCTGTCAAATAAACTTCCGGCGAAACACTGTTCATAAACAAGATATAAATTACCTAAACTTCTACAGCTGACGACAACGTGGCTTTTAGTAGTCTTAAATGAAACATCTCCTAATCATTATGATTTAAATTTCATTAAATAATTTAACTTGGAGGTTTTTAAGTTCTGTTTCAAAAACAGGTACATTGTAGATTCAAATATAACGAGTAAGATTAAGCACAAATTTATAAGACACCAATGGAATGGTAATATATTTCAAGAGTAGAATGCTCTTCCTTCTGTTATTTATGAACATAATAAAATGTTAATTTTTTTTTGTGTGTTCCTTTAGGCAACTAAACATTAGGTCATCACCGCTTGAAAATATAAAATAGAAACTCTAAAAAAAGAACCATTTACCTTCGAACAATCTAATAGCGCCAAGTCTAATACTAACAAGAATTGTTAATGAGAGACCTGGTAAGAGATATAAAAAAAGAGTAATCTAAAGAAAGACTAAACTTTAGAAAGGTATAAATCCCGATAAGGTGAGAGAAAATTTGAACTCCTAAGGAAAGGATTATTTATTTTTATCTCAAATATATAAATATGAAATTTGTAAAAGAAGAATTGTGAGCAAATACAATCCAAAGATATTTTATTTATGAGAAGATAGTTACTTTCACGGACATCTGACAATAGAATCCATTTTGACATTTGTATATAAGCTACAGTACTAAACGATCTAAACTGACTAAACAAATGTTTGTTATAGGACTACAATAAAAAAATTATTTAATTTTTATAAATGTATTCAAACTTTTGATAAGAATGTATTCAATTGATATAAACTAATTCCTCAATATAATTATAAATATTTTTTATTACAACCTAATAAAACCTCTACCTCGCTTACTTTCAGACACAGAATCTGTGACACTAATCAATAATCTAAATTACGATGTCTCGACTTAAATCATAATTTTAAAAATTGTTATAATATCGAACTATTTATAAAAAATAAGATTCATTACCTTGAAATCAAGTGACGTAAAGTTCCTACAAACGAGATGATCATCTCTGAATCTACAGCACATGGTGGGCGCTGCCTATTTTTCTTCATTCTGCTCGTTTTTCTTCTATGATGAACAATTATTTCTACAATTTTCTAAGCACTCCGTGTTTTTTTTTCTTCATACGTTCCTCGAATCTAACCACTCTATTATAAATAAGTTCACCAACAGAAATGCATCCTGTCCTTCAATTAAGTCATCTATCTTTGTATTAAATATGATTCCTCCGCTCATCATACTTTCTTACCTTATGCACCACTCAACTCTAAACTATTATGAGAACTGGTCTAGCCAATATATTATATTTTGAATATTGTATTTAGTATCATAATTTGATTCTTATTATTCACATACTATGCAGTGAGAATTAATTTGTCACTGTTATGAAAACTTATTTTGGTAACAAAAATATAGGTATTTTAAACCAAAGATAGAGATCCATATATTATTTTAGTTATTGATTTTCTCAGGTCGTTATCATTGCATATCATCATTCCTTCTAACCGGAAACATAATACTTCTTAAAACTTCATTTCGCAACTTGCAAGACCCTAAGTAGTCGTTGGCTTTTGACATTCTCGTATACCTAGAGTCTACATAAAAATAAATCCCATAATATACTGATGAAAATATGTTGTTCCAAAAACATAAAATTACATAACAAAGCCATTGTAAAACTAAAACATTTACTAAAGGAATTATTATGATGTCCTATTATGTCACGTTTTATTATGTTAGGTCCATGGTCTCAGGTGCTACCGGGTTTATGGATTCATACATATATAACGAAAATGTCCGAGCTATTGAACCTATTCTTCAAGTAAGTAAGTAATAACCTAAACGTAATTATTCCCTTGATATTTTTCTTTAGAGTGTTTTTGAATTTAGATTTTAAATTCCAGTTAAAGTGTAATTATAAAACACGTTAAATTTTTCCTGAAACATTCGCAGGGAAACGTCCACTAAGAGTGAATAATATTATAGTTTGATACTCTATAGATATTTTCGTTTATGAATTAAAGCCGTCTCAGGATTTACAGGTTTACAAATATGAAAAAAAAAAAAAAAAAAAAAAAAAAAAAAAAAAAAAAAGCTGGATTGCTCATTTTGACACAAATAATGGATATTTCTACCAGAAAAGGGACTTCCCAACCTAACGATGTTCGATTTATTTAATAATGTGGTACGCAAAACACATATCATGACATTTCTATATTAAATCACAAAGCATTAAAAACTGGACATGTATTGTTCTTATTTAACATTAAGAGTGAAGTTTTGCTGTAGATTTGCACGTCACTTGTAAAGCAAATTATGTTATCTGGTATTTCTTGTTTGGAGAAATCTTTATAGTCATAGGCAGTTCTTGTTTCAATATCTAATTCGTTATGAATGTTTCATTGTTTGCAAATATCACATGCAGTGTCAAGATTTACTTTTTTGTGGCTATAAAGTGAAAACTGTTCACACTTCTAGCACTCCTCCAAATAATTGTTAATAATTTTGTTTTCGTTAATAATGTTTTAATTCTCTAGGTAATTAGGTTTATTTCAAGGTTATTTGCAGAATAAAATCCGGGTAATCATTTTTTTTTTTGTAAATCTACATCATCTTCCAAGTTCATATAACCATTGTTTTGTTGGACTAAATTTGGAACTAGGTTCTTGTATTTTTCAGTTAGGCCTGCTGGGTGATTATTATGTAAATCTTTACATTATATTTTTTACAGAAACCCCCTCCTTAGCTTTCTTCTGAATAGCCAATAGCTTCACGTAAGGTGACGAATCCCGCTCAACACCGCGAGCATACTATAATGGCTCTTCGTCAATCATTTCCTACCAATCCCAACCTTTTCGGGTCTGTGATTGCTCCGCTCCGTCAAAAAAAGCAAACAATCCCCAGCTCATTGTTCACAGTGAACAATAAGCTGAATATTTAATAAGTTCCGTGTAAAAACTAACAAAACTCACTTCTCCCAATGAAGCCCCTTGGAAGAATTCTTACTACTTCTCCTGAGGGAACCCACTCATCACACTTTTCTCTAGTTAGAACACCACTACACTTTTCAACACTTCCCTACAAGGAAACAACCTAGGACACTCGCATTTCCTCCGGTAGACCACCCGAGTTCATCCATGATGCTGACAATTGTTGATGGACCTTACACTTAACTCTGATTTAGAAGCACTACACACTTATCTTGTTGAAGATATCATCCTGCTCTCATTTCCGCCTTCTACAATTGGTTACGGCAGATCAGACTGAGAAGACATCACAAATGCCTCCCCTAGGGGAATGAATAGGGGGGGGGGGAAGCCTAGCACTGGCAGCGCACCGAGTTACCACATCGCCTTGTGGAAAGGAAATAGTATAGAGACCTGACTGTGAGGGTTGTGGTTTATTTAGATGCAAATACCAACAAGGAGAGGCGAGATTCCCGACAAGAGGCCCATCCAACCACTATAATCGCCCCAAAGCAGAAAAACCAAACAAACGTATCTCTAACGAGATTCCGTACAAGCTTATTCAACCCGCTCTCCACAACCATCCCTATCTCGGTGGCCGTATAACTCCTCTATACCTAATTCTCTGGGTATCCCATCCCTTTTGGACGAGTTGTCCTTTCCAGGCCCAAAAATGTATCTTACATCACGCCACAATTTCCCGACCCATTAAATTAACCAAACCTTCTCGACCTACCGTTGGCAATTCCGTTGTAACCACCGTATAACTATCACCATCCTGCAACTCTAAACATACTCCTAAGAAACCAAAGCTTCATCACTCTGTCCTTCATAGAGTAAAATAAAAATTGCACTAAAACTCTGTGTAGCGGATAATGTACTACAAGAAATAATTCGAAAATAAATTCAATGTTGAAGAACATTTAATATAGTTTAACAAAAATGACACAATGTATAATCTAAACAACACATTTCCAACGAAAAATTTAACAAAATAAAAATAAAATTTAACCACATATGTTTTTTTCATAGTGAATCACGAAATATGAAATAATGACAGAAATTACACACAAAATGAACATTTTCTAACAAAAAAATTAATCTTAATTAGTAAATATTCCAGAAAAACATCGTCTTCATTATAAAATAAAATAAAAATATCACCGTTAAATCTTTACTGATATTTGAAAACTACAACATGCTGCACACCTGACATAAAAAATATTATTCATTTATATATAATGGAAGAAATATCCTTTAATGTTTTATTCAAGCAATGATTCTTTCCTCCGATTGGGTAATTTTAGCTTCACGAAATATATTTATATTAGTTTGTCCTAATAGTCCAGCCAACGATTGTAATTAAATTTCCAGGGTTTAAAGTAGTTTGTAGTGGAAATGGCTTAGCACACTCCTACATGAAGTAGCCGTTAAGGAAAGCCGTATCTTTGGCAAAGTGAAACTAACAAGCTATTTTAATACAAGTCCGCACACTCTTTCAACCAAGCAGGTGGGACCTCAATGGGGTTACCGAAATCTTGATATAGTTTATAAACAATTTACAACATTTTTCGAGGTGAATAGTTTTCGAGAGTTGTACGGTTATGGGGATATACAATAGTGAAAGTTTGTGTGATATTATTCATTTATTTTGTCCAATATTACATCATAAACCTTGCAAGAGATGTTCAACATAATTATTACAGATTGTTTTAAAACTTCTCAGGAATTTTCAAAATATAAAGAATGCGTGAAGACTTTAATAAATTATATAACAAGGAGGCATATTTACATAATCAACTCGCAAAATCGTTTTCCTAAAAATTAGTAGTTTCGAAAATCTACTATGCATTTTATTAATTGCTATATTCTAAAATTAAGTACTTTGATTTTGATTTCCTTTCTGGACAATTTATAAAACCTATATTTCATTGTTTCATTTATTTATTATCATTTATTCGACTATATGTAATAACACGTTTATGATTTAAACCACTAAAATAAAACTATGATATTTTTTTATGTTAATTTATATACCTACAATAATATTTATTTTATTCTAGTTTATCATTCTTATTATTGTACATCAGGTTTCGTATTCGAAAACTAGGCCATTCAATGAATTAATTTAATAAAGTTATTAAAACCTATCCAGCCTAAGCACATGTCTCTGATGTAATACAACAAAATTATCGCTAGATTTGTAATTTCCCAACATGACGATTTAAAGTTGAAACAAGAAATGTAAAATCTATTTTAAATGTGGTACATGAATGGTATAGGAAGGTGAACATTTACTGTCTCGTAACGGGCTATTGTAAGGTTAAGTATTCTAAACTATTGCCTGCAAAAATAAACATATTCCCATGGTACAACAATTCACAACACTACACCGGTGTAGTGGAGGTAGACTTAATTTTTACAAAAAAGGAACACTTTTTCTTCGTGGAGATTCAACTTAAACAAAAATAAATAAAACAATGTTGTAGGTAGACTGAAGTTGTGCTTATTGTTTTTATTCCAGTTTTTGAAGTAAACATTTTATTTTCTTTGAGTTTATTATTAATTTGTGTTTTTCATCCACAGCCACTTTATTGTTGTCTGTATATTAGGTCCTTAAAGAAATACTCAGTGTTTTACTTGTCTTTTTCTATTGTGTTGGACATACCTTAGGGGTTGTAAACATGTAAGGAAGGAAAATATTGTAAACATTTAAAACACATAGTAAATCAAATTTATCTTACATTGATAATTGGTTAGTGTAATTAACGTTGCTTATAAAAAAAATGTATCGATTTCGATTCGACTGATTTATAGATTCTTTTAAAGTAGGTTCTATTTATTATTTACCATATTTATGATCACTTTCTTCAGATTAAGAATTTTACTTCTCCCAATCTAGCTAAAACTAAATATTTCTAAAGAAAATTGTAACCGTAAATTTTGCTAGTCCTAACACGTTGTACATAATTATATATATATATATATATATATATATATCGAAGAGATAATTAAATCTATTTCACGGTTTGCTAAAATTAAATAGGTACCGGTAGTTACAGTCTAACGACGTTTTGGGCGTAACTACGGACATTATCCACTTACAGGCAAAACCATTATTCGTTGATATAATCAAGTACTGGCAATGTCAACGCCAAAAAAAAATTATAATCCAGAACGACCCCGCACATTGAATGATAGTGAAGAGCGTATGTCACAGCCATTATTGCGTCTCCATTAAATGTTTATTGCATTACGTAGTTTGATGTTTGGTATTAGTAAAAACTGTTTCACAAAACCTGCTTCGCAAACAGGTATCGTAAAAAAATACTTAAATTAATAACATGCAAAACATTTTTACATTTACCGAAGAAGGGTTCAGGATATTATTTTTCAATTTGTGGCAGGACTTTCAATAAAGAAAGATTTCTTATGTTGCGTAGTGGGAGCAAGGCGAAATCACCAACAAAAGTTATCTAATTTTTTTCATTCAAATTTATATGTAATAATACAATACATCATTACATCAATGAGTGAAAAAGAAGGAATGAAATATTCATTTCATACGTGACAGATATATACAATTTGCCTTTTTCGTTTTATAAGCACACCACGAAGTTTCCCTTTCTGATTTCTTTAAATATAAATTGTAATTTTAAATCTTTTTACTTTAGGTAACATATTAATTCACCCTTCTCCACCTTTCATATTGTAAATAGTGATTATTGTTTAGGGATATACAATTAACCATATTGAAACTTTATTATTAGTAAGATAATAAATGTATACATACTAGATGGCATTAGTTATTCTTATAGACGAATAATGTAAACTTAACTTTAAGTTTCATTTAATAAAACTTTGGAACATCTATTTAAATTATTAATAATGTGCTATCCTTTCTTATATTGTTGACCCTGATAATATTCATCTTTATAATGTATTATTTAATTGCTATATTTGTACCTGACATTTTGTAAATGATAGTTATCAAATCATTATAAACGTAAAATTTAATGTAATCAACAAATTTATAATCTCTGAATGTATTGTGTTCTAGGACATACAGTACTAGTTTGCTTTGAATGACAGAAACAATAATAAAATGAAACAGTAAAAAAAAAATTATTCCGTTTGTAATATATTTTACATATGCATTTAGTAATATAAATATTATTAATCACCTATTAGAATTAACACTTCAGATTTTAGTGGTTGTATCTTATCCCTACAAATTATGTCCTAACATTTCAACAATATATAAGTTTGTAAACTAATCGTATGAATTTCTACAAACTATTATAAGATAGGTTCGTTTAAATACTTGTAAGATCAAATATTATTTATCGCAACTCGTTCCATATCATCACAATTATGAATAAAAACTGAAAAATGTGTAAACAATGTGTCAATGAATCAAGTATATATGTTTATTATTTAAAATACCTTAGAAGTGAAATAATAGACGCTTTATTCGGTGTCGCTTAATATGAAATCAACCAAATTAAAAAAAAAAAATCATCTCGAAAATCAATGTTTTTGTTTTCCCTTTCTGATTTCTTTACAAAGAAATTGTAATTTTTAATCATTTTACTATAGGTAACATATGTTTTCACCCTTCTCCATTAATATTGTAAATAGTGATTATTGTTTAGGGATAAACAATTATCAATATTGAAATTTTATAATTAGTAGGATAATAAATGTGTACGTACTGGATGGTATTAGTTATTCTTTAAGACAAATAATTTAAACTCAACCTTTGATTTTATTTATTAAAAAGTACAATCTGATGTTTAAATTATTAATAACGTGCTAACCTTCCTTATATTGGTAACACTCATAATATTCATCTTTTTAATATATAAATTAATTGCTATATAATTACCTGACATTTTCTTAACGATATATTTCAAATCAATAAAACCGTAAAATTGAAAGTGATGAACAAAGTATTTTGCTATTTTCTTTGAATATATTGTGTTAAAAGCACATTCAGTATTCGTTTGTTTGTGGGACATTTATGCAATGATTTATTCACAGATGTAATTATTTTATTACGCAGTAAGAAAAAAATTATTATTCCGGTTGTAATATGTTTTACGTGCAAATTGTGAAATATAAATAATGTTTGTCAACTGTTAAATTTAACGTTTCAGACATTATTGATTGCATTTTATCCTCATAAATTTTGTTCCAACTTTTAAACAGTTTATAAATTTGTATGAAATTCTCCAATCTATTTTAAGATAGGTTGGTTAAAATGCTTGTAAGATCAAATATTATTTATCGCAACTCGTTCCAGATCGTCACTATGATGAAAAAAAACTCAAAATTTTATAAAAAATGTGTCATTGAGTCAAGTGTATACGCTTATTATTTAAAATTCCATAGAAATGAAATGTCAGATACATTTTTCGATATCGCTTTATATGAAAGCAACCAAGTTATTAAAGTAATGAACCCCGAAAATCATTGTTTTTGTTGAAATGAGGAATCACAGAGCGCATAAAAAGGAACCATTCACGGTTCACCATTCACCATCATTAAACCACATTTCTTGATTATTTTATTTTTATATCTGTTGAATTAGAAATATCGCCGGATATCTCAAGATTATGAAATGTACCAACTGATTTATTCCATAAAGTGACTTTTTACAAATTTACTTAAATTAACAAGTAACGTCATGTGGGATTTAAAATTATTTATAAAGTAAATAAACGAGATATATAGATATTGTTTTTAGACATAAAGTGATAATATAACTACTTTTTATTTTCATTGTTATTTTTACTTTATGCCTTCGATCTGTAATTGACACAACTTAAAACGCATCGCCTTGAACTGGTCCTGAAACCAAATAACCTTTGAGCGTTTACTAGTCCAAACTGCAGCGATATAACAGAACACAAGAAGGTAGACTACAGTCATCATCCTAAAAAACATGGAATATGACTTTAAACCGAATATCTTAGTAAGAACCAATATATCTTAAATTTTTGGAGATGTAATTCAACATCCCAGTATTGTAAACAATGGAAACGTAATGGCAAATACAATCTCTAATTGTGTTGATATTTGGTCGTCTTGAATAATTATATAAATCTCATAATCCACGTGAATTACTTCGTATAATCCAATGTTCTCTCAAGAGTGTGAAGTCTTAAAGCAAATAGTTTGTAAACTGTCACATGTTTGTTACAATAAAGTGTTATATTAAAAGATGAATTATAATACACAACTAAAACATTATCAAATCATTTGGAGCGTATTTATAGGTTAATTCTTATATAGTACTTGGAAGATCGAGATCATTAAACGTTATGTATATGGATTTGTTATTACCAAACTTTGTAATACTAAATCATATTGAATCTTGTAAATAGAAATAGAGACACAATAACAAAAAAAAATAACAATCAAACTACATAAGTAAATAATTTTTCCACTATTGTGTATAGGCGAAAACTTCTCTCTTATCATTAACCTATAAAGAAAAGTAAATAAAAAGACAGTTATTTCTTGACCACTCTATTATCAGAGTACACTACGATAAGTAAATCAATAACAAATGTCTTACTTTAAATAGTTTATTTTTTACTCCTCACCTTCATCGTTGGTGTCACCTAATCAGAGAAAGACATTCTTCAAAATAGATCACCAAAAATTCGAACTAAATGGAACATCAATAAAATACAAACTTAAACTACATCGACAGGTATAGAGAATGCGACCTTAATAGACCTATTCTTATTAACCGCATAAACCTTTTCTCGTAATATACATTTATGAATTGAGAGATAAGATAAAAAAAAGCGACACATTGCCTGCGAATACTTAAATAGATTAAGAGTCAGGATATAACAACATATGGTCAAGATAGAGATGATATGAAAATGAAAGACAGGGATCTGATAAAAAACGACATTAATAAAACCGTAAATTCATGTGTTTTGGGTGAAATCCATTCTTATTGAAGTTGCCACATTCATAGTGTGCTCCTCATGACTGAAACAAAATTCGAATAATCCGGTATTTTGTTTACTTCAAATAGGTGTGATAAGTATTACAGAGATAACCATATAAATCCATATAAGTTGCAAATTATCTTTTTTCAGGTCCTCTGACTCTATAAAGGAATCTCCAACCCACAGGATTAATCGGATTTTATTTTTATTCAAATTATTTATGTAGACATATTTTGCCATTTCGTCAGAAATTTTTTCATCAAACAAAAATTTGTGGGGAGAACATAGCTTTCAAAGAAAAACATAAAAATAAGTTTTTTCATTACTATATTTTGATCAAAATTTTCTAAATTCTATTTCTAAACACTAAATGAAAACTTGTAGGTTATCATCTCTCCTGAAATAACATTTCGTAAATTATTATTTAAAAAATATAATAAATAATCGGTTCCTAAAAGTAAAAGTCAACCTCAACAGCAGTTTAAAAGACGATTTTAAAAATGTATAGGTTAGGCTGTAATGCTATGCGTATGACGAATACGAAAAATACTTTATATTAATATGCATAACCCTATATAAAGGGTTACATATGGGCTTAGTTTTGTTTCCAGTTTTTGTTGCTTTTTTTTTATTTAGTCATTATCTGTTAACAATTTTTTTTTAAATTGGTGCTTATGCAAAATATATTTTAATAGTTTAACAGTTTTTTAAGTTGCTAATGTTGAAGCGTAATTGAGATATTTGGTAAATTACAACCTTTGTCTGCGTGAAAAAACTATGCATTCGTGACTTACAGGTCTTGTGTAAAAATCGTGATTATCTGTGAAATATATTTGTTATACATGTCGATTTCAATCCTCTGTAAAGGAAGCCTTACCGTCAATTAATTGAATATTAAGTTAGAAGTGTTTTCAATTTCCGTTTAATTAGGATCATGTTCGATGTTAGATATTGATTGATGTCAGATTGTGTAAATTAATTAATTTCACACATAATATCAACAAGTTGTTTAACACTATTTGAGTAATTATCGTTTATGTAGTAGTATACATTTAAATATTAGATGTGGGGGAGTGGCATTCATGAAGTACTGGAAAAAAAAATTACTTTAGAATGCCGGTCCCAAAAAAAAATCCAAACCAAAAACAAAGAGAAATGTGTTCAGGTAAAAATAAATCTAAGAAAAATTTTCATGAAAACCGAAACGTTGAAATTTTGAAAAAAAATATATATATATTATTATCTTGTTTAAGCTCCATCGTAAAATATCTTAGTAAACCTACATCCAAGTCTGTTACATGAAATATTAAACAATTATCTTCTATAAACAATATATTATACATAGCACTGTAAATATAAAAATAATATTTACAAGTTATAAAATAATTTGAACAAGTTGACATATAAGTTTGATATATATACTTTTATCGGAAAATGCAACAATTAAAAATATTTTGGATTAGGTGGTTTAACAATCATCAGTTATATTGATAATAATTTTAAAATACTTAAATAGACGTAAACATCCTCAGTTGTAATTAACTTCCAGATGCCACATCGCAAGAACATTACTACTTCCTCTCGTCACTATCATTTTTTTATGTTCTTGATAATAAAATCTCGAGTTTTGGTTCCTCTTTACCTAATAATATAGTTGAAACTCTAGGTTTATTGATTTTTTCAATCTAATAGACTCTAAATAATTTTTATACTTGAATTTTTTTGATTAAAGATACGAAAATAAATTATTAATATGAACCTATATTATAAGATTTATTATTGATTTTTCTTTTTTTATAAATCGACGATAACCGCTAGGTTTTCGCCATAAAAAAAATATAAAATTAATTGACCTAAATATATTTTCTTGTAGAACAAAGTTTTTGAAAATAATCTAAATGAGTATTACAAAAACAAATGCCGTGTCAAAAATAATGACTTTTGAATGATTGATGGACGATGGTTTTCGTAAGTGAAAGATATTAATGTGACCTTCCTGGAAGGGAGGGTTCATTTCTGCGGAAAACCCGTATGCAGAGAACTTGGAGTCAAGGTATTTGGGCCTGCTAAGGGCCACTTAATGAACATTCAGTAACCACTTAGATGAGGCATTTTTATTTCTAAGAGAGTGTTCTATTGGGGTTCTATAGATAATGCTTAGTCTAGTTTGTCGCAGGTGGCGTAATAAGCATTTCTGTATTACAAACAAACCAAATAAATTAAACGATCTTTGTTTTAACTATACCAGAATCAACTGTTTATATTTCCATCTGTGTCTGCAATGAATGTATTCATACTATATAATTAAGGTAACGTTATAAAAATATCATTATTACCTCTAAGTTGAAAGTAAACATTTTATCACGTGACGTTATGGTACCTGCGCTGCTTTATGCTTCTGATTTTCTACGCCAAACAATATATTTCGACAGAACCACCCTTTCTCTCAGATATTATTAACCCTCTCCAAAATCGTAAGGCAATACGTTTAGTTATTGAAATAAAATATAAATCTGTATCAAGTGTCATTACTTATTTTAATCAAATTTGTACAAAATTATTTTTATATTCTGAAACAGAAATGTTTTTATGAAAAAAGGAAATTTTGTTATTTTATCATACCTGAATATTTTGTTAGCCTATTATGAGAAAAGAAAAGTGAAAACTAAATAAAAAGGAGAAAGGTCGAGACAACATTTAGAATGAAGATTAAATAATGGCCTGAAAATGATGAGAATCCTTGTTACACTTCCAAAATATAACAAGGTGACTTAGGAAAAATTTAATCGTTGGTTACTACCATTTTGAGATTTTGAGATAGTTGTGTTTAACCAATGGTATTGTTTAAATACTACGTTATCCCTGTAACTGACATTGAGCTTTCTCTAAATGGAGAATTTTTTGTTTTTTTGTACTTCTTATACAGTCTAATACGTAAGTTTCTAATCAACTTCTTACCCAAACAATATGCATGATGTTATGCCTTTGTCGTCTTCTTTATTACTCTAATGATGTCATTGTCCGCTAATACCTTAAATAGTAAACTCATTACTTCCTCATTTATAAAAATTGTGAACTTCCGCATTCCTCTTCTGATCTATGAGTTTTGCATTCTATTTTAAGTATTCTCTATTTATTTATAGTACGAATTTGTTTTTCTCCCCTTTTCTCTTTTGTTGGTAAATTTATTTAAATGCGCTTATTGTCTGAGTAATTTAATTCCAAACATCGGTATATGCAATAATTCTACTGGATCTTTCAAATGTCCTCAAACTAATTTTTTTATGACTTTAAAAAATTGCTATCTAGTAATAAAAAAAAGAACCCACATTTTATCGATAATTTTAAAGACTTTCTAAACATACACTAAATAACTGTTAAGTAATGAAAACTAAGCTTTAATCGAACAGTTTAAATGGAGGTACTATTGTGAATAAATAGAACGACTTTATTGAAATCTCTCCCTTTTTCCTCCTCTCTCTTCACATAAACCCATTCAAAAGAATTGCAAAAAAACAAGTAGAGTTCAATCTAAATTGGTGGAGAACAATTCATGACTGTTTCAAAGGACTTAATAGAATGCAGTCAATTACATGGAAGTAAATCGTAATGAAAAATTTAACGGAATGCTTTTTATGGTTTCTTGCAGCAAACTATTGTTAACATTTTCAAATGGATTGTTCTCGTTAATGATCTTATGAATAGGCTATATTCTAAATTTGAAGAAACAAAATTAAAAAATGGAACTTCTAGGCTAGTACCAACCCGTTATCTTTTAATATTTTTGTCCCTTTTTCGCCAAATGTGATTATGTTATTAAGTTATAAGTTACAAAAACAATAATAAATATACACATTTATGAACCTAAATATTTAATATAATTAAAATAATATTTTTAATTTAAATTATATTCGTAATGTGTGTAGTATGCTTTATATTTAATTGATTCATATTTTATAATGTATATCCCAATATCTGATGGCGCTTAAGTATTTGTGTATTTACATTTTAATTTAGTTTTCAGTATGAAATATATAGTAAACCCTACATTAATATATATTAAATATAATCTTTTTATACGAGGGGTAAATTAAACTTGATATAATTGCGGTTTAATAATGATTATGTGTTGTTCGTAACCTACAATTAAGAATTAATCTTATTATTACTCTCCATTTTAGTCTATCTATTCACAAATTTTCATCTACTTTCTTTTCTTTTTTTCTTCGACGTCGTACATTCCATGGTTTTCTGCGGTTGTCTCTCTTCTGTCATCCTTTGTTTCTCAAGTTAGTCTTTCAAAAAATATATTTTTTCCATTAAGCGCATATTACAATAATTTTGAACATTTATTATCCTAACTACACGAACAAAAACCAGGTAAAACTTACATATGATATCTTCCAATAAGTCAATAACTTACTACAAGACAACATTTGCTAGTTTTGTGCCGTCCTCAGTACCTACATTATCTTATTCCACTCCAGCGAGTCGTAAGATTTGAGACTAGCAACAACTTCACAGGTCAGTTAACATTACACATAACCTAAATGTATTTTTTTTAAATATATATATATATATATATATATATATATATATATATATATATATAAAAGTTGATATTTTTTTCTGATATTAAAGAATGTTTTAGTTATTTAGCCAGAAGTACCGTCACGTACTTATTGCTATTATCAGGCCGGGCACACACCAACATTTTTAACTCGAAACACATATCAATTACTATTAGTAAAATTTATACCTGTACATAGTACAAGTTTAATCGTTAAAATAGTGTGCAGGCTTCATCCTTATTGAACGGTATTGTACTTTCATTACGCAAATGTAATAACTTTATTTGGTGTTTCTTATTTAGTCTATAGATAGCTTCTTTTAGTCATTTGGAATGTACGTTTTAGCTCCGAAAATTTTAAATAAAGGTGTAACCTTTTAGGTCTTCCTGTTATTTTATCTATAAAATATTTGCATGTTTTTTCGACTTCAAATAAATTTCGTTGTTTCATTTAAGACTTTCAACATAGACAGATGTACATATTTCTTTATTTTTATGAAACCGAAGTTTTTGAAAATGTTTAATTAGAATCATAAAATATTTATCATATTTAATACATGTTATTTTTAAATATTTAATGTTTGATTCAAATTATCTCGTAAATACGGAATATATCCTGTGGGGAATACACATGCTCAAAATCTGTCTTTGTGCAGTAATATTGTCTTTAATACATTTTAAGCCTTTTACTTTAAGATTTTAACCTTGTATGACTTTTATATACTAACTTTTTTTGTATGAATATCGGATTTTGGTGGTCCACCAGATACGTTTTCTCGAATCACTACAGCTTGGCTGTGATTGGATTTATTAGACTCAATGTTTTAAATAACCTGTGTAATACTATTTTAGTTTTATTTGAACAAATTATAATTATGATTATAGTTCATACATTTTAAGACTTATCGCTAAATTTTATTAAGCTTAAACATCAATTCTTAATTAACTAAAATGAATTTACTGAATTGATTTTGATTTAAAATATTCAGATTTGTACTAGAGACAACTGTGCTATGTTTTATATTCAGCCCACTCTCTATTTAATTAGCCAAACAATTTTGTTTAAAGACTTTTTTCTAATGTACTTTTATAAATGTGGATGAGCATTTTGAGTTTTCGTGCTTAATTAAAATTGTTTTAAAGGTATCTTAAGATCCTTATTTCAGCTAATTTTTACCAAATTAGTTAAAAAAATGTTAACTCTAGTGTTAGTTACCATTAGTTGATTTAAATATTATTTCAGTTAAAGTGAGTGTAATTTGTTGTATTGACTATCATATGATTTTTTTAATTCTTTAATTTTTGTTTAAATATTAAATAAGTTATATTTGATATGACATCTTCATTACTTGAATATTTTAAGTTAATGAATACTCAATAATCTCTGTATTTCCGTACGTAACACTTAACCGTTTCACTTTACACACCTTTCGGCACTATGGAGCAAACTACGTTACCTCGTACGTAATTAAACATTACAAACATGAAAATGACAGCAAAACTATAATAAAAGTATTAAATGTTTACATGATTGGCAGTACTCCTTTAAATGAGCAAGTTCTATGATACATTTTTTAAAATAGCTCCAATTTTTATTATATATTGTAGCGTAGATAACTTAATAAAACTAGTGTATATACAGTCGGATATTATTGGCAATAATTCATACCAAAGGAAACAAATACATCTGTTAAACAATTCCACAATTTATTAGGTACGGTAACCAGAGTATTGCCTAGACCAAAAAGGTTGTAATAATTATAATATAATAAATATGAACTCGCAATTAAACATAGTAGAAAAAAATATATCTGAAACGTGTGTGTGTAAATATCATAACCTAAATTTGAAAAGGAAAACAAGAAATAAGGCCGTAATATAAAGTGTCTTACATTGTAGATTAAATTTGATTTGTTTCTGTATAATTCGCACCAAGACCTAACAACAATCTCGAGAAACGAACAAAATTTTGCTTCTCCTATAAAACCATAACACTAAAACATTTCATGTTTGTTGACCAATGTATGATATCAATTAACTTATTTGTACGATATCCTGAGTTAGGGTCCAGTTTTCAAAACGTGTGGTTTTCCAGATAACATATTGTTTATAGTTAATTTGACCCCTCATGTCTAGTTTTATGCCTGGGTTTATTTCTTAGATTACTATTACTAGTTTTGAGTTTCCTAGGCTGTAATGATTCTTTTTCAAATGACAAGTTTATTGTTTCACTTAATAATTATAGGTGATATATACTCTCTATACATCGTGTACAAGTTAAAAAATAATGACATATGTCCGAATACGTACTTCAATAAATGATGTTTCGGATTTAAGATTATTTTTTTAATACCTATCTTAAAATATGTGTTTTTTTATGTTGTTTACACCACTTTAACTGATGCATAGAAGAAAAAATGGCTCCGTGATTGAAAAAAACATTTTCATTTCACCTTACTGGTAGCCACTATATAAATTTGTTTGAGTATATAGGTGTGAATTATTGGGATTTGTAGTTGCATTTGTGAGAAAGTTAGTGCAATTTTGGTTTGAGATGTCATTTTATAAAACTCATAATAAGTACGTTATATTTTTTTTTCCATTTCTTACTCACATTTTTCCAAGACACTTCATCAATTTACATAAACAACGTATCCTCCATGCTACTCTCAACAAGGTTCACAAATTATAACCATAATATGTTCTTACTAGTTGGTGGTATGCACTTAAAGTAAAGCTAAAAATAACTTTTAGACACATCATTATAATTGGCTGTAGTTTAAATCTGGTTCAATAAAAGGCACAAAATAACAATTGAATAAATATACAATAAAGTTGGACAGTCACAGTACATTGAATAGCTGTTACTTCCTCTTCTCTATTAGAGAATATAAATAAAGCTCAATGTTTCCTGCTTTATTTAACAAACAAGGAAAACCGACGTAGTTTCCGCTTTGTTTACACAATGTTACTGCATTTTGTTTTATTAAAGTTTTTTTTATATATAGACAGAATCGTTCAATCTAATTTTTTTATTACTGTTTTTTTTTGAATAACGAACAGCAATATACAGTACTTATATTTATTTAAATTTAAAATAAATCCAGATTGGCTAATGAATAGAAATATTTATTTCTTTTTTCAAAATAATATCAGTCTAGGAGTTATTGTAATTTCAATCCTTCGTAATCTCTAAATGATTAAAAAGCACTCCTGAAGTCAAATATTTTCTTATTTGTTAGTGGACTTTAGGTTCATAGGTACTATGAGAGAGGGAGCGTGTGTATTTTTGGAGTTACCATATTTACCTAGCAAGGCCGACATATTGGATTTACCTTCTCGTTGCAGAAACAGGAAAATTTTAACCTTAAATTTTGTTGTTCGCCAAGATATTCGAACAGACACCAATTTACCAAATACCAGGCCATCTTTGTTTAACCTTATATAGCCCAATATATACTATTTATAAAATATTACAAGAACTTAAACAATAATGCATGCACAGTTGTAAACCTAATTTTACAATGATTCCAACTTAAAATGTGGTAGAAACTCATCAAAACTGGCAAATAAATCACTGCTCACATTATAGAACTATTAGTCTGAAAATATGATTTCTCAAATTTTAATTAGTTTAAACATGTACAAATTAAAAACTTAATAAATGAGGCCGAAGCATATCGCTCTCAAAGAATTGCATATCGCTCTCGGATTTTGTCTATCTTCCGACTCTTCACTCCTTCCTAATGATAACAATATATCAACATGATTACGAGGGAGACGATAGGGTAATATTATCTTGGTTTTTTCCACTTTAATGAAAATACATTTCTTAAACATTAAATAAGAATAGAACAATAACTAAACACAATATAATAATATTATACTAAATTATAATTTGAAATTATTTTCCTCAAAACATGTATATGTACTTGCAAATTGTGTGATTAAATAACTGCCCATAAAAATGTCTACTGATGGGTAAAATGCAGGAACCAAGTTTTAGTGGGTGAAGTTAGTTGTCAGAGTAGCCTAGTAACGTCCACAATAAAGCGTTCAAGTTGACGGATAATATTCCTAAGTTATACGTAACTTAATAGTTAGTTACTATATTGAACATTTATTGCCTTCTTTAAAATGAAATATGCGTACAAAATTGTTATGTTTTCTGCATCAGTAACAGAAATAAATGTTAGTCAACACGTATTCGGAGAGAGAGAGAGAGAGAGAGAGAGAGAGAGAGAGAGAGAGAGAGAGAGAGAGAGAGAGAGAGAGAGAGAGAGAGAGAGAGAGAGAGAGAGAGAGAGAGAGAGAGAGAGAGAGAGAGAGAGAGAGAGGGAGATTACGTGTCTTATACTTATATAGCAATTGACAACCAATATCCGATAAAGTTATAACGATAATTACATTAAATTATTGTCCTTAAATTTGTTTATCCCCGTTTTATCCACTTAGATAAGTTTATCGATACACTTACAATAGCAATAGTGATTATTATTTTCTCACGTGTATATATTATAGAGAAAATTATGAGCTGTGTCAAAAAAATTATTCATATTTTTGGAAAATTTCCGTATTAGGGTGTTTAAATAAATGAACGCAAATGTGTCCGTCTGTAGTTCCTGCTGGTTTTACTCTGCTTTGTATCCCAAAACGAGGATTTTTTTTGTAGTTGCGATATATTTTGTTCTTATCTTATTAAATAAAAAGAAATTATAACATAAAATGTGTAGCAATTGGATATAACATTAGGCTTACAAATTACAAAAAGGAAAACCACATACATCATCGTACCATTATATCGTGAATTCAAAGTTTAATATATCAAATGTCTAAAAATAGGTCTCCCACAATGTGCAGTTTTTAGTGAAATATATAATTATATTCAAATATAATATACCTTAAATATTCAAATGTAAGGTGTCAGCATAACTGATGGCAAAAATCCATTATTCATTAAAAATGAATAGGAACCTGATCATTTGAATTAATAAGAATTGAAACATTTGAACAAATAAAACTAGAGGAGAGAGCGGGAAATTGGTAATATCCCCGGGAATAATTGGGAAATGGTAATATATGGGAAAGTAATTTAATTATTTACTTACAAATAAAAATAATCGTTGAAATTTTAAAAAGTGTAATTAGGGTAAAACTAAATTTAACCTTAAAAGCAAAATATAAAAATATATTAAAATTAAAAGCTTTAAACGGGTTAAAAAAGTGTGTTTAATGTTATTCGTACACGTTCATAAATTATATAAATAAATATATACGGGGTAGTTAAAAATATAATATATAGTGTTTTACAAGAACTGTTTTTATATACATTTAAAGTGATTTTTTAAAGACTTATAAGTATACTATGAACATATTGAATTCGTAAGTAGAACAATAAACAAAACGGTAATATCATGTATGGCTTAGTTTATGAAAAATATATTACTTTTCTGAATTATGTTGGTTGTGGTTTAGCCTTAAAATAAATAGCCTTGGCTCTATGGTAAATTGACAGCTACAGTAAGAATGGGAACAATTTAATGAGAAATAGCAATTATATGTTTAAAAACAATTACATTTTTATTTAAAACAAAATTAAAGCTAAAATTTAAAAACTATATTCAATTGAAGTATATTTTTATTACAATTTTAATATCTCTATATGTGTGTTTGTGAATACTCGAATTAATAATTTCATTTTAAATACGTAACAATTATATTGTAATACGCAAAATTTATCTGAATTTAATACCCCTTATTCAATAGGTAATAATGCCTAACTCAGCCATGCAGAAATAATTTTTGCTTATGATTAATGATTAAAATTAAAGATTTTATAATGTTTCACACATATATAATTATGCAAAATCCTACCAAAGTATATTATGTCACTGTTAGGAAAGAAATAATTTCTCAAAATGATTCATTAAATTGTGATGATTATTAACCGATAAACATGTTACAAAATCCTCATTTAAAAGTACACGAATTTAAGAGACAAATAAATCAAGTTTACCCGTATATAAATATATATCAAGATGGCATCCATGGTTCGTTTTCACAGTCTGATCGACAACAACCGAACTGAAAATTATCGATAACTAACCATTTTAGTTGGTTTTAATTTTATTTTAGATAAAGGTGTTAGACCAAATTTCTACATTATATATTTAAAGATTTATATATGTTATTTTGTTTGCATATTTTATTATTATTATTATTTAATATTATCTTTATTTATTATTATTTTTTTAGATCTTAATTTCTATATTCTGTTACGTCCTGTTTGTTGTAGCTTTTAAATTAACCCAATTTCTTTGATTTTGATTTACCTTAATCCCTACCGATGCCTACCCTATCTACCTCACGTTTACTTGCTGTTAGTATTTTTTAATTAACTGTAATTATCAATACAGATTTAGCATAAATGTATTGTGTGCTCTAATTTACGTTTAACTATAGGACTGTTCATTTTCGAAGAACATTGAAATTCAATCTTTTTTGAAATACCTGAGGGAACAATAATTGTCATTGCTATAACAAGATGTTACATTAGCAACGAGGTATTACATGTACTTTCAGCACGGCGGTGCTCCTCCACACTTATCTTGGGCCGTATCAACATACTTAAACGAGCAATTTCCCTAGCGATGGACGTTAAGGCCACGCAGACCTTATCGTGGCCGCCACGATCGCCAGATTTAACTCCGTTGGATTTTTGAGTGTGGGGTTGAAAAGTATTGTGTACAATAAAAATGTTAATACACGAGAAGATTTATTTGTTCGTATTACAGGTGCCGCCACACAAATCAAGTATAGCCTTGTAGGATTGAGGAGAGCAACTCTAACAATTCGTACGCGAGCTGCAAAAACAATGGAACTTAATTTCCAACATTTACAGTAAACTTTAATAAATCCAGCAATGAATATTAGTTATTTTATATGTTTATCCAATTCAATGTTAAATTTATTTTGTTTGATAAATAAAATAATAATTGTTTCTGGAGTAGAGCTACCGACAAAATAAAAATAATAAAACTTATCATTAATAAGTTAATTTTTTTGTAAAGTTAGTGGTTTTTGAGATATTTCACATTAAATAGTTTAAACGGGCGCATTTTTAAAATATTCCCAATAACGTTCTGGTTTAAAGTGCAGTTATAAAACGTTATGAAACAAACATGTATACAAATTTTAAACTCAATATATTTTTTACCTAAAAAAATATTAATTATTTTGTAAGAATACAAAATGGCGGATAACTCTAAAACAAAGCATTTTAGGTCCTATGTTTATATGATTTTTTTTTCCATTTTTTTCGCTAGTGGAATCAGCTGAGGAAGTGCTCGGAACCTAATTTGATTAACCCTGTATGTATTATAAAATGACGTTGATGGTTCGTTTTCAATTTTTGACAGAATGAATTAAGGTGTAACTAAACTAACATTATTGGAAACGAATAATTTTGTTTGACTTAATTAGTTTTAGCCATAACTAAAAGAGAAAAATTGTGCAATGTTTAGGCGTCTTTTCTTATTTTAATTCTTCTTTTTTAATTGCTTACTTTTGGAAATAAATAAAAGAGATTTTTTCTAAATAGTTAGGAACTATTTATTAAAAATATATATTTGACGGCATAGTTATATTTCCTTTGGTAATATACACGTTAAATCTAGTACAATTAACAGTTACACCATACAAAAATGGATACACTTCATATGGATACAATGGATCATTAGAATTAAAATGGTGGAATAAAAGCACAATGGGAACTAAAGCTCCTTTATAAAGGCTTTATCTTCTTGTAATCCCCAATATTAATATATTTTATCGTAGAGAAGTTTCTTTATGCCAGTTTATGTAAAAGTGAAATAAAAATAATGCCGTCAGAATACCTTTATTTTTGCTAGTTTGTTAAATTCTCTCGAGAAATAATTTTATTATGATATTTAAAGTAACAAATGCAGAGACAAAAATGTCACTAGTAACTATGTTTAGGGTATAAAAGTGTCTTGAATAATGTGGCATCTGTGTTTCGTGATATCCTTTGAAATGTTATTTATTCTAGTCTTTAGTGATTAATAAGTCGATCCACTGCCTTCTTTACGCTTTAGCTTATCATATATAGGAGGGGTCTTGGTGGAGAATATACGTAATGGAAATAGAAGAGTACAATTACTTAACGTAAACTCCTACTTATTTTTATCTTATTAAATGCAATAATGAACTGATTAGCAACTTCTCCACTTAAAATAAAAAAGAGTTTGTTTGTATTGTTTTTATGATATCGTCCAGATGATGTGCAGCATAACTAGAGATATTATGTTAAACACAGCTCTTTGGCTATACAGTATGGTATATGTTGCCGTTGTGTGGTAGCCCAAGGTAAGCCAAACAGAACGCATAACATTAACTGTCCTATAAAGACAGTTTGTCTCTCAAAAAACTAGAGACTTCTTCTGTAACCTCTTAGCTAATTTAGAGGCTTCTGCCCCTGACCTGTTTGAGCTTACTCTCATAGCTAAAAAATCTAACGACCGCCGTAAGAATTTAACGTCTGGAAGGCTAACAAATCCATTACAGACCATGTCACTATAGCCGAAATTTTCCTGATGGACTCAGTTTTAGACATTACACATGATCTCGTGGAAACAATGTTTGAAATTAATTAACTGTTCATCATAGACCATTGTCCAGTTGAAGATTGGAAGAGGGAAAATCATAAGGTAGCTGACAATAGATACCTAGTATGATAAATAGATTTATCGCTGATAAGAAAGTAATCGGTTTTTGAAGTGAAAAATTCGACTTCCAAGACATCCTTAGATGAAAGTTTGGTGGTTATAGTACAGTTTTTCAGTCTGATTTTTCTGCACTATTTTAACATGCATGTACTAATCATACCAGATATCCAGGCCTACCTATGTTTGTCTGTTAGATAAAAATTTTGCAATCGATTTCAAACTAATTTCGAGATCAGCTAGAGACTTGAATATTTGAACATAGCTCAGAACTGATATGTAATTTGAACTCGATTTCTTTTCGGTCCGTCAATCTCTGGGATCATAAGAAAGCAGTTAAATTTGGCGTATTGACAAATGCAGTGGCACAACTCGTTGTTGGTACACTGCTGCACATATTTAATTAATTACCAGTTGAGAATGATAGAAAATAAAATTATAGTATATTTGGGACCGCTCATTGGTAACTATTTGAATATTTTGCAAAATCAGTGGAAGGACAACGAATTCATGTACTGTACATCGATGAGATTTCTATTATTTCATACAAATGACTCGATACTTGACTGATATTGTGACAGCTGAAAAAAGAAGGAATAGATTCAATGGGTGGCATCAATATTATGGATGGAGTAATTACCAAAATTTCTTAATAAAGTAGAATTTAATTCATTAGATATAGATATTCTACTTTTATCTATTTCATGACCCCAACGTTTTTCTTTTAAATCTTACATGTATTTTTCTAGCTGTTGAAAATTCACAATTTCAAATTTGAAGAACAATGATGTTAGAAATCTGTATTGGGTTATTAATCTGCAGGGACCTATGGAGAATAATTTTATACTTTCTATCTGTTTTAAAACCAAGGATTAAAAACTAAATAAAATTAAAACAACAATTTTTTTAGTATCAACCACAATGTTTTAATAGAAAAAAAAAAATTGTTGTTTTAATTTTATTTAAAATGGAATACCACCAAGTACCTACGGTCTCTAGCATAAATTGATTAAAAACTAGTTGAATAATTATTCTATTTACGGATTATGCAATTTTTTCTCTCTCATCTCGCTATAAATAACGTACAATAACTTTCAGCCAATTTAGAGCATGTCTAAGTTTTCCCGACTTATCTGTCCATAATTATTCTCCTACACTAATGTAATAAAACCACTGACTTACATTGTACGCTAAATTTATTTCTGTATTTATCCGTGTGCAAATAATATACACTAACGTAATAAAACTTTTCCCCTCTCATCTATCTATGAATATCCAACAATAAAGTAATAAAACTCTTTTTCCATTTACGGGCTAAACGAATTTTCTCCTTTCATCTCATTATAAATATAAATTTCAAACATTTTTTTTATTTTATTTTTATTTTATTTTTTATTTATAACACTACAACTAGCTTTATCAGCTAACCAGCAGCTTATTTTCTAACAGCAATCGTGACAGTTTATTAGGTTATTTCCCAATGTCAATACCTATGTTCACAGCTCCACACCCACAACTGTGAACTTTAAACCAAGTCAAAAGGCTTCAGTCTTTTAAGGCGTCGCACTAACTCTGCGTTGTCAAGCAGCTGAAGTACTTCAACGTTTTGGTGGTTATGGAGTCGAGACTCATGCTTTTTAGCTTGCTTTTGTATTTCGGCCTCTACCGTTTCGATCTTCAAGTCCCTGTGAATAGTGTCATTCTGACATACCAAGGAGCTTTCACTAAATTCCTTAATACTTTATTTTGAAAGGTCTGAATAATTTTGATATTAGACTTCTTAGTGCAGCCCCATAGCTGTATACCATATAACCATACCGGTTTTAGCACTTGCTTGTATAGCACTAGTTTGTTATGTACTGATAATTCTGACTTCCTTCCAATCAGCCAATGAATTTTCTTTAATTGAATACCCAGTTGTTCACGTTTCTTCTTAACATGTTCCTTCCAACGTAGCTTAGCATCAAGGGTCATACCAAGATATTTTGGACTGTTGGCATACGGTACTATATTTTGATCAATATATACTGGCTTATAAACACCTTTTCTATTTGTAAAGTTTACATGCACTGATTTTGTCTCATTAATCTTGATACGCCATTTTTTAGTCCAAGCAGTGACATGGTCAGTCGCATTTTGCAGTTTACTTGTTGCATCTCCTACATCTTTCCCTACAGCCAGGATAGCCGTATCATCAGCAAATGTGGCAATTAAGACGTCACCATCCTGAGGCAAATCATGAGTATAGATTAAGTACAGTATAGGTCCAAGTACGCTACCTTGAGGCACTCCAGCTTTGATGTTCCTTAGCTCTGAATATTCTGAATTCATCCGAACTCTAAAAAGTCTATCTGCTAAATACGAACTCAATAATTTACTCAGTTTTTGCGGAAGTATAGCTTTTAATTTGTTATTAATTCCAACATGCCAAACTTTATCAAAAGCTTGAGCAACGTCTAGAAATAAAGCCGAACATATATTTTTTTCTTCTAAGGCCTTTTCAACAGTGCTTGTTAATCTGTGCACCTGATCTATTGTCGAGTGCTTTTGGCGAAATCCAAACTGATGCAATGGTATCATCATTTTTTCTTGAATTACTGCCATAAGTCTTGTCAAAATAATTCCTTCAAATACCTTAGATAGGACAGGCAGCAACGATATTGGACGGTATGAGGTTTTTTCTGTGGTTGGCTTTCCAGGTTTCGGAATCATCACAATTTCCGCCACCTTCCACTGACGAGGAACATAAGTTAATCTTATTGCTGCGTTAATAATGGATGTTAATTTTACAATAGCTTTCTTTGAAAGCTCTTTAACAACTTTACCAGTGATCAGGTCATAACCTGGAGCTTTTTTCTGTTTAACTTTCGTTTTGATTTCTCGAATCACCTCTTTCACTGTTGCAGGTCTGATATTCGATTTATCTGGGTTGATCATTTTATCTAGGTTTTCCTTTGCTGTTTGCCTTGTAGGAGCACAGAAAGTATCTTCCTAGTAATCTGCAAATAATTCCACCTTTTCTTTGCTATCTCTAGCCCAAGTTCCATCTTCTTTCTTCAAAGGAGGAGACTGATTAATAGGTCTCTTAAGAGATCTAGCTGCTTTCCACAAGGAATAGTCACTGGTTTTATCGTATGACAAATTACCCATGTAGTTACTAAAGGTTTCGTTTTTTATTTCAATAATCATATTTTTCAATTCCTTACCTAACCGGTTTAACACATTTTTGGACAGTGGTGTTCGTGATTCTTGCCACCTTCGTCTTGCTTTTCTTTTTTCTTTTATTTTTTCCCGAATTTCGATAGGATAGTTAATTCCTCTGGTTTTTCCCTCGACTTTTGGAGTATTTTCCCAAGCCGATAATTGGATGTTAGCAATTAGGTTTTGAAGCTCAGTCTCCAGTTGTTCTATTGTTTTAAGAGGCGATTTAAGGTTTATTCTGCGATCCAAATCATTTTTAAATCCATCCCAGTCGGTATGAATGTTTACCAGAGTGGAAGGTTTTTGTTTCCTTATAACTGTTTGGCTGACAGTAAGAATAATGGGCGTATGGTCAGATGAAAGCTCCTCAGTCGCCTCAATGTCTGTGTAGTTGCTATTAATTCCCTTCAAGATGAAGAAATCTATTAGGTCTGGAATTTTCCTATTATCAGTCGGCCAGTATGTAGGTGTGCTTGTTGACTGAAATTCACACCGATAACTTATCGCAGCCTCATACAGTTCCTTTCCTCTGGGTGATATTAGCCTGGAACCCCAATATGTGTGCTTGGCATTTAAATCTCCGCCCACAATAAAGTGGTTACCCATCCCTTGAAAAAATGCTTCAAATTGAGTATTCTTTATTATATGTCTAGGTGGGCAGTATATCGCTACTACTGTCACATCCTTAGACTCAGTTTTGACTCTAACTAAGGTAGCTTGAATTTCATTTGTCTCATATTTAATATCTTCATAATGACTAATGTTTTCCTTAATAATGACAGCAGTTCCACCACGCGATTTATTGCTAGGATGAATAGTATTATATATCTGGTAGCCTTTTATTTTAATATAAGATTCTTTAGTGAAATGGGTCTCCGAGATGAGGCATATATCAATTTTATGGCTTTCAAGAAATATTTCCAACTCATATTTGTGTTTCAAGAGGCCGTTAGAGTTCCAGGCTGCTATTCTCAAAGTCTCCATCACCATCATTTTTGTTTCCCTACTAAAGGCATGTTATTAATTGATTTTCTAAAACCACTTTCTAATTTAGTGAGTCAGTCGAGTACCCTTTCGTTTAGCTTTTCTTGTTGGTCAATTTTTTTAATTAATTTTTGAAGCAGCTGGTTAGTTGATGTCTCCTCAAGTTCATCTTTTTTATTAGTGATAGCAGTTCCTACCTTGTTCGCATAAGAGTCGAATTGTTTTGTTTGCCTTAATTTGCTTTCCTCAATGTTTGTTTTTACTAGAATTTCTTCTTGAAAATGGCTTAGCTGAGTACTCTCTGTTGATTTATTTTTTCTTTTGCTAATAGTCTTTTCCCTCATTTTCTGTATATGCTTTACTACTTCACAACCTCTGTAGCTTGCTGGGTGAGCCTCACCACAATTAATACATCTTGGTGGAGTATCTTTGCTTTTTAGACAGTAGCTAGAAATATGATTCCCGGCACACTTTACACATTTTGCATCTCTTCCACAGAACCTTTGAGTATGGCCATGTCTCTGGCATCGTTTGCACTGAGGCACCATTCTTGGTTTCCTCAACGCTTCAATCTTAACTTTCATACCCATTATATTAACAATCGTATATATTTTTTGCACACTTTCCTCTTTGCTAAAACATAACATAAACAAAGGCAAAGGCAATTTTGTTTTCCTTTCCAGGATATGCACAACATTTAATATTTTAAATCCCTTTTCTGTTAGCTCTTGCTTACTATCCTCTGGTTTACATGAAGGATGTAGGTGCCTAGCCATGACTTTTATTTCTCTGTTGTTTTTATCTTCATACGTAAACCATTTAAAGTTTTTCTTATTTAGTATTTTCACCAGGTTTCTATAGCAACCCTCTCCAACAACATTAACTTTAAGTTCGCCACTGCTGAGATAGGTGACCTTGAAACCCTGCTGACAATTGCTTGACAAAAGACTATGAACTATTCCGTAGTCCACGCATCCTTCCAGAGTTATTGGTGGTGGAGATTGTTTTCCTTTGTCTTTCACTTGTATTGACCGCTCCGTTTTCTCACTACAGCCTCCCGCTCGATTTATACCTGAAGTAGATGGAGTCAATGAGATTTCAGGAGAATCGCTAGCTTTCCTTTTCTTATTCCTTTTCCTTTTAATAAGTATCCATTCCGTTTCTTTTGTGAGCTCTTCCTCATCGGTTTCATAGACTATGTTCTCACGTTGACTTACTTCCCTACGCTCTAAAAGTTTAATTCTCTGCATTACCTGGGTTAGTTCTTGTTTTAGTTCAGAATTTTCCTGCTTCAATGCCTGAACATCCTGTTGAGCTACTTGAAGATGGTTCCATAGAGCGAGTTCCTTCTGGGTTACCAATTCTTTATCAGTTATGGTTAACTCTTTTAGTTTAAATAACTCATTTTCTGCAACTTCATTGTGTTCCTTTTGAAGATTCTCATTCTCTCTGGAGTCCTCAAGAAGTGAACTTTTGACATTTGTCTTCAAATATTTGTTTTCTGATGGCGATCGAGTTAATATCGAACTTCTTTTAAAAGGGTCTTCTTTCTCCATCTCTACTGATACAGTTTTGTCCTTGCAGTAGCTTGCTGACGACCCGGGTGAAGCCTGCTCGCTCGCTCCCCGTGCCGGTACTGGGGATCCTACTCCCTGCACCGTAACTTTTTTCTCCTTCTGAGCTTCCATGTTTGGTTTATTTTCGGGGTACCTTCCCCTATCTGGTTTTTGGTCCGCCCCGGGTATTTGATTTCCCCGGTACCACTCATATCTGAGAGGCGTTCCCCTATCCGCCACCTGGGGAGGCGTCCGATATGGGAATTTAAAACAATAACATTTTAAAACAATTTTCCTATTTACGGAATATGTTACAATTTCCCTCTCATCTCCCTTTAATATCCTACAATAACCTAAAAAGTCTCTTTTCCTATTAACGTATTAACAACTTATCCTTACTCATCTCGCTGTATATAACTTAAATTAACGTAATAAAACTCAGTTTCAATTTACAGCATACCTAAGTTATCCCGACTTATCTATCTATTAACCTCCTAGACTAACGTAATAAACCTTTGATTTACAACCTACATAAACTTCCCCATTTATTCGTCGACAAATAAGCTGCAATGACATCATAATACTCATTTCCAATTTAAGGCCTACACAACTTCCTATAAACAAACACTCCGACATAAAAAACCCCTATTCCTATTTACGATCTACAGAAACCTTTTCCACTCATCGATTTATAAACATTCTACTCAAACGTGAAGAATCTCGCAAATCTCTATTTATATCATTTTAGCCTTTTGTTACTTAATCTCATTCCTTCCCGTTCCGCTCAACCTACAATTGTTAACGTATATATCGCTTTGTATATACAATGACGACATCATCCATAGCCTCTCTTTACAATATTATTTTTATGCGTTCCTATGTGTTGGTGAGCAGGAACAGGTTTCTATGAATTGTCCAACATTGAAGATCTCTTAATATTGCTGCAGATCACATGAATTGATGAAAGTAAACTGGTATTCTTCAGATAGATATCCAATAGTGCAATTCTAGCTCGTTGTCTGAAATATACGTACTTTCCTGTATGCTCCATGATATCAGATTGAATTACAAAAAAAAAAATGTGAAAATATGTTCATTATATATTTATATATTACTAAAATATACTGCATTTTAATAACAATGAATAATTTATGTTGATAATTTTTGAAGAATACAGTAGCTGTTATTTGATACGGTTATGTTTATTAAGTAAATAACATTATACAGTATATCTGATTAAATGTAATTTATGTTACATTGCTGAACAGAAATTAACAGTAAAAACATAAACATAGTTCAAATGAATATTAATAAATGTAAGACTTTCCGTCTACTATATTCTGATTTTGTAGTTTATACGACGGCCGTTTCGGCTATTCCGCCATTTTCAAGTTAATATATTTAGGTTTCCCTTCGTCAAACATAAACACTTACACATAGTTATAGATTACCACAAACACAAATACTGATTTCTACTTAATATAATATATTAAAATTTATTAAAACAAACAACTTATAAGTTGACTCGCTTCTTTGAAGTCCCAAAATTGAAGGCACGGGAGTATACAAGTTCTCTTGAAAGATTGTCGTAAAATATATGTAGAGCAAATAGGAATGTCCTCTAAGAAAAGGTTAAAGAACATACCCTTCCAGCTAAACAGAGCGCGAACCTCACAAGAACCGAATCGAAATTCTCCGAACACATAATCCAAAATGACCATAGTTATTCCTGCATTAATAAGACTAAAAATATTACACTATTGTAAGAAAGGAAAGTTTATGAATGCGTTAGAACAGTTCGAAACTATAAAACAAGAACTATAAAACAGATAGTAGCTTATGTCTAAATGAGAAATTAAACTTCTATTCTAATGCATTATACGACACTGTATTGACACAGTTAGATAAGACATCGCCCACTCCCGACGATGAAATCACGCACACCCGTACGCAGTATGTACCTTGACATCAAAGAATCGAGTCAACTCATGCGTCGTGAGTGTTTTTATAAATTTTAATATATATTAAGTTGAAATCAGTGTTAGTGTTTGTGTTTGTGTTTACGTGTAACTATGAGTAAGTTTTTAAGTTTGACAAAGGGAAACCTGAAAAAAAATCAAACTTGAAAATGGCTTAATAGCCGAAAAGGCCGTGCTATAAACGACAAAATCAGAATATTGTAGACGATAAGTATAAAATTTATTATTAATATCAATATTCGAAATAAATTCTTCAATCTAAAAACAGAAACCTTCAACTATTTACAAAATTAAAATAAACAATTTACATAAAATTCAACCACCTAAATATAAATGATATTAATCATTTATTTTGATTAAACATCAATAATTCACAAATGAAATCTCCAATAACATTAAAAAAATTGCAAACACATTTTTATTTTTAAAAAAATATTATGAATCATTTTATGCTCATAATTTTTTTTTGCCAAAAGATTGAAATAACTTATAATTACGAAAAATTTAGAGGTACTTTACGAAAACTCTTTTTATAACTTGAGAATAATGTTATACATTATGTATCCACAGATGATTATCACAGATTTACTGACATCTTTGTCTGTTAAAAAAAAAAGAAGTTTTTCTTTATTTTTTTTTTATTTCATAATTTATTGCTCATTTAAAGTGCAAAAATAAATCACTACGCAATAGCGACTGATTTTATGTTAAACTCCTGTGTTTTCCATTTGATAATGATATATCGGAAATCGAATTTCTGTTTTGGTACTTTACATTTACTCAACACTGTAAGGACATAATATAATGTATCGTTGTTTTTTGAATTGTTAAATATTTAAAGGTTTCATTTTGAGCTTTGGTATTTGGTATTTATAAAAATTAATTATAATATTTATTTTTCAGTTTTTTATTATGATAGAATTAATTATCAATTAATGTCGAGAATTTCACAACTTTTTGGTAATGCATTTAAGAAGTATGTCGTTTTGTGACGAGATGTTATTAAACATAATTTATCTTAGTTGTAATATCTAAGTTTATATTTGGATCATACCTATAATCAAATAAATGTACATTGTTTGTAATTAGTCCATTATGTAGCAAATTTAATTGTGCAACATCGGTTACAAAGACACCTGTTATTCTGTGGTGATAACCATAAAATCCTAATTGCGTTACATGGCACCCATTTAATGTCAGGCATTATTTATTACTGCTTAACGGAAACTATTAGTTGCTAGGCTACAGGTTTTAACATTCGTCGATAATTATCTGACAACAGACGAAAGCGATACAACACAGAGGATATTAAATTGTAATGTTCTCTATTTCATTACTAAATTATATGGATATTATAGTAACTAAATAGTATTATAATGTATAATGATAAAATGTTTGTACAGCTATTGTGGAGATTCATTGAACCGATTATAGTGAAAGTGTTTACGTATAGTTTCTTTGCACAAATGTGAATTAAATTTCTCAATTCTAAGTACATAACATATTTCTTCCATAGTGAGTTTACGCAGATTTTGAGAATTGACGTGTTTAATAACATCCGATTGTAGATTTTTTAGGGGTTTTGCCAATAATTGATAAATCAAAATTTTGGCGAAACTACAATTTAATTTGTATGTTTAGAGAACAATAAAATCAACATCTTAGTTGCAGATTATGATACTATAGTGAATTTTGTGTTTATATCTATGGTTGCTTCCCCAAATTCTTATTTTTGGAAAATGATATAATGGACACGAGATATGACAAAAAATTTCCCATTTTAAAATTTTGATTAAAACCGTTTCACGAATTTCGTGTATACAACTCAGCAGAGCTGATAGATATATTACACTATGCAGACATCATTGTTAAAATCACTGAACTCAGAAAACTTAAACACACACACACACACACACACACACACACACACACACACACACACACACACACACACACACACACACACACACACACACACACACACACACACCCCACACACACACACACGCACGCACGCACGCACGCACGCACGCATATATATATATACGTTAACATTGATTTTATTTAACTATAAAATAATTTTCTTTTACTAATTAAATGTGTGTAATAGTGTATTAAATGTTCTTCATTGGCTTACATAAGAAAAACCAGTCATCAATATTGGATGGAACATTAGAATATATATTATTTTGAAACTAACCACGATATTTATTTAAAGCATCAATCAATTCTTTATATCAAACTAGCTTTTATGTTTATAATTTATTAAATATTTTCTCTTCTATACAATTGATTACATATTAAAAGTCGAGATATAACAAGCACTATGGCTCTTTAAATTTATTGGTTTCAATTATATGAGAAAATGTTTATATGAAAATTAAATGAGGGGTGTAGTGTGGACTTGTTATTGTGGTTTCCACTATGGTAACTTACATGTACTTAAACATTATTAAGTACTGACTATGTCATTTGAAAGTTATCCAAAACTTTTAAACACATTAACTTTATTTGAAATCATTGTATGTTTAACTGCTAACTATCTTTTTATTTTTTTACATTACAATTGACAATTTACTTTGTGTTACCACTATTATTTTTCATATTTTATTTGAATTTCTTGATGAATATAGAAAACGGCTAAAATTAAGATGAAACTATAAATAAATAAGTTACAATGTTCCCTTTTCGATATGTAGAGGTATAGTATCTCTCTTTATTTAAAACAGAAAAATTAAATTCTCTTTAACAAAAGATAACAAATCGAACTTAAAACCTAAGAACAATAACCGAAAAATGTTAACTGGGGATTTTATTCCTGCACCGCAGTTAAATTATTATATACCTATTTACACTCAAAAATACCACGAATTAAAAATTGAGAAGTTAAGGTGTATGAAATAAGTCCCCCAAGATAAAGTGTAAGTATGGTTTATCAGAACACGCTAGACTCAAGTGCTCTTATAGCCTCATGGTTGAAAAGGAACAAGAGTTGGTAATGTAAGAAATAATCGGAATGATAAAGGACTAGTATCTAACTAATGACTAAATAATTATATTTATTTCCAGTTTGGATAATTTGAGATTGTCACATTTGTAATCACTATAAATAAATCCCTGAGTGGTTTTCAAAATTTAACTTACAAAACTTCAATTCTTACAAATAAGTAATAAGGTAGAGTATTTTATAGCAATTTGTGACAAAAAATTTTCATCTCTAAATCCATTTATAAAAGAAAATATGAAAGCATTTTTTTAAACACAAGGCCACTAAATAATCCATCACGGTGAGGGTGATATTTACATGTCTCCGCAGAGAACCTTTAATTTTCCCGTGATTAATTATTTTGAGTGATAAATGAGGCTTTAAAGCGTCGAGATGTCGAGTTTTGAATGGTTCCTTGTCACTTATGTCATCCATTATTTTCCTTGCTACTCACCATGTAATTAATAATATACCTGTACACCTAATGAACATGCTGAGGTTTAAGTGTTTTCATTTATTATCTCACTACGGTAGAAAAGTCCATATATTTTTCTACACACTAAAGAAGTGAACTCTTCGAACATCTCAATACACACTTGATAGGTAACATTTTAGATTAATGAAGAATCATTAAAAAGAAATTGTGAGGTTATAATATTTATGGATTTATTATTTAAATAAAGTAAAGAATTTTCTATGTTAGTTCGTTTTTTTTTACCTTACCTTCTTTTGTAAACTGGTACCAACAGTTCACTGTTTACAAGAAATGAAAAACAGATTAACATAATTATAACAAGCCAATTTATTGTGAAAATGAGATTATATATATATATATATATATAAAATTATATATATATATATATATATATATATAAAGTCGATACGCCCTTAAAGAAAATTTTAACAAAAATTGAAAAAACCCAACCCAAAAAAGAAAATAAAAATTCAGTAAACCCACCCTTTTATTTAATATTACAAAATATGCATTTTTTTTTTTACTAAGAAAATAGTTTTGATGTTGAACAAAATTACATTAGGATTAAATTAATACGAGAAATACAAATAGAAAATATTTTATTACATGTACTTTATTATTATGTTAGCCAACATTAAAAAAAAATAAATTATTAAGAAAAAATTATACAAAAAAATTGTTTTTGACGTCAATATTATAAATTTAGAAAAATAACCCCTTTGGGTTGAAGCCGAACGTTGCTAGCATATCCCATCCTATAAAAAAATAACATTCGAGTCTGTTTTGCCTTACACTATTTTCACATTTCACACGCAGTACAATGTGATTTTTTGGTTTTGTTCTTTCACATATTTAATCAGATTGCAATTTCACTTAAGATGGTTATTTTCGTTGTTGATCTGAGTCCTTTCTTAGACCAGTTTTATAACCGCATTTACAACGACAAAAGGCAATAATAAGGCAGAAAACTTAGTTTTCATGTTTAAATTGAAATTCAAGTTTCATGTTAGGCTTTGCACATTATTAAAGTAATCCTAGAGTTACGTTACAAAAGATTTTTACATTAAGCTGTATTGCAAAATATTTTTATTTATTATTTTTATTTTTTAAACTGTGTTGTAAATTTGAATTACAATAAATTTTAGATTGAAACAAGCTAATTATTTAACAGACATTACTTAATTAATGAAAATAATACTTAAACAAAATCTTACAGCGTAACCCAAAATACAAAGCATATATAGGATAGCAAACTCAGAGAAGAAATTATTTTCATTCAAATTTATCTTAGCAAAT
The DNA here is from genome assembly GCA_963513935.1 of Aphrophora alni. NCBI lineage: Eukaryota > Metazoa > Arthropoda > Insecta > Hemiptera > Aphrophoridae > Aphrophora > Aphrophora alni. The sequence goes on from OY740774.1 coordinate 43,842,927, forward strand.
GAAATGAATTTTTTTTTATTGCCTGGAACAGAGAATGGTGGTTTCTGAATTTGAGATGGGCCCTGACGGCACTACGAAGCTTTAACACATATTGTTTTTGAAAAACTTTTTCTTTTTTGCTTAATTTTGAAATACATTAAATTAAGCTCGCACACACGTTAAATTTAGGTTAATTACGACCTTAAATCCTTTTCAAACTTCATATTTTACATCTTTTTTCTTAATTTTTTTAATTAATCACGACCAAGAAAATACATGCGGATGGATCATGCCTCGCGGTGGCTAAAGTGCATGCGTGGAGCCGTATCAGCTGTTGCTTTGTATCCTGTAATTGCCTCCGGCCCTGTTCCAATGTACATATCTAGGACTTACTTGTGTTTTGTGCCCTGGGGCTTCTTGATATGACAAAGTTCCATACTGCTTAACTGACCGCTAGGGTGTAGCACCACCCGGCGGTAAATTATTAATATTAAATTTCCAAAAAAACGGCACAATATATATATATATATATATATATATATATATATTTGAGAGAGAGAGAGAGAGGGTATTTATTTCTACTTTTTTGTGTTTTTGTTATTACCAATTGAATATGGGATAATAAAGAAGGAGGTAAATTTTTGTTTTAAATTTTGTTGCTTGTGTAAAATTAACCTTTACATTTTGCAATGATTTGGAGTAAGACTTTACAAATATGCAGTACAGATTGATAATCTTTAAACCCTGGGACTAAAATCACTTTTAACACAGATACTATAATTGCAGTTACTCTACAGGGATTTTAATTTGGTAGTTAACATTTGCACGGTTGCTATGCATTATGCCATTCTTGTCACCCTGATATATTTTGTATTACATGTTGCCACCTAAGGATTTAAGAAGGACAAAAGAATTAATCAACGATTACATTTTTGTGTCTAATAAACATTAGCACAAATAAAACAAACAACAGTCTTCTGAAGTATACCTCAAAACTGGGATGTGACATCCTCCCTGCATATTAAGTCATACATATATCAATAGTTGTAAAACTGGGCACATTAGTTAACAGATTTAATTCCCCCCCCCAGCAGTGAATTCCAAAAGACGAAAAACAGAAATAAATTTTGAACAGCACAGTACGGTGACGTTTTGATAAATTAATGTAGGTGAACTAACACTTCTTGTCTCTTTGTACTTATCTCGAAAGAATAAACAAAACTTTTTTACCAGTTAAGCCTTCACTTTACTTTGTACAACTTATTGTAACATTATCAAAGTAAGATAATAACTTAGGTTGTAACGCTTAAGATGTTATCTGTTTTATAAAAAAGGATAACAAGACAGACCATCGCGTCTTAGGTCCAAAATAAATCTTTTACAGTAATTATATGCAAGATACAATATTTTTGCCAACATTATAAAGATGTCATCGACTACTGTGTCACAGTAAGTTAAATATGGAAATATTAGACATTTTAAAAAAAAGTATTCTAACGAGGAATGGCAAAACATCTGTTGTACCGGTAAAGTGTCCACCCATATTAAAACCTTATTACACGCTCAGTCACATAGACAAGAGCAGTAATGGGTCTTTTGCTATGTTGCAGTAGTTTCAGATGTCGTCATCGAACCGAAGGCTAGAATAGCTTATATTCAGTTCATTTTGTTTAATAGTCGAGATTAGCTTAAAATAATAGTCTGTTTTTAAACCATAGATCCGCTACGCATTTTTATTCATAAAAATGACAAAAAACAAAAAACTGAATCATACGCAAACCAGTCCTACATGTGAACTTTAGAAAGAAAAGAAATATGTCCTATGGCATTCAGCAAGATACAAGAAACAGCTGATTAGCCCGGCGCATGCGCTTTAGTCACCGTAAGGATGAGTCATCCACTCTCACTTTTACATTCATATACACGAAGTCCATACTCAGAACTTTTTCCACTGATGATTTTAATATGAAAATTTTAAAATAAAAAAAGATGTAATTTGTAAAAATTGTAAAGTATTAAGGTTGTAAATAACCTAAATTTAACGTGTGTGCGTGTCGTGTAAATGTCTTTCAAAATTAAGTAAAAAGAAAAAGTATTCAATATTCTAAAATGTGCTAAAGCTTCGTAGTGCCGTCAGGGCTCATCTCAAATTTCAGGCACCTCCATTCTCTGTTCCAGGTAATCAAAAGTCATTTCTTTTGCTAAATCTATAATTATAATATAATTTCATTCAATGAACTGAGTTTGCTATTATAAAGCTTGTATTTTTTAATTAGGCTGTAAGTTTATATTTAAGTTTTCCTTTCATTGATTAATAATTACTTTGCTTCTATTTAAATTAAATTTGCCTCATTTATTGTATTTTAAATATTTTAAATTATAATTTACATATTGTAGCTTGTAACAGAAATATCTTGGTATATAACTTAATCTAAAAAATATTTTGTAACGCAACTTTTTTACTTAATTGGAAGGCACAAAGCCCAACATGAATCTTGATTTTATTTTAAAACTTGAAAACCTTCTGCCTTTGTTTCGTGAATGCAGTTATAAACTGGTCCAAGAATGAGCGAACAGTATCTACTAACCATATTTAGGTGAAATCTCGTCTTGAACAAAAAGAAAGAAAAACTAACTGTTCTGTGTGTGAAACTTTTTTTAAGAAAATATGTAATAAGGCAAATCAGACTTTTTTTTTTTTTGTTACTTGGAATGGACATGCTTGCAAAATTAGGCTTCACGACCTCAAAGGGGTTAGTTTTCTAAATTTAAAAAAAAAAATCATTGACGTCAATAAAACTTAATTTTATTATTATTATTATTATTATTATTATTATTTTATTTTATTTAAGTTGGCCAACAAAATAATTAAAATACTTGTAATCATGTACATTTACTATTGGTGTAGTTGCTGTATTAATGCAATTTTATTCTGTATTAAAAAACCTTTTGTTACTTAGTTAATAATAGAAAATTAATAAAATAAATAAAATATATCATAATTCTAAATAAAAGGGAGGGTTTATTAAATTTTATTTTCTTTCGGGGTGGGGCTTTTCATTGTTATTAAAAGTTTTCTTTAAGGGTTTTATTAATTACATTTTTTAGGGCGCATCAACTTTTTTAATAAATATGCATTTTCCGATTCTTTAAAGGAAATAAATTGGCTTGTTAATTGTTAATCTATATATTGTATTTATTTTTATTTCTTGTAAATAGTGAACTCAAGTACAAAGAAAGGTAAGCTCAGGAACCGACCTAATCTAGAGGTTCCATCACTGAACATGACCGTTCTTTTTTTTATTTTCAGAGCTCAGCACGACTTTAATCTCTTTTCACAAATATCCGTTACCGAACGGTACATTAGATCTTCGAGATCCATAGCCATCTCTACATCATCGGTTACATGTAGAAGAGCTGTAGTAGTACTATAACCAGAACGAAAACCAATTTGAAAAGAACTACGATTAATCTTATGTTCAATCTGCGATTTTATTTGCCGTTAAACAATTCGCTCGATATATTTAGATAAGGATAGAAGTATACATATAGGCTTAAGATCGACAGGACCTGCAGGATGAAAAGTTTTACCAAGAGGTCGGATTTCTAGACAGTCAGATATATTGGAGATTTAAGGAATTATTAAAGAATTTGGTAATAGTAGGAAAAGTCGTTCTTAATAAGACCAACTGTAAGACCAACTTTAAGATAATCACCCACTGCGTTTAGAGCTTAATCAAAAATGACTTAACTAAATACGCGTCTAAAAGCAAACAGAAGTGAGTGATATTATTTAAACTAGAGATGTTTTTCCTTGTGTTAATAACTATTATTTACACAAATGTCATTATCATCTAAAAAAGGAACTGCAAAGAATCATTTTACTTCGTCGAGTGGCAAGATTATCGAATGAAATAGAAAGGAAATATTAGAGAAGAAAGAAATAGAGTCATAAAGAGTAGTATAGAATAGATTATAAGATATAACAGGAAGAAAAAAGACAGAGTATAATTGAGGAAAGGGAGAGATAGATAGAAATGTATTTAAAGGGTGGGCCATAATGTCTTCTATTGAAAACTACTTTGGAGAGAGGAAGAAAAACAGTGTAAGAGAAAGAGGAGGACAGGCAAAGAGGAGAAAGTAACGGAGGAGAGAGAGAGAGAGAGAGAGAGAGAGAGAGAGAGAGAGAGAGAGAGAGAGAGAGAGAATGTTGCCTGTACTCATTTCAGTTAAATAACTGTCCTCATTCCCAGTAAGGGTTAAATTAAATTAGCTTTGTGTTTTATTGGCTTTCATCTAAAGAGAGAAAATTAAACGTTAAGGCACTTTTAGATGTTTTATTTCCCAATTATTTTGTTGAAAATACTTGTGCTGAGAAGGAGAACTTTTTATCGGATTTTTCATCTTCTTTGTTCTTATTTAGACTTGACAATATTCGTCATTCCGCGGTCAGTATTTTTAATCATGAATTATTTCAAAAACATATAGTACGATTGTGTAAGTTTAGTAATGGGTTTGTTTGCTACTAAATTACAAAAGTTTTGAGATTCTAGAGTATACGATAAGTTGCAGAACATTAAAAAGCCGATTAGTTTTTTAATTACACTTTTATGAACACAACTTCATATCAACATTCCATTTCGTTCAAAGGCAATACAAAATCTTCCCTGATTTCATTTATTTAAACGAGCTATTATAAACATAATGATTATTTATTTTCAAGAATTAATTTTTATAACATAAGAAATAAATTGGCTTGTTAATTGTTAATCTATATATTGTATGTATTTTTATTTCTTGTAAATAGTGTACTCAAGTACAAAGAAAGGTAAGCTCAGGAACCGACCTAATCTAGAGGTTCCATCACTGAACATGACCGTTCTTTTTTTTATTTTCAGAGCTCAGCACGACTTTAATCTCTTTTCACAAATATCCGTTACCGAACGGTACATTAGATCTTCGAGATCCATAGCCATCTCTACATCATCGGTTACATGTAGAAGAGCTGTAGTAGTACTATAACCAGAACGAAAACCAATTTGAAAAGAACTACGATTAATCTTATGTTCAATCTGCGATTTTATTTGCCGTTAAACAATTCGCTCGATATATTTAGATAAAGATAGAAGTATACATATAGGCTTAAGATCGACAGGACCTGCAGGATGAAAAGTTTTACCAAGAGGTCGGATTTCTAGACAGTCAGATATATTGGAGATTTAAGGAATTATTAAAGAATTTGGTAATAGTAGGAAAAGTCGTTCTTAATAAGACCAACTGTAAGACCAACTTTAAGATAATCACCCACTGCGTTTAGAGCTTAATCAAAAATGACTTAACTAAATACGCGTCTAAAAGCAAACAGAAGTGAGTGATATTATTTAAACTAGAGATGTTTTTCCTTGTGTTAATAACTATTATTTACACAAATGTCATTATCATCTAAAAAAGGAACTGCAAAGAATCATTTTACTTCGTCGAGTGGCAAGATTATCGAATGAAATAGAAAGGAAATATTATAGAAGAAAGAAATAGAGTCATAAAGAGTAGTATAGAATAGATTATAAGATATAACAGGAAGAAAAAAGACAGAGTATAATTGAGGAAAGGGAGAGATAGATAGAAATGTATTTAAAGGGTGGGCCATAATGTCTTCTATTGAAAACTACTTTGGAGAGAGGAAGAAAAACAGTGTAAGAGAAAGAGGAGGACAGGCAAAGAGGAGAAAGTAACGGAGGAGAGAGAGAGAGAGAGAGAGAGAGAGAGAGAGAGAGAGAGAGAGAGAGAGAGAGAATGTTGCCTGTACTCATTTCAGTTAAATAACTGTCCTCATTCCCAGTAAGGGTTAAATTAAATTAGCTTTGTGTTTTATTGGCTTTCATCTAAAGAGAGAAAATTAAACGTTAAGGCACTTTTAGATGTTTTATTTCCCAATTATTTTGTTGAAAATACTTGTGCTGAGAAGGAGAACTTTTTATCGGATTTTTCATCTTCTTTGTTCTTATTTAGACTTGACAATATTCGTCATTCCGCGGTCAGTATTTTTAATCATGAATTATTTCAAAAACATATAGTACGATTGTGTAAGTTTAGTAATGGGTTTGTTTGCTACTAAATTACAAAAGTTTTGAGATTCTAGAGTATACGATAAGTTGCAGAACATTAAAAAGCCGATTAGTTTTTTAATTACACTTTCATGAACACAACTTCATATCAACATTCCATTTCGTTCAAAGGCAATACAAAATCTTCCCTGATTTCATTTATTTAAACGAGCTATTATAAACATAATGATTATTTATTTTCAAGAATTAATTTTTATAACATAAGAAATAAATTGGCTTGTTAATTGTTAATCTATATATTGTATGTATTTTTATTTCTTGTAAATAGTGTACTCAAGTACAAAGAAAGGTAAGCTCAGGAACCGACCTAATCTAGAGGTTCCATCACTGAACATGACCGTTCTTTTTTTTATTTTCAGAGCTCAGCACGACTTTAATCTCTTTTCACAAATATCCGTTACCGAACGGTACATTAGATCTTCGAGATCCATAGCCATCTCTACATCATCGGATACATGTAGAAGAGCTGTAGTAGTACTATAACCAGAACGAAAACCAATTTGAAAAGAACTACGATTAATCTTATGTTCAATCTGCGATTTTATTTGCGTTAAACAATTCGCTCGATATATTTAGATAAAGATAGAAGTATACATATAGGCTTAAGATCGACAGGACCTGCAGGATGAAAAGTTTTACCAAGAGGTCGGATTTCTAGACAGTCAGATATATTGGAGATTTAAGGAATTATTAAAGAATTTGGTAATAGTAGGAAAAGTCGTTCTTAATAAGACCAACTGTAAGACCAACTTTAAGATAATCACCCACTGCGTTTAGAGCTTAATCAAAAATGACTTAACTTAATACGCGTCTAAAAGCAAACAGAAGTGAGTGATATTATTTAAACTAGAGATGTTTTTCCTTGTGTTAATAACTATTATTTACACAAATGTCATTATCATCTAAAAAAGGAACTGCAAAGAATCATTTTACTTCGTCGAGTGGCAAGATTATCGAATGAAATAGAAAGGAAATATTAGAGAAGAAAGAAATAGAGTCATAAAGAGTAGTATAGAATAGATTATAAGATATAACAGGAAGAAAAAAGACAGAGTATAATTGAGGAAAGGGAGAGATAGATAGAAATGTATTTAAAGGGTGGGCAATAATGTCTTCTATTGAAAACTACTTTGGAGAGAGGAAGAAAAACAGTGTAAGAGAAAGAGGAGGACAGGCAAAGAGGAGAAAGTAACGGAGGAGAGAGAGAGAGAGAGAGAGAGAGAGAGAGAGAGAGAGAGAGAGAGAGAGAGAGAGAGAATGTTGCCTGTACTCATTTCAGTTAAATAACTGTCCTCATTCCCAGTAAGGGTTAAATTAAATTAGCTTTGTGTTTTATTGGCTTTCATCTAAAGAGAGAAAATTAAACGTTAAGGCACTTTTAGATGTTTTATTGCCCAATTATTTTGTTGAAAATACTTGTGCTGAGAAGGAGAACTTTTTATCGGATTTTTCATCTTCTTTGTTCTTATTTAGACTTGACAATATTCGTCATTCCGCGGTCAGTATTTTTAATCATGAATTATTTCAAAAACATATAGTACGATTGTGTAAGTTTAGTAATGGGTTTGTTTGCTACTAAATTACAAAAGTTTTGAGATTCTAGAGTATACGATAAGTTGCAGAACATTAAAAAGCCGATTAGTTTTTTAATTACATTTTTATGAACACAACTTCATATCAACATTCCATTTCGTTCAAAGGCAATACAAAATCTTCCCTGATTTCATTTATTTAAACGAGCTATTATAAACATAATGATTATTTATTTTCAAGAATTAATTTTTATAAATAAAAAATTTAAAATTATGCATTATCGATGTTTTCCCGAAAATTAAACATTACTCGAAAACAAAGAATTCACTGTTTATAGCTAAATATACCTAGATTTAAACAATCATTAAAATAAAACAATTTTTTTTGTTTTTTACGTAAACAATCCATTTTTTAAGATGGAGTATTTAGGTGATTTGAATAGAGTTGATAATCACAAAAGGATATATTTTTGCAATTCCACAATATGCAATTTCTCCGTTACCTTGTTTTAAAGGATATATAATTAACCAATTTGTTTAGATATAAATTGTTATTACTATAAAGGCAATTTTTCTTTAGTCCAAAAAACATTTTACAATAAAAATCAATTTAACAAAAACAAATGTGTAGTTCACTTCATGCTTCAATTAGCAATCTCGAGGTGAAAGAGAAAGTGCCGTTATCAAGACTAAGATCTCATGCACAAAGGGAAACAGCTGATTTTGCCAGTGGTTGCTATTTCAAAGAGATAGCGTATTTGTTGTAACTTAATTTCAAAGTGAAATTAAATAACACTACAATACTGATTGTTACAAGAAATGTAGATTCATTTACTTTCCTGATAATTTTTGGACAGCTATTCTCATGATACTTTTTTACCTTGCTGTAAACTTGCCTAATATGTATGTTACAATAAATTACAAATTCACGCTTCTACTCAAGTTCTTTTGCATTGTTGAAGCAAATTATGGAAAGATAATAATCTCTACGTTGTGCTCAGTCAGGCTGGGAAGTTTACGATGCGTATGTATTTATTAAATTGGTTGGTCATCGGTGTATCTGAGATTTGCTTCTTTGTAACTTATCACAGATTTGCTTGGTGACATTTCAATAATCACCGATTCGAGACTAACAATCACTGAATATTTATGATTATCCGTACAATGATTCTCACTGATAATTACATACATCACATTCTATCTTACAATAACCTGCTGTATAGATTTACAAGAAAGGGTAAGTGCGTATGGACCTAGTTTAGCCACTTAAAAGTTACCCACATGTACTTCTCATTTCCAGTACATTCTTTCACTTTTCTGCTTGACAATAAACAACATAATCTATAAACAATATTACAACTGCTGATTTTTCAACTTAGTGAACTATTATAGCTTTTTTTTCTATAGGATAAACGATTTCTCGATAAATATGAACTTTTTAGTGACTTCCATCAATTTAATTATGATTTTATTCATAAGATGTATAGTGTATACACCCAAAAGTAGTTAATAATAAATTCTATCATAATTTTTTTAATTGTTTATAATTACATGTATATTATTTAACCCTCAATGAAAATATATCTTCTTATATGTCTTTGGAAATTAACCATATTTTGATTCTTATACATTTTATCTTAAGTTTTGATATTCAAAATTAAAGATTTTATATCTACACAAAAAGTATTGGTTTTTCCTGTACTACTAAAAATAAATGAAATATTCGACAACTTAATTTGGATAAAATATTTCATTCATTTTAAAAGTTATAAACTTAGTTAGGGAAAACTCAAACAGAAATATAGGTAGAATATTGAATGTTTTAGTCGCCACTTTTACAAGAACCTCTTTAAATATGTTACTACCAACCTTTACCTGATATATTCTACCCATAAAATGACTCTCCATTTAGTTGTATTTATTTTGAGGAGAGTAGTGCTGCCAGAGCTGATTGATTGTTCATAATTTGGGCTCCAGAATTGCTGATGACTAAAAGTGGTATAGTAAAAAAACTTTGAATTCATAGTTTTATGTTTTTAATCAGTAAAGCATTGGATACATCAACATAAACATCAATTCTTGATTTATGTAATATGCGTGGGTACAAGTGTAAATTGTGTTTTGTTGAAGTCATTTTAATATTATAAAATAATGCTGATGAAGATAGGCAATCTTTAAAGTTATTATCATTGTTATAATTTGATTAATAATGAAGGATAATTGTGAATATATTAAAAGATTTAACATTTTCAAGCATTATTTGTATTTATATTCAAACTACTGGCATTTTGATAATATATATATATATATATATATATATATATATATATATATATATATACTTTTCTCTCCTATTTATATATGGAGAATTTTTCTTCAACAACAAGCTGATTGTTGGCTTATTCTACTTTAAAATAAAACTTTAATTGCGCAATTTGAAACTTTATTTTACACATCCTTTTTCTAGTTTTAAAGAAAATAGTGATTTAGAATTATTTTTATTGAGATAGGATAAAAACAATACGAAGCAAAATTTTTTGTTAATATTCGAATCAAAGCTGTGAAATTTGAGTTATTTTTATTCTAAATTTTAACTTACTGTTAAACATTACAAGACAATACGGAAACAGAACAAAATCATCAATTGATCGAAATGTAAGCATTAATTTACGTGTAACACTGCTGGTGGTTCAATTAATAGCGAATTTACTGGAAATCGATCACGATATTCCTGTACGATTTAATTAGGGCAGCGCTAATTGGTGGATTCTCTCTAATCCACAGGAATTATTCTGTCATAACGGGAGACTAATTTGTATTTCTCTTTTTATAACAAAATAATCTGATTTAATAAAATATTTAAGTACTATGTATGAGTATTAGTTATTAATTGAAATGATAAGATTATGATAGAAAAATCGGATAATGCTAAAAAAATGGAGTAATAAAATATTTTACTTTAGCATTACGTAATACAGAGAAAGAGATGTGATCAACAATCAACGATCAACAAATCGATTTCAGTGTGTTACAAAAATTTAGATTTTTAGTTCAACTATAGAAGTTAAACTAAAAATGTTTAGTGAATTATAGAATTATGTCTGAATAGGTCTGAGCTGTGGTCCACAGTCCAAATAAATTACAGATTTTCATTTAATCTGTGAAAATATTTAAGCTCTCATCGCTTAATCTATATATATATATATATATATATATATATATATATATATATATATAATCAGGCTAATGAATCAATTAAACCCGCGGATACTATGGAGAACTATATTATTTGTATTGTTTAATTTCCAAAAAAAGGAAAATAAATAAATTAATAATAAATTACCAGTTTTCTAGACATTGCAATAGTCATCAATATCGTAATTCTTTGGGTATTGATGGTTGCATTGTCTCAATGTATTATAAAAATAGAAGTTTGCAGAACTTTTGAAATACATGTTTTTATATAAGAGCTATAAATAAAAATTTTTGCTGATCCTACAGTGATGAAATCTTTTAAATAAGAGGTAAGAAATTCGTATGTTCAAACATTGCCTTAAAATTTTGAAATAAAATTAGGGTTTGATGAAAATAAGTTTACAGATTGTGTGTTTATTAGTTTTCCTTTAAATGGTAAAATATACATTGAAAACATCCATAACTGTAAGGCAATTAGAACAAAAAATAATAAAAAAATTGTTATTATTTATAAATGGACGTTTCTATATACAGGCTGCTGTAAACGCCTCCAGATTTCTTGATATTATCAAACTAATATATTTTAATATACAATTCAATTAAAAACGTGTTATTGACGACGCATGGAACTATTTTGTAGCATGTCAACTCTTTTTATCTATGACTGAGAGGTGAATTATGTCCCAATCATAAGTTGATTGCAAAGTTCCGGGAATTTCATACCTCTATTCTAGATAAAAAAGAGTAAATTGCTATTGGCATTCCCGACTCTAGGAATTTGTCGTTCAAAGTATAAAACTATTTCAGTTTAGTTGCTCCGATCAAAGTTGTTTATGATTATGAATTGTAAAATGATGTGCACTCTACCGAAACTAAGATATATTGATATTGAAGCCTGACTTTAATTAATGTTTGTTAGTAACCCATATATTTATGAAAAATACTACCAAGCCAGCAATTATTTCAAAATGATGTGCGAGTTTTGTTAAATAAAATTATAAATATTATTTTGGCTTGAAAAACCTACAAAAAATACTCAATCAGTGTTGTACTTAACATGTATTTCGTACATTTTAAAGTAATTGAAACCTTGTGTTATTAAATCGAGGGCGAAAGACATGCTGACAGTCAGTCATTACTTCGATATTGTTGAAATGTATTTAGATTAATCATAGTCTTTGTCTTTTGAGTTGAAGATGTTGATAGAGAAACACACTGATTTAAATCCGATTATAAACATGTCTATGACGTCGGACTTATATAAATTCTCTCTTTATATTGTTGTATCATTTATTATTTTAATTATTTCTTTTTTAGGTAGAAGTGCAGACAGTCATGCTATCGGTAACAGTGAAATATATTTGAATATATCAATACTAATATGATGGCTTAACAATGAATTTGAAGAGAAAATTATAGAGAGAGTCCCTGACGAAGAATAAATAGTTCAGACGTAGGCATATACTACGTTTTGTTTTGTTTTTTTGTTAGGTGAATATAACTTTACAAAATTCGTTCTTTATTTAATATTTTTAATTATTTATTTATTAATTAACTTTTTTCTCAATGTGATGATTTATTATGTTTACTAAAAACCTAGCCATTGAAAACGAATATAAATCTGCTTAATAATGTTAGTGTTTCCCCTTTTAAAATGAAAACCTAATAAACAAACATATTAACAGAACATTGTATTCCATTTGTTTAAAATGTTTAGTGGAATATTTCGAGCATAAACCTGGTTATTTTATTTTGTTATATCTTATTTGGGATGCAAACTATGTCATTACGTTTAAATAAATTTTAATATGAATTGTATGACGTTATATTTTAAATTAGTAAAAATTTTGATGGAGTAAAAATGGAATTGTAGTATGGTGCACACAACTGTGGGCTACAGCTAATTATTGTTTAAAATTTAAAGAAAGTACGTTTCACATCTAGAAGACACTTTTGTCCATAATCACACAAAGTATTCTATTTCAAAGATGCCAGAGTAATTATAATGCCACCTTAATCTACTTAAAAAGTTGTCAGTATCAATATTAAAGTTCTAGAGAAATGAATTTTAAGATGTTGAGTGTTGCTGAAACACGTCAAATTGCAACAACAGAGTCTTGTTGACTTTAATCTATTACAAGTCTATTTTACGTCAAGAAGTCTCCGCTACACCGTGATAAAACAGACTAGCAAATGACTTTAAATATTATCAAACTTTTGAGTTCTTGCTGTAAACTGAGATACCTCTGTTTTGAGACAACGTAAATTTAATTAACTTTTTAAGTAATATTTCATATGATAGGCCGGATGTGAATTACTCATAAGTACTTTGTTATATTTAAAGGCAAACATATATTATAAACGGAAACTGTTATTGTTAACACAATTTTACAAATAAAAATAAAGAAGTAAACTTAAATAGAATTAATCTCGAACACAAAATCTCACAAAAATTACGTTTATTTAATCAAACGCGTTTCAACGACAAAGTCGCCATCCTCAGTGATACATGAGCTATGTACTAAACTATGACTAACCTAGAACTGCGCCAACCCCCGTAAGTAGAAGATAGGACACCTGGGTTAAGTAGAAGATAGGACACCTGAGCACTGGGACACTTGAGTTACAAAAGCCATTAGGCCCCTGACGTCACTGGAGATGACGTCATTAGGGTACTAGAGACTTAGGAAACAGAATGTCCTACGTGAAACAGGTGCCCTAAGTTTAGACCCGAACCAGATGTCCTTTATACAATGTTAACTTACCCGAGATCTGCCCTCCTCCGCAGCTCGACGAAGACTAACTAAACTTAAGATATACCTAATCTATAAAGTACAATACTACGTCACAATACTACGTCACAATACTACGTCACATAGCACTATGGGACACCTGAGTACAGATTGACGTCACATAGCGCTATGGGACACCTGAGTACAGATTGATGTCGCATAGCGCTATGGGACACCTGAGTACAGATTGACGTCACATAGCGCTATGGGACACCTGGGCACAGATAGACGTCAGCTCTAGTAACGTCATTATGACGTCTCAAAAAAGACGCCACAACGTCGTCACTGGAAATGACGTCAATGGGGAAGTACTCTATGTTATTATGCTACGTCACCTAACCCCTACATCACACAATATTACAATACACAATAGTACATCAAACAAACTTGTAACTTACCCGAGATCTGCCCTCTTCGAAAGTTCGACGAAGACTAACTAAACTTAAGATATAACCAGCCTATAAAGTACAATACTACGTCACAATACTACGTCACATAGCGCTACGGGACACCATAGCCCAGTTTGACGTCACATAGCGCTTGGGACACCTGACCCCAGAATGACGCCAGCTCTAGTAACGTCATTATGACGTCTCAAAAAAGACGTCACAACGTCGTCACTGGAAATCACGTCAATGGGGAAGTACTCTAGGTTATTATGCTACGTCGCCTAACCCCTACATCACACAATATTACAATACACAATAGTACATCAAACAAACTTGTAACTTACCCGAGATCTGCCCTCTTCGAAAGTTCGACGAAGACTAACTAAACTTAAGATATAACCAGCCTATAAAGTACAATACTGCGTCACAATACTACGTCACAATGCGCTACGGGACACCATAGCCCAGTTTGACGTCACATAGCGCTTGGGACACCTGACCCCAGAATGACGCCAGCTCTAGTAACGTCATTATGGCGTCTCAAAAAAGACGTCACAACGTCGTCACTGGAAATCACGTCAATGGGGAAGTACTCTAGGTTATTATGCTACGTCGCCTAACCCCTACATCACACAATATTACAATACACAATAGTACATCAAACAAACTTGTAACTTACCCGAGATCTGCCCTCTTCGAAAGTTCGACGAAGACTAACTAAACTTAAGATATAACCAGCCTATAAAGTACAATACTACGTCACAATACTACGTCTCATAGCGCTATGGGACACCTGGGCACAGATAGACGTCAGCTCTAGTAACGTCATTATGACGTCTCAAAAAAGACGTCACAACGTCGTCACTGGAAATCACGTCAATGGGGAAGTACTCTATGTTATTATGCTACGTCACCTAACCCCAACATCACACAATATTACAATACATAATATCACATCAAACAAAATTTGTAACTTACAAGAGATCAGACCTCTTCGAAAGTTCGACGAAGACTAAAATAAAAACGAACGATACAATGATTATATAATAATACACTATAAAACCCCTACTGATTGAGGCTGAGAAATAACGTACCATAACACATGTAATAAATATAATAATTAAACATTTATTAAAATATATACAATTAAATCCTATAAGCCACTATCCGGGGAGGCCCCTCATCTTCCCCTCCCCAGCATCCCTAATCCAGCTCCTCGATCATAAATTCAAAGACCTCCCTTTGAGGCCTGGGTGGAACCCTAGGAGGATCTTCCTTTTTCGGTTCCTCTTTTATCTGAAATAAAAATTACCGAAGCTATAAAGGATTGCTACGATAGTCGATAATACAACAGTAATAATACAAAAAAACATAAAAGAATAACCAACCCTGAATTTATAAATGTTTATAACGAAAACATAACATTAATAAAAGTAACACCAAATAATAATAATCAACTTCCGAAATCATAAATGTTTGCTACGACAATTGAAAACATAACATTAATAAAAGTAACACCAAATAATAATAATTCCACCTCCGAATCTGTAAATGATTATAACGAAAAATAAAAACACTTTTGTAATAATATAACACCAAAAATAATAATTTACTTACATGAAACAAGTTAGGGAGTTCCGCCTCTATAAAGTTGTCAACGCAATCGTACATATTGGTTCTGCTCCTCTCGGTAGTTCAAATTAGACTAAGCCTACATATATTGTACATACGCTAACTCCCACCTCTACAGCTAGCGTCACGCTTCCCCCACCGCCAGGTTTTTGAATATACGAAATATTAACTTGACATTTCAGTTGTACCCCTAAACTGAATTAATTCGTATCAATTTTTAATTATGACCGACGACGAATCAGGTAAAAAGTGTAATCTGAATTTCGGCAACAGGATATAAAAACCGCACACTATAAGAATAGACTTATCTGGCAAGTGTTATCAAAAATTCACAAAAATCTATTTATAAACGGAATTAAAAAATCTTTTTTGAATTGAATATAAATAAATGGACGTTCCAATAAACGAACAATCTAGCTGACATAATATATATTTATATCTTAAAACAACAAAATTGGGGAGAAATTTTTAATACCACATTTAAATCCTAAATTCAAATTTTTCCTATTTTAAAAACAAACAAAAATTTCAAAGTGGGAAACTTCATTTTTATTATGGTCTATATTATTCCTGAAAATTTAATAAAGATAAGTACATAAAGGCACAAAAATATAGAAAAAATCAAAACCTAACCTTTTCTCTAAATGCTACTCGTATTCTAGCTTAAACAATAACTGTAAATAATTGAAATCAAGTACTCACATAAAATCGTTTGAAACACTGTAAATTACTATTTACAAAATTTACCGTGAATTATTTAGTCTTCAAAAATAACAATATTATTACTTTATTTAATTAATTACGTTGAAATTAATTTTTCGCAAATGACGAGATATCGTCAGATGGTCCTAAAAGGGTTAAATTTCCATCAGTAACAAGATTTGGTTAAGATACAGTACTTTTGTATCACCCTATACGTAAATAGTCTGACACATGCACCATTCTCACAGTCGTGTAAATTTTTTGCACTAGCAAAGAACATATGGTGTTTGCCAACTACCACACGCATGCACATGTGTTCGTATGAAATAAATTACAACGTGGGAGATATGCGAAAATAAATTACAACGTGGGAGATATGCGAAAATAAATTACAACGTGGGAGACTTGCAAAAATAAATATCCACTTACCAGCATACAAACAGACATCTGTTCACATGTAAGTGCATAGCGTTGGTCTAACATAAATAGACGTGACATTTATAAGCTATCCCCCCTGTAGTCTACATAGCTATCCCTACTATAAAAGCCTCAGTCTCGATTCCCAGTTACCATATCAGTTTCAAGATTGATGCCAGTGATTATGTAAGTAAAATATAACAATAGTTTTTGATTTGAATCGTTACTATAATTATTTAGGATACATTGTTTTTGAAACACGATATATCCATACAGGCATGCGTGTTTGCGAACGCATATTAGTCACGGTTCTATAACTTTCAGGTAAACAAAATAATTGATTGTTTGTGAGCACATATTATATTCATGGTTCTATAACTTTTATATGAGTAAAATATTTGCCAGGATATAATTAATTGTGTGTGTGTGTAGGATCGTACTAGATTATCATCGGTGTACCTTTGTATAATTCGGAACAATACATGTATTCATGTGTATGGTTAGGGAAACAGGATTTTGATTTTTCTGTAGCCACTTTGGTTCCAGTAGTCATCTGAGTAAGTTCAAATCTTCTTGTATATACTTTTATATTTCTATAACAACTATTCATATATATTCAAATCTTTTTGTTTACTCTATGTAATAATTATTCATACGACTATTGATTTTCTTTCATAGTTCGATTGTTTTTACTTTTACTATATCATTTATTCAAATTTATTTATTATATAGTTATATAAGATTTATATTATTGATATATACTCTATTATACGATTATTTGTTCACATTTTTAATTTATTATATACATAAGTTTGATATTTATCTGTGTGTGCTATTGGGGGGCTAATACATTTCTATATATTACCATAGTTTACCTACAAGATATAATGGACCCTATAAACCGTATAAGTACAACGACATCCCATGTTCGAAAATATCGACTTACAGGTACAAAAACGCTTTTCAAATTTAATATTCCACCAAAACATGTTAATACCGTCGATTGGTTAAAACTGGGGTTACAAAAACTAGTTAACGAGATGAAACAAAATGGTAATGAAAATGATAGAATCGGTTTCACGTTCCAAAACGAGAGAATTCAAACACCAGGGTATATTGCATTTAGACCATTAACTGAGATTTCAGTAGATACCCTTTGGGCTGTTATTGGTAGCATAATCCAAAGTGGTACAGTGTCAGGGTCGTGGACTGCTACATTTCAATTAACATGTACAAAAGTTAGCCTACAAGTAGGGTTAGGTCGTAGACGGGGTCTTTATTATAATGACTTTACTGAAGAGTGTAAATCTAGGAAGGGTGTTGTAGTTATAAACAATACAGACAATTTATGTCTACCTAGAGCCCTGGTTGTTGGTATTGCCCACGCTAAAAAAGACCCATATTACAATGCTATTAGACAATACAGATGTAAAAGACAAACAACCGAAGTTCAAAAACTATTAAACGATGCTAATGTAACTATTCCTAAAAACGGCGCCGGTATTGCAGAATTGAAAAAATTCCAGGATCACTTAAAAAACTACAAAATTACTGTTTATCAATATGGGGCTAGGGGTCGTGATATACTATTTGAACAACATATACCTAATGCCGAATATAAAATTAATCTATTGTACAACCAAAATCATTTCAATCTGATAACCAGTCTAACTTCAGCATTTGCGTGTGGGTACTTTTGCGAAAACTGTCACATTCCTTACAACACGATAGGTGATCATGTTTGTTCAAACGTTTGCAGCTCATGTAAGCGTTCACCACCTTGCGAAAAAGATGGTAGCGTTTCAACGTGTGACCAATGTAATAGAAATTTCCTTAATCAGACTTGTTTTAATCAGCACAAGACAACGTTGTGTAACATACTAAAATATTGTCTGAATTGTAATCGTAGTTTTAAAAAGACAAGACAACATCCGAAACATACATGTTATGAGGAATACTGTAGTGTTTGTTCAAAATATAGACCCCCCGGACATCGATGTTATATGAAAATAGATATGAAAAACCCTAAAAAAGACGGATATTTATTGATCTTTTTCGATGTAGAAACGACTCAAGATACACCATCACCCTCAAATCCTGAAGCTAGAGTTCATAAAGTCAATCTGTGTGTTTCACAACAATTTTGTAATTCGTGTCCACATAATTGCCCGACAGAGCATGACAAGTTACACATTTTCAATACCAATCCTGTTAATCAGTTTATGGAGTATATCATGAATGTTCGGAAAAATTTTGCAAATGTATGTATTTTATCGCATTATGGCTCAGGTTTTGATATACAATTTATTTTAAAATATATTCTAGAGGAAACTCAATTCACACCTGAATTGATAACTAGAGGTACCAAGATAATATTACTAGAATTAGATAATGTTCGTTTTATCGATTCCATTAATTATATGCCTATGGCATTATCAAAATTACCTAAAGCTTTCGATTTACCTCCTGAAAAAAATAAGGGGTACTTTCCTCACCTTTTCAATACAAGGGGAAACCAGAACTATTTAGGACCTATGCCGTCTATTGATTTTTACAACAATGATTCCATGTTTGACGAGAGTCGAAAAGATTTTTTAAAATGGTATAATATACAAATTCAGAACAATTACGTTTTTAATCTTCAAGTAGAACTCGTAGCTTATTGTATATCAGACGTTGATATCTTAGCTCAAGCGTGTCTTAAATTTAGACAAATGTTCTTGGATCAATGTAATGTGGACCCTTTTTTAGAAGCCGTCACAATAGCTAGTGCATGTAATCTAGCGTTCAGACGTAATTCCTTAAAAAAGGATACAATCGGAATTTTACCTAGAAAGGGATACAGAATGATTGATAATCAGTCATCTATCGCTTTGCAGTGGTTAACATATAAAGAGGACCAATTAGGAACACAGATAGAACACGTAGGTAGAGGTCGCGAGGTCAAAATTAATGGGATGAGTGTCGACGGAAACTCAAATAACACTATATTTGAATTTCACGGGTGTTACTATCACGGATGCCCCAGCTGTTTTCCTCTAAATCGGGATGAAGAGTTACATAACGATTCAACCGATACATTCAATTTAAGATACGAGAGAACGCAATTAAAAACACAAAGACTTGCGTCAATCGGTTACACTGTAGTTGAAATGTGGGAATGTAGATTTAGGCAACTAAAGAAAGACAAACCTCTCGAGACTGCCTACCTAGAAAAACACCCTGTACTAAATATGTTACCTCTAAACCCACGTGATGCATTTTTTGGTGGTAGAACTGGGAATACAAAATCATATCATTTATGTAAAGAAGGAGAATCCATACATTATGTGGACGTTTGTTCATTATATCCGTGGGTATGTAAGTATGGTAAATATCCTGTAGGACACCCTGAGATTTTCATAGGTAACGAGGCTTGTAAGGCCCAAGGTCTAAACTCTGAAGGGCTCCTAAAATGCAAAATACTGCCTCCAAATAATTTATATTTACCGGTTTTACCTGTAAGAATGAACAACAAATTAATGTTTGTGCTGTGTCGAACCTGTGGAGAAAATGTTAATGCGAATGAATGTTGTCACGATATTGAAGAACGTGCCCTATCGGGTACTTGGGAAATGAGTGAAATCCGTAAAGCTATACAAAAAGGTTACATTATATTGGACATGTATGAGCTTTGGGTGTACAAGATGGCTACTTTTGACAAGGGAGGGCTGTTTACAGATTTTATAAACACTTCTTTTAAAAATAAAACAAGAGGCGTCAGGTTATCCATCGTGGTGTGTGACAGAGCAGGATAAATGTAAATATATCGAAGACTATTTCACACATGAAAGTATTAGACTTGATTCCACTAAAATTGAAAAGAATAGCGGTCTAAGATCGCTTGCAAAATTAATGTTAAATTCATTTTGGGGCAAATTTGGGCAAAAGGAGAATCAATCTAAAGTTAGAATTATAAGGAGATCTAGCGATCTGTTTCAACTATTATGTAGCCCATCCGTTGTAGTATCAAATGTCCAAGAAAATAATGACGAAACGTTATTTGTATCGTGGGAGTATATTGAAGAATCTGCCGACATATTACCTACTGTAAACGTCGTGTTGGCTGCGTTCACTACTAGTCAGGCGCGGCTTAAACTGTATGAACATCTTGATGCTTTAGGCCAACAAGTATTATATTTTGACACAGATAGTGTAATATATCTTTTTAAAGAGGGTAAACATAAAGTAGTTACAGGTGACTATTTAGGCGAAATGACCGATGAACTTACAGAATATGGACCAGATTCATATATCAGTGAGTTTGTCTCGGGAGGTCCCAAAACATATGGATACAAAGTCTCTACAAATACAGGTCAGACCGTTACGGTTTGTAAAATTAAAGGTTTCACACTAAATTTTAGAAATTCGCAGATACTAAACTTTGATTGTTTAAAAAGACTAGTTGACACCGGAGACGATGTTGAGAGCATTAACGAACCAATTTACGTAAGTGGTAATCAAATTAGGAGATCCGTTATTCGTGAAGTTGTTACAATAAATGAAAAGAAAAAATTTAGTATAACAGGTGCTAAAAGAAAGAGATTTGGAGAGTATGATACAGTCCCCTATGGATACAAGACCATGCGTATTTTATAAATAACTGCTATTCTCTAAATTCTATCATTTTCATAATGAATGTGAGACAGGCTATTGCCGCGGAGTTGCATAAACCAGCCCGTAGGCGTTACCCAACCAGAAATGTAACTATAAAAGGTATAAATGACCTGTATCAGGCTGATTTGGTCGAAATGATCCCTTATGCGAGAGAAAATAAAGGGTTCAAGTATATATTGACAATGATAAACTGTTTAACAAAATATGCTTTTGCTGTGCCGTTAAAAACAAAATCAGGCGTTGAAGTAGCTAAATGTTTAGACCCTATACTTAAAAAACATCGTATGAAACATTTGCAAACCGATCAAGGGAAAGAGTTCTTCAACACTCGTGTGAAACAGTTAATGATAAAATATAACATTAATCATTACCATACATACTCTGACAAAAAAGCTTCCATAGTCGAAAGGTTAAATCGTACGTTAAAAAATCTAATGTGGCGTGAATTTACGGCTCGAGGTAGTTATGAATGGCTAACCCTTTTAAAAGAAATATTAAAATCATATAATAATACAGTGCATAGTACCACAGGAATGAAACCGTCTCACGTATTGAAAAAACATGAGAAACTTTTATTACAAAAACTAGATCGTAAAACCGTAAAAGCTATACCAAAATTTAAACTAGATGAAAAAGTTAGAATTTCCAAATTTAAAAAGACGTTCGTTAAAGGTTATTTACCTAATTGGACAAACGAGGTTTTCTCAGTTTACGCTATTGTACCATCAAAACCTATAACTTATATTCTACAAGACTCGAAGGGGGAAATTTTAAAAGGCGGGTTTTATGGTGAAGAATTAAATAGATCAAAAATAGGTAATGTATATCTTGTTGAGAAAGTTATAAAGAAAAGAGGTGATAAGGTCCTTGTGAAATGGCTAGGGTTTGATCAAACCCATAACTCATGGGTAAGTGAAAAGGAAATTGTCAAATAGGATAGGTTAGGTTACGGTTACTGTAGAGTAGTAGAAAAAACTTATATAATGCTCATACAAATCAATTTAACTTCAGTAATACGTCATCATGAGGGTCGAGCACTCGTTGCATACAATGAATATGACGAATTTCGACACTTTTCTCAAGAAAAAGGCTGTAAATAAAAGACACAGCTCATTACTCCCAAACACAATCAGAGCATTACTCTGCGGACCGTCAAATTGCGGGAAGACAAACGTTATATTTAACTTGCTTTTTGAACCTAACGGGTTGAAATTTGCTTATGTTTACATATTTTCAAAACTCCTTCACCAACCAAAGTACAAGTTCCTGGAAAAGATTCTTGAAAATTCTGACGTCGGATACTACCCATTCACCGATAATGAATTCGTAATCCCGCCAAACGAAGCCGAACCAAACTCTATAATGATATTTGATGATATCGCTTGTGAAAAACATAACAATATACGTGCTTATTTTACTATGGGGCGTCATAATAACATTGACTCTTTCTATTTAGGTCAATCTGACAGTAATATCCCAAAACACTTGATTCGTGATAATGCAAACCTTTTGATAGTATTTAAACAGGATGATCTGAACCTACGCCACATTTACAAAGATCACGTCAATACAGACGTTTCATTTGACGCGTTTAGAAATATTTGTGCTATTGCCTGGGGAGATAAACACGGTTTTATTGTGATAGATAAAGATAGTGAAAAAGAAACTGGTCGTTACAGAATTGGTTTTGACCGTTTTATTAAAGATATATAATGCGTATATTCACGTATAATGATATACGGCCTTTTGCCAACATTTGTAAATTGCATAATCCAAAATCAAATTTATGTTCATGGTATTATACGGACAGAAAACAGTTTTGTGGAAACTATTGTAGTAGATCTGGTAGATATGGTGATATATTCAACAGAAGATGTTGGAGACATAAAAGGCGGGGAGGTCACAGTAAAAGTTTACCACCTTTGGTTATACTCATGATTACCTCGGCTGACAGGATTTCCAATAGGGAAATATGGTTGAAATTTCTAAGCGAGTGTGAAAAAAACGGTGTGCCTATTGAACTTGTTATATATAACGAACATATGTTGAAAGGCACAGTGAGACACCCTCAAAATATGATTTCGAGGTTTAGACCTTTCCCCGATTTGTTCAATACAGCTGTCACCCCCTCCCACGGAGGGGTGGGATATATGAACGTGTATTTGAATATGTTACAGTAAGGAAGCTCCTTACCTTTCACTTCCAAATGTGTAGTTGTCACAGAGAGAACTATACCTATACGTGGGCCTATAGCTCTATATAGAAAGGCTTTAAAGACACAGTGCTGTATCGACATTAGTTACAATGTAAAGTTCGGTTCTCCCCCCATCCTACCTAAACGAACCAGAGGTAAACAGTTTGAAGCTGTAAACAATAAGGCTCAAGGCTTGTTCACTGTAGAGTTTCTTAAGGAAGCCTTACCTACAGTACCTCAACAATGTGTTCATTTCGGGCTATCCTTTGACGGTATCAATTATACTGTAACTAACCAAAAATTGTTACAGTCTTGGATGAAATATACGGGCTCAAATTTGGACGAATTTTTATTATTAAACTCGTATCTGCTTAGTGAGCAAAGTGTTCAGCCTATAGCTAAACTTAAAAAGTTTATGGAGGACACACCAAAGAATGATTATCTCTTTGTAGCCGAAATAGCTCAATGGCGTGATAATCTAAAACGAACCTTTATATTTAAAAGTACGGACAAAATCGAGCACATTCCTCGTTTTGACAAGGACACGTACGGATACCTGAAAGGGTTGCAGTGGAGTGCTAACATATTGAAAGCATCAGCTGGTGATATAATAAAGTTCCTCCTGACTAGAAAACAATATCCGTGTTTCTTCAGATCTATAGAATTACCATGACGTCATCTAACCTTACAGCGGAGATATCACGGTTAAGAGAGGTTATTAAAAAAAATATCGGGCTATACGTCAAGGCGAAGCTTATACAGAGGTGCTGCTCAATAAACAATACAGCCCTATACTTAAAGAGTTGTCAAAAATAAAGGGGTCGCCGTCTACACCCTATGTCAAAGGCGAGGTTAAGGACGAGGTTAAGGACGTGATCAGCCCTGAGGAGAGGGGAGGGGAGGAGGAGGATGAGGAGGTGGAGGAGGGGAATTTGTGGGGTTCTCCTAGTTTTATGGATACTGAAATAATTGCCGAGAGTCCGGACCAACCAGGACCCAGTGTAAGGGAACTATTGTCAACACCTGAAGGGCAAAGTACATCTGAAAATTGGGTAAACAGTAATTTCAAACATCCACTGGCACGAAAATATATGCTTATAATGATGAAAGATACCGCCAGAAGTCAAATTATAGACCACAGTTACGGACCGAAAATCGAAGACAACTCTATGACGATCGGTAACAAGACTCTTCAGTTGTCGGACGATGGTGAAATTATAATTGACGGAATACACTATAATGGGACGCCCGGGTTGTACGAGTTGGTGTTTAAACGTTTACCAGATGATGAAATATATACCGATGCCGATTTACGAGCGTATAGAGATATCTGTTTGAGATCCAGTGCACACAAGAGATCATACAATCCGAACGAAGTAGTTAATCGTAACAGATCTCTAAAATATAGAAACATTATAGAGCCGTTATTCCCTTCTAAAACAATCACAGGGAGAGGATATTCATATTGGGACAACCCCAATGAACTTTGTAACCGACTAAGACTCTTATTGGCCTCTATAGATGCTGGTCATACAGGGCATGCTAACGAAATAGCCTCCATCATTGAAGAACTAAGGGAAGCTGGGATTATAAAAGGTTCTGGAAATAGAAAAATTAGATCATTAATAAAATGAGCGTCGACAAGTTTGGACGATACTCTGAGCTTAGTAAGACTCGTTCAGTGTCAGGGTCTAGAGTTACAGGATATGACCTTACACCTGAGGGAAACTACGACATAAGGGGCAAAATCTTAAGTAATGTAGCCAGCCCTAAAACTAAAAAAGATGCCGTTAACCTAGAAACTCTAGAGAAAAATTGTCTAACTTTTAACAAAAAAATAAAAAAATATCATACAAAGGGTGTACCTTTGGGAGGTCTGGGGGTGGCCAAAGACGTTGATGATGCCGTAACAAAAGGTTATCTCGAGTCCCTAATTCCAATCAAACTTATGACCGAGTATTCTGTTAATCATAATAGGATACAAGATGTAGGCAAACCTGTGGGAAATGGTGATGCTGTTAACGTTATATACGCGAAGGAAAATTTTATCGTAAAGAACGGAGAGGGCTTATTTGATGCCAGTAACTCTAGAATCATTAATGTAGAAACGCCTAGTGGTAAAGAGGATGCTGTCAACAAACAGTACGTTGACAATAGACTGCCACTAAATGACGGTCAATCATGTAATTTTGCGCAAAAAAGAGTAGCAAAAATCGGCTCTCCATTATTTATGGATGATGCGGTCAATTTAGCTTTTCTTATAAATAATACTGTGCATTTACTCCCGTTTGGTGAGATATTCAGTGCTAACAGTAAGAAAATAAGTGGTTTACTTGACGGTACGTCTGATGTAGATGCAGTCAATTTGCGACAGTTGAAAAAATATATTCACGATATGTATGAATGGTTAAATACAAATGTATTACTCAAAAATCAAAAAGACGACAGTTTTAATGCCGAGGCAAAACGTATTTGTAATGTCGCTCGTGGTACTTCAACAGCGGATGCTGTTACAGTCCAACAATTAGCCGAAGCTATTAAGTCTGCAGAATTCAACTTTGTTCACGGTATTGAACTTACCGAAGCTAGTTTGAAAAGATTCATTAACACGGAATTGATTCAACTTGCACGTGCCATTAAAACAAAATACAGTAAAGAAACTATTCCTAAAGAAGGGGTAAAGAACTGGAGATCGCTATGGGGCGCAGAGGATAAGGATGTAGAATAAATATCTAAACAATTTGTTGATTAAACTCATTCGTAAATATGACTTTGAACAGAGCGTTTGTCTTCTTTGTGTTTTGTCACTGTACAATTCTCGCTGAAGAATTCGGCAGTGACAGCTACAGTACAACACCTGAAACGCTAGATGTGACGCTATATGGCCGCTGTGGTTATAAAGATTGTGTTAATCCGCTTGATGCCTCGAGGCTGTTTAAATGGAGTAATACTACGCTCTCATGGTACGTGTACGGTGGTGGTAACCGTGAACTAACGAAAACTGTTCAGTACGCTTTCAATTTATGGAGTAGGCATTCTAATTTAAAGTTTTATCGGTGCAGCTCTACACCCAACATAGTCATTTCTTTTGCTGAAAGGGATCATTTGAATTTGGTTAATGGCGCTACAAAGTGTTTTAGCGATTTTGACGGTACAGGTTCGGTTCTTGCACACGCAACACTACCCACACCGACCACTATGCAAACGGAAATTCATTTCGATACGGATGAGAATTGGGACTTTAGCATGAATCGACCTTTGGATGGCCATCAATCTTTCTATACAGTCCTTTTACACGAAATCGGACACGCTCTTGGCCTACACCATTCGCCTGTTTTAAATTCCACAATGTATCGCTATTCTAT
This sequence comes from Aphrophora alni, assembly GCA_963513935.1. Lineage (NCBI taxonomy): Eukaryota > Metazoa > Arthropoda > Insecta > Hemiptera > Aphrophoridae > Aphrophora > Aphrophora alni. The sequence continues at coordinate 43,869,905 of OY740774.1, forward strand.
TATACCTAGTTACATTGTAGACATGTATCAAATAGATCTCTCCCCAGATACAATTAACAGTATTCAACAACTATACGGTCCTAGGATAACCACTACCACTACAACAACAACAACAACAACAACAACTACAGCTCCCACTACCACTACCACAACAACAAGACGGTCAAAAAATACCATTACTACAGAGACGGCTCTTCCTAATCTATGTAGTATAAGACGTAAAGTAAATACAGTTTTAATAGCCAATAATCACTTATATCTGTTTTATGGGAAATATGTATGGATAATACATCTGGACAAAGCTAAAAGAGACTTGAACATAACACCGTTAATGATAACGGACTGGCTGGATTATTTACCAACAAATTTTGACGGTGTAACCTCTGTTTATCAGGCGCCTAATAACGATATAGTTTTAGTATCAAACGTGACCGTGTATCTTATTGAATACCCAAGTTTACAGAGAAAGTATGTGTATAAACTCGATGATTGGTTGAGGAGAAAGGTTAAAAGGTTAAACGCAGTACTTAATGGTAATCAGGGTAGGACTTTGGTATTTTACGATAACACATATGTTATGAGATATGATGATTGTGCACGTCAAAGTCTGTATGAAGGCAGAATAACCGATCTTTACACTGGTCTACCAAATACTATAAGTGGCGGTTTCAGATATATGGACGGTAATCTTTACTTTTTTGGTGAAAATAACGTGTACGCATACAATGAGTTTTTAGGTTATGTGACGGGGGTTTATACTGATATATTTGATGTATTCAAAATTACATGTATGAAGGAGGAGCGTCTCAAGGACTTGTACACCTTAATATGGGATATATTTTACTCTTAATAGAACGCAACTCACCTTTTTGATCAGTATATAAATGGGTGCGAAACAAGCAACATCTATTAGACGTCGAAAGTCAAAGAGAAAAGGTTGTGGTCTTGTATCCTCGTTATTAAGTGTAGGTGATAAGGTGTTGAATAAAGCAGTTGATTTATTACCCGTTGAACTACATTTACCGTCTTACAACTATTGCGGTCCAGGTACAAAACTTGCCAAACGTCTTGCTCGTGGAGATAAAGGTGTGAACCCCTTGGACGAAGCTTGTAAGGAACACGATATAGCATATAGTAGATACGGTGATTCAGAAAGACGTAGGGGAGCTGATAAAATACTTGCTGGAAAGGCTTGGGGTAGAGTTAAAGCAGGGGACGCATCTTTGGGTGAACGTGCCGCCGCTTTGGCTGTAGCAGCTGCAATGAAGGCTAAAACAAAATTAGGGGGTGGAAAGAGGAAAAAGGGAAAACGTACAGTACAACAACTATTGAAACAGTTAAAGGGGAAGGGTCTTTACTTGAAACCATATAAGAAAGGTGGTGGTGGTAAGAAAAAGCGTAGGAGAGGTAAAAAAAAACGTTGTTAGATTCATTACCAAATAGACCATTAACAAATATTGATTTGGAGAAATATGTCTTGAAACTAAGAATCCCTTATTTTAGAGGCGTCTACATGAGAGACAGTCTTCCCTCGAAGCCTTTGAAAAATGAAAATGCTATTGTAAACCTAGATAGTATCAACGGTGAAGGTACACATTGGGTGTGTTATAAAAAACGAGGTAATAGTGTAGAGTATTTCGACAGTTTTGGAAATCTTAGACCGCCAAACGAGTTGACTAGGTACTTTGGTACGGATGCTAATATCAACTATAACTATAAAAGACATCAAAGCGATAACTCAGTCGTGTGCGGACATTTGTGTCTAAAGTTTCTATCATGAGTATCGTTTTAAGTGGTAATAGTTCTACAATTTCGTGTGATTTCTTTCCTCCAGTTGAGTTGGATGATGGTGAGTGGGAGGTTGGTCTCATTGACTTTGCCACTTACAATTCAATCCCTAATATAGTGGAGGGTATTAATAATAAATTTTACCTCGGCAAAGATCCAAAAGATAAAGATAGTGTTGAATTGAACATTAGTATACCTACCGGCCCATATGAAATCGAGGATATTGAAAGATATATCAAGTCACAATTGCCAGCGAAGGATGGATTAACCCTAAAACCCAACAATAATACATTGAAAGCTGAGATAAAGTGTTCTAGGCTAATTCGGTTTAAAGAGGACTCTATCGGGAAATTACTCGGTTTTAAGGTCGGTGACCTTGCAGCTAATGCTAAACATGAATCTGATTTACCAGTTGATGTAATTAAAGTGAATGTTATTCGTATAGAGTGTAATATTGTGAAGGGGTCATTTCAAAACGGTACAGAGTGTCATGTTATACACGAGTTTTACCCACAAGTACCTCCAGGATACAAGATTGTGGACATTCCACCAACAATAATATATTTACCTGTCAAAGTAAAAACTATTCATAATATCACAGTAAGTTTAACAGATCAGATCGGTGCTCCTGTAGATTTCAGAGGGGAGACTGTGTCTGTCAGATTACACTTACGACGGAATGGGTCTCGTATTTAACGACCGTCAGTATAAAAAAGACGTCAGTATAAGTCGACCCCTAGCCGAGTTAACACGACGGAATATTCTGTTCCTTAGATCGTTAGGATTCAAGGTTAAAAATGGAACTACTGGCAATAGATAATGCTGCGAATTACGATGACGTCATCACAGGTCTTGAATACCATTCTCACAGACCATACGCGTCCTCTACTTATGGCAATAACGATGAAATTCGTATCCCAATAAATCAACAGGATGTTATTACAGTCCCTTTTGAAAGTTTGTTACATATCAAGGGTAAATTGAGTGGGACGAAGGCTGACAGTACAGCTGCATCTGTAAAGCTTGTTAACAATGCAGTAGCGTTCTTATTCGATGACATTAGATATGAGATAGCTGCTAACGAAGTGGACCGTACAAGAAATGTCGGAATTACAAGTATAATGAAAAATCTATTATCGTTACGTGAACATGAGAAGAATAAGTTAGGTAACGCGGGATGGTTGGGTATTGGTGAAACAAAAGAGGTTGAAGAATTTACTCTCTCTGTACCATTGAAGCTGTTGATGGGGTTCTTTGAGGACTACAAGAGGATAGTAGTGAATGTGAAACAAGAACTTATACTATTACGATCAGCCACTGATTGGAATGATATCTACAGTGACAATGCTACGGACATAAAGCTTGAGATACTCAGTATACACTGGAGAGTTCCTCACCTAACAGTAACCGATACTTTTGGATTGAAAATTTTGAAAATGATAGAACGTGACAGTCCTGTACACATACCTTTCCGTACTTGGGAAATTTACGAATATCCAACATTGCCCTAATCGACACAAATTTCTTGGACCGTTAAGACAGCTAATCAGCTGGAAAAACCTCGTTATGTTATATTGGGCTTCCAAAAAGATAGAAAGAATAAAATAAATGCAGATGCTACTTTGTTTGACAGATGTAATGTTACAAATGTAAAACTGTATCTCAATTCACAATATTTCCCTTACGACAACTTGCACGGCGACGTTTCGATCATGTATGAGATGTATGCAAGATTTCTAAAATCCTATTATGGAAAGGAACCGTCTCCGTATCTCAGTTTGGACCAATTTTGGGATAAAGCTCCGATTTTTGTAATTGATTGTTCTAAACAGAATGATTCTATTAAATCAGGTCCTGTGGATGTGAGACTAGAAATTGAGGCTTCCGCAAATATACCTGCAAATACTTCAGCCTACTGTCTCATTCTACATGACTCACATATTGTATATACTCTCCTCTCGGGTAACGTTAAAAAAGTTAATGTGTAATTGTTGTATACTGACATCGTATATTTGCTTTCTGCGCATGCGCGGTCATTGATATATAAAACTGTTCATGTTTGAACCTGTTCATTCAGTGAAGAGACATCATGAGTATATACGATTCGTTTCCAGGGAGTGTTTACGCATTCTTCAGGTTAGTGCCTACAGATCAAATAGAGGAATTTAATGACTTGATTGAGAAACTTTACTCGTTTGTTGGTAAAGACCCGAAAGAGTTTCACGGAGAATTGTGTGAAATATTCTATTATGATTTACATAAGGATAAAAATTATATAGTTGAATTGGAGCAAATATCTAGCCGTGTTTATGAAAATTTAACTGATAGGTATGACGGTGATCTTTGTCGGTATGCTTATGGTGATTGCGTATTGGTGGGTGGGGTAGGTGTGGTTGATACTTACGGATATTTGTCCTCTTGTAAAGAGTATATAAATGGTAAATTAACATACTACCAATTTGATTTTGATGACCCGAGGTTACACGATTTTCCTCTCATACTATACCATCTTGTTGGTGATGAGAAGGAACATATATTTATTGAAGAATTTGAGGATATAATTAACGGTGGAATTGTATTTGAGGAGGAGGGGGGATAAATAAGGGTGGGGAAGTACATAGGGCGCGAGTTTCATTCAAAAAGGTTATTTGTAGTCATGGAGTCAACGAGTACAGACGTAAATGTGAACGTCTCCACCGTGGAGGATATTGACGAGCTCGTAAAAATACCTAACTTTCAGCTCGGGGTTTTTTTAAAGACTGTACATTTTTTAAATAAAGAATGTTCAAAATTCGTATCAGTTGGTTTATTTCAACATACAGGATGTGAAATCGGTGTGCTTATACATGGTGGTATGAATTTTGTGTTTTTTACACAAGAGTTGTTTAATGAAGTATTACTACTTATTAAAGGTTCTCACATTACTGCTGCATTAGGTGAAAAAAGTAATCGTAGATTCACCTTGAGCTGTGGCGAGATTGTGGTTAAATCTATTTTTGGTATTCGTTATGTTACATTTAACGACGAGCGACGAACCTTAACCTTGAACGAATCGGAGTGGGGGGCGTTTGAAGACTCTATTCCTGTTGTGACACGTCGTATTTCTGAATTATTTTATTTTGAAAACGAAATGAAAGCATACATCAATGAGAACCTAGCCGCGGACGAGATAGTACCTAGCAGTTTACCTGAGGCTGACAGACTATACGACGAAATTACACTGTTTAAACATGGAGTACGCCGTGGTTGAGTTTCACGCGTTTATGGATAATGATAATAACTATATTATTAAAGAACTTGCAATTGTGAGCAATCACTTTTTTAGTGTTACTGTATTTAAACCTCCGTACAGTTTTTAGGGATTGAATAGTAAAGCTCAAAGGACAGCACGTTGGTTACAAAGACATCACCATTGTATACGGTGGGGAGAAGGAGGCGTGACTTATAATGAAGATTTAATACGTATACTGTGTAAACCTTTCGCTATTTTATATACTAAAGGGTTAGAGAAAGCAAAATTCCTAAGACGGTTCCACAGGAACGTGCTAGAGGTGGATTCGCAGTGTAAAGTCTCTGAGAGAGTAGATTTCAATTGTGTTTTATCAAAGCATAATAAAAAAGATAGTAAATGTGCATTGCGTAGTGCTAAATGTTACTATGATTGTCTAAAGAGTGTGTGTGTCTAACGGTCCCTGGCGTGGAGTTAAGTCTCCCGTAAACCGTTATCGTCCCTGGCGTGGAGTTAAGTCTCCCGTAAACCGGTAAGGTCCCTGGCGTGGAGTTAAGTCTCCCGTAAACCTTTGAATGTCATAGTAATACATAGCACGACTATGCACAAAAAAAAATAAAAAAAGTTAAATACAAAAAAATTAAAAAAAGTTAAATACAAAAAAAAATAACAAAAGTAAAAATACTAAAAAAATAAAAAAGTAAAAATACAAAAATAATTTGGGGGCCGCATTTTGTAATGGAGTGGCGGTCACAGGAAATAGCGTTGGTTTGGAGCTATTTCCACAAGGGGTAAGCCTTCTGCTTACCCCGGCTTGTAATGTGGGCTCTGATACGGCTTTACTGTACCAGATGACGGTTCCAACCCCGTAGAACACAGAGGACAAGTTGTTTAGTATTTTTATACTAACAAATTACTTTCTGATTTTTCAGATAATGGAGATGTATCTTTGCAAGACTTTGGAGACTTACGTGTGCTGCGGTAACGCCTGTAAGGCTATATCCGTAAAAGATGTGGTGTTTTATAGTGTATTATTATATAATCATTGTATCGTTCGTTTTTATTTTAGTCTTCGTCGAGATGTCGAGGTGGACGGATCTCTTGTAAGTTACAAATTTTGTTTGATGTACTATTATGTATTGTAATATTGTGTGATGTAGGGGTTAGGTGACGCAGCATAGTAACATAGAGTAATTCCCCATTGACGTCATTTCCAGTGACGACGTTGTGGCGTCTTTTTTGAGACGTCATAATGACGTTACTAGAGCTGACGTCTATCTGTGCCCAGGTGTCCCATAGCGCTATGTGACGTCAATCTGTACTCAGGTGTCCCATAGCGCTATGCGACATCAATCTGTACTCAGGTGTCCCATAGCGCTATGTGACGTCAATCTGTACTCAGGTGTCCCATAGTGCTATGTGACGTAGTATTGTGACGTAGTATTGTGACGTAGTATTGTACTTTATAGATTAGGTATATCTTAAGTTTAGTTAGTCTTCGTCGAGCTGCCGAGGAGGGCAGATCTCGGGTAAGTTAACATTCTATAAAGGACATCTGGTTCGGGTCTAAACTTAGGGCACCTGTTTCACGTAGGGCATTCTGTTTCCTAAGTCTCTAGTACCCTAATGACGTCATCTCCAGTGACGTCAGGGGCCTAATGGCTTTTGTAACTCAAGTGTCCCAGTGCTCAGGTGTCCTATCTTCTACTTAACCCAGGTGTCCTATCTTCTACTCCCGTATTATACAAATTAGATGCATGGGTAACTTTTTATATTTACAAGTGCCATAAAATAAATGTAAATAATGAATTAGGGCCGGTAAAAAATTCTACATTTATTTCAAATATAAAATGTATTGTTAGATATAAGATAAGTTAAGAATATTGTATTAGTTACATGTTAACTTTATGTTATTTAGAATGACGCGAGGAACTTTTGAACGTCCTAATATTAGAAAGTAGTTGAAGGCCACGCCCATTTATATTTATAAATACGGGGGTTGGCACAGTGCTAGAATAGTTATAATTTATTTATTGTAGCTTATATATTATCACTGCAGATGGCGACTTTGTTGTTGAAACGCCTTTGATTAAGTAAACGTAATTTTTGCGAGATCTTGTGTTCCAGTTTTATTCTATCTAATAACTTATTTAGAAGTAAACTAATATTTAGTCTTCGAGGGCAAATAAAAAAATATATATTGATATTTTGTGTTTTTGAAATAGATATTGATATTCTATAATAGTAGCAATACTAACTTGTAGTGAATGGCTTTCTATATGAGCTCTTGTTTTAGTTTGAGGATGAAACCCTTGGAGGGGGGGTGATAAGAAGTAAATAAACAATTTCAAACGGGCATACGGTAAGAAAATACGTCAATTTATATAACTTTGGGATAGAAGGGAAATGACACGATGTATTTTTTAATTGTACAACCATAACTAAAATGGCGCCCGTTAACCTGATTGAATTAGCATTTATAAAAAGGAAACTGTAACTCTGCACCTTAACTTTATGTTATATGATATTCGGTTTTAGGTTTAAGAGAATGGTTTTATGATTTAGATAGTAGATTTTAATAACTCCTGAAATGGAAATACGGTCGATTAAGGAGTATTTCTTAACCAAATAGGCTATTCAGTTTCACTCCTGGACCAAGCTAATGGTAATGAAAATTTTATTTCAAATCATTATGATTATATGCGTAATTATACGGATCTACGCCCTGTTGTAATACTCTGTCAGGAGTTATTAAATAGTAACATGTAAATTCATGATGAAATGATTTTATTATAATAATGCAATTACGATTACGATTATGGCCGCAATTTCGGGTTGTAACGTCAGAAATTAACATGATCTAATATAATGTGCCTCAAATCACAATAAACCACGTAACCATATATCCTATTTAATCATTTAAGCCATGCCTAGTGATGGGTCTATATAGTCACTCATATCTGAGAAAACAGTCAGAAACAATATCTCAATGTAATATCCTATTTAGTTGTCTTAATAAAATATTGTTGTTGATCTCAATTTTTAGTTATAATAAAGAAAGTATAATCTCTACGTCGTTTATATTCTATCGTAAAGCTTTTATTCAAACGTCTCCTCAACATAAAGAAAATTTTCACAGATAGTATTTACATATCGTTATGAATAGGAACTATAAGTAGAGAGAGAGAGAGAGAGAGAGAGAGAGAGAGAGAGGAGAGAGAGAGAGAGAGAGAGAGAGAGAGAGAGAGAGAGAGAGAGAGAGAGAGAGAGAGAGAGGAGAGAGAGAGAGAGAGAGAGAGAGAGAGAGAGAGAGAGAGAGAGAGAGAGAGAGAGAGAGAGAGAGAGAGAGAGAGAGAGAGAGAGAGAGAGAGAGAGAGAGAGAGAGAGAGAGAGAGAGAGAGAGAGAGAGAGAGAGAGAGAGAGAGAGAGAGAGAGAGAGAGAGAGAGAGAGAGAGAGAGAGAGAGAGAGAGAGAGAGAGAGAGAGAGAGAGAGAGGAGAGAGAGAGAGAGAGAGAGAGAGAGAGAGAGAGTGCAAGGTTCTTATCAATCCCTATGGTCATATCACAAATGGCGATACAAATGATTACAATTATTTATTGAATATCCTTCTCTCATTACCTGTGCTAAACTGAGATCATCTTGGAAGGATTTAAGCTAAAGGAAAGCTAAAGGAATTATTACTTAAGCTATGTTCCGCTAATTCTATTGAAATTCAATAATTTCATGAAATGAAGACCTTAAAAAAAATATTGTCTCCTACATTTATAGTAGAGGAGTGACTGCAAAATTTACAATTGATATTTGGTAAATGTCGAAGGATGATGATTGCGGATGAAAAGGTTTTATTAAAAACTCCAATAAAATATATTTCAATAAATTGGATGTATGTATATTTTCCACAAAATTAAAACATGAACAAGACTAAAGGGAAGTTTATGTCTTTATTTTTATATATAAAATTGTGTTAACTAAAACAGTTTCTATTATATAATATTTCTTTGACTATAAATATGATTAAATACTTATGATTACCTCGCATCAGACAACGATATGTTATCTTACTTCAAAACTTAAATTATATTTATTTATATTTATACTGACTCAAAACAAACTTATTTTAGTTTACAACTTTTATAATATTTGACGTCAAATACTAGTCAAAAATACTATAAGCGTGTATCAGAGACTTCTTGTCATAACATGTACATGAATATTGTCAAAATATAAAGTCAACGATAGGTCTAAAACCCTGTTAAAATTGTAATAGTCCACTGTTGCTTAATAACTGATATATTTCAGCATCTTTAAATACAATTCTCTAGAATTATTAATATTAAGTGTAATATTACAATCACTGACGACCGTAATAAATTTAAAACCATAAAAAACTACTGTCAATATTATGACGAGGATTAAATGTACGTTTAAAAGTGTAGAATTTATTTATGTATCAAAAGTGTATACTTCATTCAAACAAATAATTTCCTTACCTAAACAGTTATTTCCATATCTATATATTCCTACCGCTTATAACTTCATATTACAGTAAACAAGTATTTTTTTCTATAAATAAATCCACGAATCTCCTTTAGGAGTAGGGTGATGGGCATCAGAGCGAGGAAATAATTGTTGTGTGAAATTACGTTCACCTTTTACAAGATAAAACATTTTTTAGGTTGTTTTTCCACATAAAAATCTGTTCAGTAGCTGAAAGTGTAATTTACCACTACATTGTTTTTATGTTTGATTAAGTTTAACCAATTAGTTCTGAGTTTATTTGATATTTATTGTTGGTAATGTTTGAGTAAAACATGATATTATAAACTTATTATCTACATGGCGCAGTCGTCACAACCAACTCTAAAACAATCAGTTATTAAGGACATTTTCAAATTAAACAATCAATTTTCCCAATTCGGCGGTGAGTGTAATTTGGTATTAAACTTTAAAAGTTTTAAAGTACGACATTTTAAATTTTCTAGACTGTACTTCTAGAACAAATACTCGAGAAGAAATTAGTTTTTTATTAAATCACAAAGACAATGAGACATTTTTTAATTGATTGCCCTATTCTGTGAGTTGTTACATCAAACAACCTTTTATACGTGTATAATAGTGAAATTAGTGATGTAAATTAATTTATGTTTAGGTAAATATGCTTCTTGCGAAGACTAACAATAACGTCGCATTTGGAATATAAATATTTGAACGTAATATTTTGTTTACAAGTAATAACTGTTATATTAATTGTATGGTCAATCTATATATAGTGAATCTATATACTATAATAAGAATTATGGTTTACCCATGTAACAATCTATAATAATATTCCAATAACAATAATTATTTATTACATATACTTCAAGAAATATAATTTGTAGACTTAAATTTAATTAGTTAATTCATAAACTTACCACTTGGTCATGAAACTTGATCAACTTGTAACAGCACTTAAAGATAATTAGCTCTTAAAATCACCAAGTTTATGAACAACTTGAACTTGGATATACAGACAAGTCTGACAAAATTACCGTAACCATATCCTTGTGCTGTTTGAAATTATTTCTATCATCTTAAGTGGTTATAAGCCTCACCACAATTCACCAGTGTATTTAAGCTAAATATTGTGTCTTAGGAATTTATATGAGTTTTATATTACAATATATAAAGGGATAATTTGTTGAGTTAATTTATGTCAATAAAACTGTGAATGTACATAGTCGTGAAGAAAGTTATATTATCATTTTATGTCTTAAACTTTGGTGTTTTAACTATTGAAACATCATTATAAAGAGTTTGACTATATGGGTTTGTGTAATATATACGTTCCTTGACTTGTTGAATAAAATATAAATGTGAATACACCGTTAAAATGTTAGAAAATTATTTTAAGCAACTTGTTTGTCAACTTGATGTAAGTAAAGCAGATCTTTTAAATGGAAAGTTGATGTTATAAGCGACGTAGTATATGATCAATTTTATTTTTAGATTAAAGGGACTTAATTAAATTTAAATATATATTACGTTTTTGTTTGTTTGTATAGCCATTTTATATTTTAATATAATATTATTTCTTTAAACTGTAAAGGTTACAGATTTAACTGTAAAATAAAATAATTTCGTATTTTAAATATATTTTATATTAATGTTAACAAATGCAATTGTTATTATTAATATTATAGTCATTTTATTTACACACACAATTTAGTAAGACGAAGGTCCAAATTAATAATTCAAATATAGCTAAATTATTATAAAAAATCATAATCTTAAGTTTTTTTATTATTTTTTTTTTAATTTACTCAAATTAAACTTACAGAGAAGTCATATAAAATTTAATCACATAAAGAAAGCTCGCAGTAACAAATATTATGATTCCTACGTTTAAAATCCAAAACCTTTTATGTAATCATATGAAACAAGTTGTGTTTCGCCATCACGATATATCTTAATACAAGAAATCCTCTAAATTAAATACCCAAAATTGGTTTTTTGGACCTTGAATAAATATATAATTTTACTCGTAGTACAATGGATCTTATCCAATAGAGTAAGTTTGTTTTAAACAGTTGTTATGTAAGTTCTTGGAACCTTGTGATACTGTATACTACTTCTAAAATTCGACTAGCGACAAAACGGGCCATTGAGAAGTGTGTATATTGTCGGCAAATAGTTAAATCAGACATTGTATGCAATCTCTAGATATTATATTATTTGCCGAAAGTTTACAAACCAAGTATGAAATCAAATAATACCTTATTCGTTGCCTAAACATTCTATAGAATTCCCATTTTACATAAAGTTAGGCAGAGTTTGGAATACCGGTTTTCATTGGCTTTCAGTTAAATTATGTTAGGTTAGTTTAGGTTGGCTTCCTTTTCTTCAATAAATATTCAATGCTCACATACATGGTTTTCTCCATTTCATGTGTTTTATATTGTGAATACGTAATTCTCAAATTGAATCTATTTATTTATTACTTTGCCTGATGAATCTTAGGTATTTTACACACTTCCTTTGTAAAAATATATATAAAATACTAAATTTCATACTTTGCAAAAAAAGATTAGGCAGTGTATAGAATGCCTGGGTATTTAATAGGATACGTGGGTTTTATACATTTGAGGTAACATCCATTATAAATGTCTTCACTCTCATTGTTCGTGTCAAAGTTTCGGGCCTGGTAGGTGTGGAAGGATGAACAAATACACCTAAAAATATACGAAAGATCTTTATCGAGATATATGGGACTCGGTCCTGCCAAATTTTATAATTATAAGAAAACTTTATTTTATGTTTAAAATATAACTTGTGATATGAACAGAAAACACTTTGACATATTTATTTAGATTTCTTTCAATTTCAAAAAACATTGATTATGAGCGCAATATAGCCCACAAATAAATGTCATGTTTCTATATTAACTTATTGGCTGTTATTGTGACGACAGTAACAAAGACAAAATGTACAATAAACGTTTTCGGTTTCCTATCGCCGTGAAACGTTAATATTAGTAATAAAAACCAAGTAGAAATTTCGAACGATTTACCAAACTAATCCTATACGTCGTATATTGGGTAAATAAATATACATTTTAGTTAAAAGCAAAAATTACGGTTTTTAGTATTTTTTATAGTTTTGTTTACACATGAAATTTTGCAAAATTATCGCACGAAATGTCTTTTATTTATATATTCAAACAAATTACGCTTCACAAATTTATCGCAATTTAACTCTGTAATTGTCCTCTTTAAAAAGCTCCTGGTACTTTTTTACATACTGACAATTACATGTAAAATATACGTTAAAAAAATTGTTGCAGTTTTAAATATCATAGCTACCAAAGTTGGGTTCAAAGTTCATTATTTGATCACCTGGATTTAATTTATTATGTTATCTTAGATTGTGTTTATATTGATATTCAACAATGAACGCAGAATTTCTACGAGTGACAGTTCCGTAGACGTTACACAAATGTGAACATAAACCATGAATTCGTCCTTTGAATCGATATTTGTATAAAGTACTTTGTTTGAGTTATAAATAGTTTCACATCATTAATCGTAATTGATTAAAATATATCCATTACTTCAAGGGTCTTGAAAGAGATCCCTCCCGCTCGGTAAACCAATTAAATAGTTCTGTCTACGTTGTCAGTTCGAACTCTAAATCTATACTATTCTAATTAAAAGGTTAATTTTTATAAATACTACTTTAATAAAAGATATTTACCATTTTTAGATACACAATAGGTTTTATCAATATTTATGACGACAGGGACTTTTGCAGCCTTTGGCCAACAAACTAGCATTTTAGAGTACTTTCAGCCACTGTTAACTATCTTTCTATTAGTTTACCATGTGCGGGCCTGAATATATTGGTGCATCTCTTTTAGAACTTAGTCATGGTTAACTGAAATCCAATAATATGTATTATGAGTTTCGTGTTGTTTAAAACAAGGATTTTGCTAATAATCTGAAATGAGATACTTTATGACATGAACAGAGGAATGTTTCACTCCAGTAAAATATTTGATTTTTTTTTGTTATATATAAAGTTAATTTTTTTTTAAATTTTAATGGTGTAAAGCATAGTTTGAGAGAAAATCATTGTTACTTGGCAGAATACATGTTCTATTGTAATAAAAATGGGGTTCATTTTAGTTTAGTTCTTGGACCAGTGATGTTTTTCTTAAATATTTATGACTTCTATTTTCTTTTTAATCGCTGCAGTTATGATGCATATGCTGACGACCTTCAAATTTATAGAAAATGTAAAATATACAATAAGGACGAATAAGTAAATGTAGTAAATGAAAACATTGTCGGGTTAACAGTTTACAGTAAAACACTGTTTCCTAATCAATGAAGGGAACAAAAGTACGATTTTCATTGGATATCCACGTCTACATATCAATATTGGTTTAATCTCTTGAAAATTTGAAAAAGTTAAAAATTGTACCCTGGTGTAAGTAAAACATTGTATCACAACATACAATAGTGATATTAAGTTCAATATCACTTACTTGGTTCAATCATATTGATATATTTTGATAAGTTAGTAAAGCTGCATGCAGTAGAGGTAATGATCCCCAACACATCTATCAGATCGGAAAAAAAAGTCACAGCTTAGTGTCAAACTTGTAATATACTCTGACGAATAAAGAATTAGCGCTCGGTGCCTGTTTTAAAAAGCGATAGTGCATTTAATACTGTCTCATATCACTCAATTTTTTGATTACCAATACAACACAAGATCACAGAGATCGTTGTTGAAATGCTGGGCAATATGCGATATTAGATATTAAAACTGATAAAAATATGGTAAGTTAGTCTATTCTAAGTAAAGTTGAAGTTTTTTTTCTTTTAGATTTCTACAAAGAGTGATGACAATGTTCTAGATACATTTTAAGAGATCGGTCAAATTTTTATACACCATTACCACAGTTTTATAACTAATCCGTTTTCATACAACCACTGTTTATTTAAGAAACTAGTGTATAATATCACTGTGTTAGTAATGTGATACAAAATAAATTGTGTTATTCTTTATAATATTTGTACATACAGTAGTTAATTTGACAGGTTAATAATTTAAGTTTCAGTTTCCAACTTCGGCCCAGGTCACAATATTAAAATGCTTATTTTAAAATTTCTCAAGTTCTGGGCTCAACACTTTATAACGGGAGTTGATGCATACACAAATAAATGACGGAAAATGTCAAATTGAATTTTATAAATACAATAAATTAAAATGATTTCGCGTTATATATGACATTTATTTTCAATGTTAAGTATTCTGGTGCAACTTAGGCTTTTAAGGAAATAATATGTTTCTTCGGGTTAATACAATATTAATTTATTTAAAGTAAGACGCAATTACGATCAATGGTGAGAACCTATTTATAACTCAAACGAAGAAGGGAAGTACCTTATATAAATATTGATTCAAAGGACGAATTCGTGGTTTATGTTCACATTTATGTAACGTCTACGGAACTGTCACTTTTGGATGACGAATAGTTTTGATTGCGTTTTTCAGTTTGGGATAGATGATTGAGAAAGGTTGAGTAATGTTTTTATATCTTTTATTACCAAATGTGTTTCAAGCGATTATAATATTACAAACACAATCTCTTGCACAAATAATACGATTTCAATGTGCCGCTATTATTTTCGGCGTTATCTAAGTATTTCAACTGATTACACAAAACCACGTAGTTATGAATGTTATATAGTGCTTTAGTATATACAAACAAAATTTCTTTAAATATTTTATATATTGCATAATAGTAACATGTTAAACAGTTTGGGGAAATAGTATATCTGGTGTTTTGGTTTTGGTAGGATAGAAATGTATTGATAGATATATCTTTACCTCTGCATCGTTGAGACAATTGTAAAAAATTCGATAAGTTACTTTAAAACCTCGTAATTTGTTTTATGTATTTATTATTTGGACTTTTACTGTGTAGAAATTCAATATAAGTTTTATTAAAAAATAGCAAGTAAATGTTGTAAAATCAACTTAAATATGTTCATAGTTTTAATGTTGTTTTTATACTTTGTTGATTTTTAAATAAAATATTAATATTTAAAGTCCAGTATCAATTAAATAAATCGCATGTAAATTCAATAAAATTATACAACCAGAATACAAGTTTTGAATAAAGGTCATCTAAAAGTAATAAACAATAAAAATATAGGACATAATCCTGCTGGCTATACAATAGCACCAACGTTCCAGCAACAATCAAATGCCGTCTGGTGGGTTGCTCAAATGTACCCACGTCTTAAATTTAACAGACAACGGGTTTGGGCTCTATAATACACATACAACAACAGCCATATATTGTACAGACATAAAATACTCCAAAAATCAATTTTGAACTTAGGGGAGAACAAAAATAATTCAATGAGAACAAAAATAATTGCAAACACTCTACATCAATTTTTGACTAGCTATATATTGTAACAGTAAACAGTAGAGATAAACACTGATGAAATGGGATTCAATTTATTTCTTAAAGTTTTAATTTAAATTTCATCAAACTTTACTAACATTACACCCAACTTATTATAAATCTGTGGAAATAATAAAAGCATTTCCCATCTCATACAACAATAGCAACTGCACCAGCTGCATTCATTTCATAAAATGTTCGATTTAAATGATTGCACGTTACTTCTACAGCTTTAATTTAACACAAATCGTTTTATTTGATTACCAAGTATCAATCTAAGACAGCTGTGGTTAATAAGAGTTGTAAGAGTTATGGCTGTCATTACGATAGGGCTTGACTTTCATTAGGATCTAAGCTCAGTATAATTTCCTCATTTATGTTCAAGTGAAGTAAAAACTCACTAGACAATAGTTTTTATATATTTAAACAATATTAATAATTCTGGCTTTGGGAATAGGAGCAAGAGCTCAGAACAGGTATTTAGGTAAAACTTTCAGTTTTAATAATAGGATTTAGATAAAATAAATGGTACAAAAGATCTTAGCCTATTAGTTTTATTGTTGACCACTATAAACAAAAGAGAATATCTCAAGCGAGAAATCTTTAAAATATTTTATAAATTGGGTTTCCTAACTTCTTTCATTACCTTACCATCTGGTATATAATCGTCCCTCGAGCTTATATATAAAAAAGATATATTTGACAATCATGCTTTCTGACAGATTCGATGCATACCTACATTAGCTTACACAAAGGACATAGAAAAAAAAGTGTCCGGGACCCTTGTATATAAATATACAAACATTTTTAAATATTCCTAACCGGTACAATTTCAAATCCAAGTTTTGAAATTTGACCGGTGCTGATTAGGGGACTTCAAAAAGACAGGTGAGTTGTTTGGTGATTCGTAAAACACTGACAACCTCCAAGACCTATTCATTTATGACAAGCAAAAGAAAATTATGGAGTGTGGAAAGGAAAGAGCTTGCTCCCCATCAATGGCTCACGTCCAAAAGTGTCGTAGGCTAAAATACAATGGTTTTATAGTGTTGGTGAGTGTTAACATTGATTTATGGAGAGAACTATGGAATAAAGGATTAAATCACTTATTTAAAGTTATAATGAAATATAAATACACAATGTGCGTCATTCAGGCTATTCATTATTTCAGAAAAGGGTTCTGAGCATCAAAATGAAATAAAATATTCCAGTAAACATTCATCTCAAAATTCTTCTTTTTTCATCAACCAATTTAGAGTGTTTTGTAAAGAAATGTATAGCTTCGGATACGTTAGGGATATTGATTTCTAAACGTTTCACGCATATTGAAAGACTAAGACTTTATTTTGCAAATTTAGAATGGCAAGCGTTTAAAATCGATAATGTACAATATAGTAAAATCATTCACCTTTATTGAATATTTACGTAACAGGTTCATTTACTTCGAAAGTTGCATAACTATCAATCTACTTACAAATGGGACTACATAAACCCATTAGCAAATCAATCATATATGTACCAAGATCTTCTTAACAAATAAATAAATACTACATTATATCAAAACAAGTATTAAAAAACTCACCGTCTTACTAATAGGATGAAAACAATAATTTCTTCATCGATTTTTCTGGTTCTTATTGATTAGTCCTTAACCTTATATATAGTAATTTTATTGCCGTTAATTTGTTCAAGGATTATGAAACAAAAGACACAACTAATCAGCATCTGGTATATAGTCATATTTGATTTTTTTGAAATAAGTTAATTCTTAAACAGATTTTTATTTGTATAATATATACTTCTTAATACAATATATATATATATTAAGATTTTTTTAAATTATTCCAATAATTTTCAAAATTTGAACAATATTCAGCCTCACATGTTTCGCCTTTAATCATCAGAATACTAATAAAATAAATAACAATATCAAACATTGGTAAGAATGTAATAATAACAAAAACGAAATGGTTAGCATTTGTCTCTAAACAACTAACCCTCCACTTTTAAATTTTACAACTTACGATAATTAATTGTAGATTACGTTTCACAAATATTTTATTGTAGCCAAATTTTTGTACCTGGTCATAAAATCGATATAATTATTGTAATATCATGTGACTTTGTCTTCCGCCATTTTACATCATAAAGTTACGTGAATACTATCACTTTAGATAAACTACGTCAAAATCTAATACACCGAACCTCTGTGGATAACTTATTTATGTACATAATAATCTTACAAGTCAAGAAAATTCGCATGAAGGGTGATTTCCAAAAAAATCTTGGCAATCGAGATTAGTGGGTTGAATATCATCTTAAATCTTTTGAATTTCTTAATAGTGAAAAAATAACTATGATATTCATAAGCGTAATCTAAGGTCTGTCTGATCCCCCCCCCCCCGAAACTAGAATCCAGGATGTTTTTATATGTCACCTCCCCCCCCTGTGCACTAGGCTACATGAAATAAATTCTAAAACTAAAATTTAATAATGTACGGGGTGATTAATCCAAATAAATATTTTTTAAATCCATTCTATCTTCAATATCCACATTATAGAAACCAAAGACGAGGTTAATACAATAATGTTATCATTGGTAGGACATCGCCATAATTTTCAAGATAGCAGTTATGCTGATTGTGAAATGGATATAATTTCTAATGTTACTAAAGAAAAATTAAGATGGTTACTTGAGTATCGATTGATTTATCGTTGATTAGTTTTAATTTAATGAACGAAGCTATTAGTTGTAATATATATATATATATATATATATATATATATATATATATATATATATATATATAAAGGCTAAAACTAGACTGAAAATTTAAATACATTCTCTTATCAGTCGATTAACTAAGCAAATACATATTAAATTGTTGTAACAAATTTGTAGTTAATTATTAAAAGATCGTCTAAGAGGATGTGTACGAAACTATCTAGTGTTTTTATTATAAAAACAGTCAACAGATTGATTGTTTCAAGTCAACAGGTTGATTTCTTAAGAATACATATTATAAAATAAACTGTGCAATAATATTGTAGAACGTTTCTGGACTGGGGGGGGGGGAGTCTTTACTGTATGCTCTTTGCTTGTTTTGTATAAAGTGATGATAACCAAGTGGAATTTTTCATTTATAAACAATTAAAACAATTTTGTCATGTTTAGTTCTGAAACACGAAACGTGTATCATAAATGTGTGCAGATTGCTGTTATTGTTTTTGTTCATACACTCCACTGCTTCTCTAAACTTCGTTAATCCTTCACGCATAATTTATAAATGTTAAATAAGAAGTAAAATCTTATCTTGAAAATCGTTCTTAAATAGATAAAATTATATTTACAATGGAATATTCTCTTAACAAATTCTCTTATTTTATTAGGTCGTTTGGTTTCATATTAATCCTATTATCAACTATTGCTTCTAAATAAGTAAAGCTATCTTCAACATAGTATTTACTAATTGGTAAAAGCAATGTAACATAACGTACAGTCTGTGTTTACATTCACTTTGAAACTTGGAGTAACAAATATTTTATGCAACAACTGCACTTACGTTAATAGTCAATGCTCGGCAAACATCCAATCCGCAGACAGGAAATGCAGGTCAATTGTGTAAATTCATTAATGTGTGTACGCTCATTTTTTGTGGTAAAAATATTTATTTATGTATTCTGCAGATTCATATATCTGTATACTGTAAAATATAATCAATAATTAACTCAATATATTAAATCACATTAAAAATAATCAAAGATTTAAAGTTATTTGATAATGATATTATTGATATCATTGATATATAGATTTATCAGATATTTACCTTTATTTGAGGATATATTATAAACTATTCAACTACCTTGACTAAAACATGACAAACGTGAAAGGGATAAATCGTATTTAAAGTTATAAATGTGAATTTTATGTACAGCATATTGGCAATAAAATCGACTTCTAAATATAAAAATTAAGGCAAAAATAACTCGTTTGACCATAGTAGTCAAATTGATAAAATTACGACACATATTTTGCCAGAAAATCATAAATACAATTAATTGGGAATAAGCCAACATATGCATAAAGAAAATAATTTCAGAAAAATCAGGGAAAGTTGAACGAAAAATAATTGCAGAATCATAGTCTATTTAATTTAAAGCTCACGGAATTAAATATCAACTAAAACAATATATAAATGAAGCCACTATTTCTACTTTAATTAAAAATTGATTGAATATAAATATTTAGTATTTAAAATTACCGCTGATTTATTTAACTATTAACTAACCCAACGTTTAAATAGCAGGTGACGTTATAAACTTTCAATGTGGACAAAAATGGCCAATTCGATAAACAGATTGGTAACTACCCTATTGCCACAAAAAACACTTTTTGTTAATTGACCATTATTATGACCTCCGTACAATTGGTGGTACCATTTCGTGTATTATTATGGTTATGTTGACTTGAAGTTTTCCACATTCTAATTATATATTTACTGAGGTATTTCGACTTTTATAGCTAATTTTATTCTGGATTACTAGTTTTAAAAGCAATTAATAACAAAGGGAGAAATAGTTCTACAATACTTGGCTGTTTGGCCTTTTTAATATTATTGTGTGTTTTAATGTTCTTTCAATTACGAGAGTTTAACCACAATCATGACGTCATGTATTAATTTTTATATTTGCATTTGATGGAAAATATTGCAACAAATTATATCAATAATAATAGTATTTTTTATTTTTTTTACTTTTCAAACATGTACAATGCAATAGTTTTATCAATGTACATGTACAGTTCTCTCACTGAACTGTACTCCTCTTTTCCGATTTTGCAACTAAGCCAAGTGTTTACTTGCATACTATGTACTAAAATAAAGTTTTACGTCTTATTATCATAGATTAAATAATTGTTTACATACTATAGCTGTACATAATTTGACACCAAAACCAAAGAAAAAAGTTAATGAACAAATAAATGTTTATTAACGGTGTGAAATGAGTTCCATTAGATCTAACATTAATCATGTTTTAACATCTCTCTTAAAGAATGACCATTAAGACCCAGTTTAAATATTGGATGCATAGCAATAAACTAAATCTAATGAGATAAATAACATAAAACAAATAAACATTTATATGTTTATATAAGTCAGCTCTTGAACTGACATTTTTGTAATAAGGAGTTTTATTTGTTTAGTATTTAATTTTATATTTTCACCGATTATAAATATTGCGTTCAATAATAACAGTTTGTGTAGTTGGAAATACCTGTAGTACGATGGTTGATAATTTTAGGTTTGGTAGTCCATTGTTAGGCTATATTGTATCAACTGTTTTAACAGATTTGTTAGGTTCATTGATGGTTACTAATTTTGGGAATTTAAATTATTGACATCTGAATAACTGACATTTCTAGTGAAAACGTGTTTTATACACCTGTTATATGATGTTGTGGAAACATAATCGTCTAATTGCTGTTATAAAACAGGAGCTATGTTTTTTTGATAGTACTTTGCCATTTAGAAGATGTATTTTTATATGTGGACAAAATTTTAATATCATGGGATTAATGGTATTTAACCCTCAAAAACTGTGACAAAAGAAAATATTTTTATTATTTTGGTAGAGTGCAGAGTATTGATTTTCTAAAAAATCACATAATGTGGATATTGTATCTTTAATTTTTATTCAAATGTTTGGTTGGTAGTTTAATTGAAAATGTCTATAACAGACGCTAACAAATGCACAATGCAGAGTAATTTTCTGAGTTGTACGGTTTAAATAAACTTTTTGTTTCTTTTGTCATGAAATAACATTTACTCTCTCTTGCCACGTAAATGTCCACATCTCTACCGGCTGAGTTACAATTAATTACCCAAACATTGTGATTGTAAGTCATATTAAACAGACTATCATTTTTTGGTGTAATTTATCTCTACTTTTTTAAGGGAACACTGAAAAAAATGACCTAAAAGTTATACACAATTATTTAATTCCAGGATTTAATTAGTGCATTGTAAATATAATGGAATACTGATTCAACAAGATAATGTTCGGCCAATTTACTATCGTATTTTTCGACATTTCCAAGATGCAACTCACGAACGAAAGTAATTGGAATTAGAAGAACTATAGAGGTCTATGTATAGTTAAGTAAACATAAATATACGGTAAATAGTAGTGAAACAAGCTTTGGATGAATAGAAAGTGTATTTTAAAGGAATATCTTTTAACACTACAGCCTGCAACCAATCCAGATCCTCCTATTTAACTTGTACGCCTTTAAAGATATTGATAATTTAAAAATAAAAAACACCCAAGAGCGGGGGAAAAAAGTAATTTGTAGATTCGGTTATCAAGAAGAGTTGTGACCCATATATGTAAATACATATTATGTTTTCTTTTTCAAATTTAATATTATATATATATATATATATATATATATATATATATATATATAGTATATAGTATATACATTTAATATCAACAAATCAATGTCTAGTTTTTATGGAATGTTATTGTTTAGAAGTCCTCTAAGTCTAAAAATTTATTGAACACAAGTTCTCACAAAATTTCAATCATCCAAATAAACACTCAACCATTAGCAATAAAAGTGTCTGTTTTGGATATGCGGGTAAAAAACAAAATAGTACATGAGGCTGTTAAAGAAAATTTACTTCTTAATGTTCTGATTTCGTTTATATTATTATAGAATGTGTAGATTAATTGAATCAACTAGTGTACTGAATCGGAAGTAATGAAAACCATGTTCAGACAAAATTGCAAAACAAGAAAATCAACCTTAACATACGAGTAAGGTGTGTTTACAGTAGCATCAAAACAAGCTTAGAAACTACCAAAATATCTTAAAAAGTGCATATTATAATGTAAAATAAGATAGTTTTACAAAAATTTGTTACATTTTGAAATTAGTATTTTCAATCACCATTTATTCACGTAAAATGGCTATTGATGTTAACAAGTAACATAAAATTGTATACCTTATTCGGTATTATATATTTAAATTCTTCTTAAATTATAAAGTTATTCGTAGGAACTTTGAAAGTTCGTTACAATGACTAATTTTTATTTATGTATGAAGAATATAATTATTGTACTTACATATTGTAATACTATTGTAATAATAAATGTTGTGAGATTTAGTATTTGAAATAATGTCTTGAACTTGAATTCAAAAAAATTAATTAATTCATTTAGTTGTAAATTTAACAGTGTGATACAAGTTCCTTATAAACCGTCAATTCGTTTTTTGAATAGTTTAATACAGTAGTTTTAATTTGATTGAAATGTTTTTCAATATTAATATTGAAATTCGAATTGGGTAATCCTAAAAACCAGTTACCAAGTATAGATGATGTTTAAAATATAAAATACTAATTTTTATACAAGAAACATGAACTGGTTAACATCGTTTCTTTAAACTGAATAAACACGGAAACAAATAAATAAACAAACATTTAAACTAATGGGTTTGTTTATTCGAGTTACAACAGGATATCGCTTCGCGCTATAACTATGATATTACTCGTAAATGGAACCTTTGTTTTGCAAAGAAAAATTACTGCCTGTTTATATTCTGGGCTAATTGTGAATTAAGAGATCGAGAATATTTTAAAATATTACAAGAATTTTAAAAACAGAGACAATCATTATTTTAGCAAATGGTACACAACCTGTTCAAATATTCCGAATTACTGTTTGGGTAAAAAAATATAATTTAATGTAATTTAAACTGTTATATCAAACGTTCCGACCGGTCGCTTTCACCTGGCAAAAAAAGTATTCAACAAGTTATTTTTTAAATATTTTTATTATATAAATAAAATCATTTCGTTATTCATGGGATATGGAAAATTATTAATTGTAATATAAACAACTAATCCCTTACAACAGATCTAGAGAATTAGGCAACCATACACCGAAGCCGATTGGTGGTGAGGGGGAGGGTAAATAAGATTTATTTTTTTTAATGAAAGCAATAACTATTTCAGAGTTTTATATTCGTCGATGGTTAGAGGATAATGTTTACTACTATTATGAATCCAATGACTGGTAAATTACAAACACAATTAAAGGAACAAACTGCCTTTAAAGCATTGCAGTTTCATATTTCTTCATCTGAGCTGATTACAATAGTTGTCTTATTAAATATTATAACACAGACATGTTAAAGTATACTATAGGTATTAAGAGTATAAAAGGTATTATCACATAATAAGATTGTATTATCACGGCTTGTTATGTATCAGTTTCTGTTATGGTACATCCATGGAACATCTAATAAGCCGCGGATGTTATCATTTAATGATATCTATAAAAAACATTAATGCCCATATTATATAAAGGCGCTTCAGAATTCTAATGTTTTGTTTTTGCATTGTATATTAATACATTATATTGTATTTTAAATATTTGTATGACTATTACCATAGCTGAGAGCCAAACAGTACAAAATGAACGGCTGTAGGCTCAATTAGCATTGATTAACTATTAAACAATTATTAGCTTAAAAATTTACTTTTTAAAATAAACTTACTGATTTCTTTGAGTAATGAACTCATCCATGTATAGCTTTGAGTATAGTAACACCAAAACTATAGCTTTTCGTAATATACACACCTTTGCACACATTCAAACAAACAATACCGGCAATTACAATTGGTAGAGATGGTAGTCATTCATATTCTCATGTGTGGGAGTTTCCATGGAGAATATTTTTGCATATATTCCATGTTGCATATTAATAGTTGTAATTTTTAAATTAAAAAGTCGGTAAAAAACAGACCTTGAAATACTAAAATGAAATGTTAAGTATTTTTATTTTGGTAATAAAAGGAAAAAAATAAATAAAACAACGAATTGGCTCATAATTTTTAATATCACGTTTAATAATGGTTTTAAAATATATCACCTATTAATTTTTAAAATATTGTTTAGATTCTTGGTCATGTAACGTGATTTAAAGTGTTACAAAATAATTAATATATATAATTTATCTTGTTATTAGTTTGTGAAATGGGTATTCTACCATGTTAAGAACTGAATTACCGTGAACGAAAACAGAGTGCGTCATACTGACGATCGAGAGCTACTGACAGGGATGTTTTTGGTGGCTCTAACATGAAGACGATGAAAAATCACTACGTAATTAAACATATACAAATACACATTTGGAATATGTCACGGTGATAACAAGTGATCAACCTCAATATGAAGATTCCTTTTAAATGCTGTTTCTTTATAAGTAATATTATGGCTATATTACCATTTTCTTTTTACATCCTGGTAACTGAGAGGTTTTTATCGTTTAAATTACAATTAAAGAATATATAAATTCTTGTTTGTCACATTGATTGTTACATTTTTTTAAGTAATAGAGCGTAATGTATTTTAAACTTTTTGTACGCTTTAAAAACATAATTTAAATAAAATATTGAGAATATTAAATTTTCCATGAATGAAACTATTAAATGATTTTTGTAATATAATATCCTTTTTCTCATTATAATAATAAATTTAAAATTTAAACAATAAAAGGGTTTAGTTTTGGCTAAAAATGTTTAATGTTATTTCATTGCTTTTAACACATTTAATTATTACTTTTCTTAAATATCGAGTAATAATAACTATAATTGTAATAATAAATACTGATAATAAAGAATAATAAATATGAAATGGAATTTAATTAATTTTATGGTCAAATAATTTTGTAAATTATTTATTTCGTCACTCTGTTTTATAGATGGTCTTTCGTAAATATTATGTAAGTCAAAAGTATCAATTTTAAAATAATTCTCCACAATCACAGTTAGTTTAAATAATAAAAAATATAATGTGTATCTAGTTATAATTAAAATCGTAATTAAAATTAAAGTAGAGAAAACATTTTACTACAACAATTATTTTATTTGTAATATCCTGCTGTAACGAAATGGTTAGTGAAATGTTTTCGTTTACCTTTAATCAAATTAGGTTTTTAATTTATACTTAGATACACATTTAAAAAAAAAATGTTTTAAAGGAACCGTTAATGTGTATATAATTATAAATTAAAAACTCAATTAGTTTAAAAGTAAACTAAAACAAGTTACTAGAGTATTAATTTTTTTTCACTGCTGTAACGTAATATTTAGTAAAATATATACTGTTGAAGAAACTTTAGAAATATTATTAGGTGTTTAAATAAGATAAAGTAGCTTAGTTAATGAAGAAGTTTATTTATCACTGGACTCAGTGTGACAACAAGACTCATCTTTCTGTCAGCGATGAATATATTCATTCTAATAAAATTGAGTGTCCATCGTTAAAAGTTTAACTTAATTGTACGTAACCGCTAATCCTCAACGGAAATTTTGCCAATGATTCAGGTGAATTACTAGTGTAGAATAAGGCCAAAAGTTGTTACCTCAAAAAATATAATTATTGTATTGGTTTTAAATTGAATTGTACTTTGTTATTGTTCCTCATTTTGATACTTTATAATTGTATGCATACATTATACTTTAAATTCTATTTCACTATTAACAGAACACTAGTTGATTTTTTTTTTATAATAATTATATTTGCAATTATCTACGTAATTATTTTGAGCCTAATCATGAGCCAAACCTAGAATTGACTTATTATTTATATTTGTCAAAGCGTTTCGGTGTTCCACCGTCTTTGAGAACTGCTTTAGTAGGTGGTACTTCAACTGGCCTTAAGCACTGCTGTATATAAAAGCGAGTCCTTACAAAAAAACCATTACTAAAATAAAACACACATAAATTAGTTTGTAAGGTTCTACATTTATTAGGTATCAGTAGAAACAATATTAAATAATCCAGTACTAAAGATGGTCTCAAAGATGGAGGAACTCTGAAACCCGTCGATGAATATTAAAAATATGACAATGCTAGCTTTTCCAGGATAATGCACTCACAATATAACATCAATTCCTGCAATAAAAAAACAAAACAAAAAACAGTTCAACATCATCATCAACAAGAGTTGCTGCATCGTCTTTTCTACATGCAAAAATAACAACACCTAATAGAGAAAATCAATAGTTAAATATATATATTTATTTATTTATTATTTTTTAATGTGACCAAACTTTTTGTACATGTTTATACCGAAATTACATAATTGCTAAAACTAATTATTTTCAACAGTTAGTTGTTATAATAATTAATGTAGTTTAAGTCAGTAGTTATTTATTTTACGAATAGTGTTATGAAATTAAATTAAATAGTATTAAAAGACAAGAAAAGTATTTGTTAATAAACACGATTTCACTACTACATCTTTAATTTCGTGCCAAGAAACATTTCAGCAGAAGATTCCACGTAATAACGTACAAAGCAAAACTTCATTTCACCATTCAAGAGTAAGGAAATTCAAAGAGACCGTTGTATGATTGATCATAAACATAGCCTATGCTGTCGCAGTCCTTAACGAGAAGTCTTTACAAAATGAAAAGAAAGACTACTACTACTTCCTTACAGATATTTGAGAAAATGTGCACAACAGAAACGACTGTCTAAGTATAGTAAAAAAGCTGCCTACTTTACGTTAAAAAATACCCTTGTTTATAATAGCGGTAGGCTAAAAGGGTGTCAGTATTTTTGAGAGTATAACAGTGTTGAACAAAACGGCATATATTTCTACACGATTTGTTACTAATACTTTATTAAAAAAACGTTATGACTAAACTACATTAAATCTTGAAATCAAATGTGATCACAGTTTAGGCCATAAAATCAAATTTCCTGATATTCTTTATTAATAAAGAACACCAATTTACATCACATAATAAATTACCAAAAGAATTTTCTTTTTTCATAATCAAAACTATTTATAAATTGTCACCTCATCTTTACTTGAACGTCTCTATTTCCAAATATATATCATCGCCTAGCTTAATCAATAACTTTATTTGGTTAACACGACATGGATATTTGGTTATTTTCTTTCACGACTCTTAGGCCATTGATTAACAAAGAGCCAACATGGTATCTTTAGAACGTAGCAGACAGGAATACCTCATTGCTCTTTTAAGCTGTTTATTAGCGGAAAGTAC
The DNA here is from genome assembly GCA_963513935.1 of Aphrophora alni. Classification (NCBI taxonomy): domain Eukaryota; kingdom Metazoa; phylum Arthropoda; class Insecta; order Hemiptera; family Aphrophoridae; genus Aphrophora; species Aphrophora alni. The sequence goes on from OY740774.1 coordinate 43,897,973, forward strand.
TTGCAACACCATCATTGGGTTGTGTGAAACATCTCTCATTGGACTTTTAGGCGCTTGTTAAATAATAACAATTTCCTTTCAAAATTTGTAGCCTCGTTCCTTACAGTCAAAGATGTGTCTTTTATACATTATAAAAATACAAGAAACAATAATCAACTATTTCAAAATAAACTAGTTAGTTAGAGATTTTTATGGTTGGAGGTCCTTGACCTCACAACAAGCTATAACTAAAATTCAATCATTCTGTTTAGTCATTCTTATACTAAATTCAATTACATATGGTTTTTAAATATTAGAAATACCCAAAATCATAACATTTTCAACCATAAAGATAAATAACGTTTTTTTAACTCAGAAGTTGCTAAAACGCATTTATGCATATCCATTTATTTGTGAATACTTTTTATTACAGATACATCCATTATTATACATATTTGTGAAGAAGTAATTTACTGGAAAGGATCTGAAAGAATTTTAAGACCCATTATTAAATTTCCTCTCCATTTAATTGATTGATATATAAAGGCAGCTGCACGTAAATAGCTAGAAGCGACATATATTATTTACAAGATCTCACGTTAGATATCAAAGTTAGCAGGTACATTTGAGGCTCAAGGAATTGTACGATCATGAATGTTTGGTGGAAGTGAGTGAGAACATTTATTATATATGTGTCAATATATATTTTATAAAAGTGAAATATTATTGGCTTATTACATAAATATGTTTTAAGTACAATAGTATGTCCAAAAGTAGTGATCACAAGTTAACTTCCTTTTGAAAGTAAGGGGTGAAAGTTTGTTTAAAAGTTTTTAAATCTTATACTTTTGCTACATTTTCCCATTAATTGTAGTCTATAATATAAGAAAAATGGTAAATGTTAATCTAGGCCAAAGGCCTAGTTTTTACAATATATTATAACAGAAAAACTATAATTTTTGACTTATTACATTTGTTTGCAAACTATAAAATGTAGAACTTTAGAATAACCTCAAGGTTATGTTTTGAATGTTCATTAGTTAGGAGAGAGTGTCGTAACATTATTTTGGCCGATTCTCAACTAGAAACAGTTTCCAATGTATCTCGTACACGGCTTCAAGATTAAACGCAGACCATTCATATTTTGCTTTATTTTTCATAAATATCGGCGGTATTAGTAATCACATTTTTTTAAACAATCTAGGTGAAAGTTTTTTTTGACAGTATGACATCAAAAATAGTATATTTCCAATTTTTTTTTTTCATTTTTCCATTATTCATACTTTTATATCGTTTTCGTTATAATTATTTTGACAGTTTATTATATCGTAACCTTTGTACTGTATATTTTGTATAATACAGAGGAAGATAAACATTGGACGAAATATGTTGTGAATCAGAAAATTGGCTATTTCAAAAATATAAGTTATTTCAAGCAGTTTAGGTTTTCGACTTTTTTTTATCTTTATTTACAACTAATTTATTGCAAATACATATAAAAAAAGACTTTAAACATTTTAACAATAATTATACTATCGGGAAATTTGGTCACATAGTTGTAAATGCTTAAATATATTATCCTTTGTTGATAGTAAATTATCACAGTTACCCAACGTGAATGATTGGTGTAGAACCCAATCTAGCATACTTATTTCCAACAACTTGGGTTTTGCTTTTCATTAATTAATTTACTGCTCTTTACTCCTTAATAATCAAAGTTTAACAATTGGAATATTATCTACCTAATTTAGGAATCCCTCAAAGTTACCCAATGTGGGTAGTTAAATTTTTATGTACGATACCCAACCCATATGCTATTACCACTTCATAAATAAATAATAATTGAATTTACATATGTCCCCAAATTACAAAACTTAAAAAGGTTACCCTATTTGGGGGGGGGATTTCTATTTGATAAGTGTGGGTATATTCGGCAGGGGAAACGAAGAAATCTATTCACAATAATTTGTTTGGGAATTGTGTATGTTTACAATATTATATCGTATTTGCATGTAGAATATTATATGAAAATTATTGCAATATATTATTTTATTATAAACATACACAACATAAGCACAAAGAGGAGGGTAATATGGTTTCTATCGACATTCATAATCAGCCCCCCGATTTAACGTTTTAAAACCGATGATTACGAAAATTCAATTTTGTAATCCATTGATATATATTAGTGTTTTGTGTCTATTTGTGTATACTTTGAATATAGAAAAATTGCAACTACTGCAATACAATCAAAATTGCTAGGCTTAAAATATTATATTAATTTCATGAGTGTAAATCATTTGCTTGGTGTCCAAAATAACAATAATTAACAACCGACACATCACAAAGAGAAAGTGTAAATAGGAGTTGATTAAATAACTTGAACTTATTGGTGGTATCATATCCAATTACCAATTATCATGTTGCACTCTCCCTTACGAAGCCTCTGTCAAAATTAGGAATTATATGTTAAGATCTTATACATATAGTTTTTTTTTTATTTTGTTAGATGTGGTTAACGTATATTTTATATTGCTATAATAATACTTATTATTGTAGTATATTTCCGTTAAAAAATATAATTATTATATTATAATAGCATTTCTTTACATTATATATAACAAGTCTTCATGGTACGCATTACAGCTCTTTAAAATATCAATCACTGCAAACAATAGACTTTATAAAATGTTATGTCATCTATATTGCAGAGAACAATTTTTAATAAGTAAAACATAGTAAAATAGTTCAGGATTTAATTGTTTATCTCCTCTTTTCAAACTGGTATATTCACTATTATATTGAAGAAATGATATTAAATTTTATGTAAAAATTACATGTTTTTCTCAAATTCAATTAGCAAATAGTGTATAGTGATTTTAATGTTTATGAAACAAGATTTTTAATTATCTTTCTTCAATTCTAAGGTAAATTAAACGTAATATTATATTTTGTTGTGAAAAAAGCAAGATAAAATACATGTCTTCATGATCAGGTGGATAAGTCAATATAAGCCCTGTGGGATTAGGCAAAATTGTGTATTTTTTATTGTGGTTTGATCCGAAGTTTGACGTTGAAAGTGAAGTTAAAAAATTGTATCTGAAAATGTGGTTAAGTATCACTTCAATCAGTTTTGGTACAATATCATTTTAAAATAGAAAAACATAAATCTAGAGAAAAACCTTTTTTTGTATGTTCATATTTTTGACTACTTTCCAATGTTTGGAGTGAAATACTTTGACTAGTTTAGAATAAAAAGTAAATACAGAAACGTTAGCCGTTTTACAAGAAACTAAAAAATTAGTGAAGAAATATTTGTCTAGTAAGGAGGTTCTTTTGACCGATTAGGGAGGTTCTTCTATTTCCAAAATATCACCAACAAACTACTAAAGCTTCTTAATAAATAACTTATCTAAATATCACTTTGAAAGATGGTTAAGTATTATTTATGGAAGTGTTATTAAACTTGATCACAAACAGCCAAAAATTACTAGATTGTGATGCCCACAATGTAACTCGCCTGGAATATTTCATAACTGTGTAACGGGTTTACTCTAGTCAGTTAAATTTAAAATGGAATAACAAATCGACCAATAAGTCAAAATAGTAATGATTTATCAGATGTTCTATTTTAAAATTGTTTAAAACTACAAAAACTTGATGGATCCATATACATAATTTTGGAAAAAAGGAAATACACTTTGGATCCAAAAGCTGTTGATAAAGCACATTACGCAAAACAAACATCATTAAAACTTACCTATGCACCTACAAACTTTTATATTAAACCTTCTGCTAGGTATGTGTGTTTACTACAGAGAAACAAAGAGAGAACTATTCTGTTTTAGAATTATTTGGTAAAGATGGGTATGTCACGTTATTAATGCGGTTTGAATACACTTTTCCATCATTTATTTATACGAAAATTAACACACGAAGATTCAAGTTTTTAAATTAATCCAATATAATCTTCGTGTCTCTATTAATACATACACACATTTTTATAAACAATCGTTTTATCCTTTACAGGAAAGAGCTTTATTTTTATTACATGATTTAATCAATCATGCACACAAATGATGGCTAATGTTCGAATGAATAAACCATATTAATAAAGTGAGGAGTATTCAGTAATTCACAAATTTATTTTCATCGATCATCAATTTTCTATTAAAAACATCGTTGAAATTTCGCACTTTTTATTGTAATATATTTTACCAGGCTACAATACACAACATATTCTGTTACTTCCGAATGGTTTTTCGTATTTGAATAGAATGATATCACTCTTGAATGCTTTTCTGTTGAAGAAGTTTTCAATTTAATTTAATCATTAGTTATGAAAAGTTTTATTTATCAGTGAATAAAGATATTGAAACTAAATGTATTGAACACAAATCTCGTTGTGTGCTTATTGTTCGTTTTGAAAATATTTATCAAAAATAGAACGTCAAATATTATAATTATTTAAGTTTTATTTTAAATTAATTTGATATTTTAATTTAATAACTAATGTCTTTCATTTGATTAAATATGTCTACTTTTGTAAATAGTCCTGTTTATATGGTTTTATCTTCTTTTGAAATGAAATATGTCATTGGATTTAATTTAAAATCAAAAGTACCACATGGTATAAAATTTACATTGAAATTTTAATCTGTTCTTCCTTGATGATAACTATGTAAAATAGTCAACTATAAGAAAATCTAGAATTGTAATTGCCTACACACACACACACACACACACACACACACACACACACACACACACACACATATATATATATATATATATATATATATATATATTAGCATACATGCGTACTTTATAGCTGAGAAGACGTACGAACTCTCTTTAAATTTGCTAATAATATGAGAGCCAATGCAATCTTCTTTGTTGTGAGTGGCTACATCCATTAGCCCACGTTTTTCAGTAATTTATAACTTCAATGGTATAAGGCAGGGAATTTTTTTTTTCAAAACAAATAAAAATTTTCGACATTTAGATTTATATTCATATACACATGTAGCCTACTTATATATTTTAAAACAATTAAACGAGGAACACATTTATATTGATCTAGCCCTCAAAATAACGGCATATAAACTGGAATTTTTAAAACATTTTACCTATCATGGTTAATTTTCTCTTGTCGCCGGACAAGTATCTAATTGAAATTTTTGGTGATGAATAGTTTGAGAATTTTTTTCTGGATTTGTACTTGAAAATAATTGTGTAATGTTTTGCTCCTATTATTAATGATCTACTGCTTCCTTCTTTAATCACTAGTAAACAAATTTTGAGCGTTCTAAGTTGTAAAGTAAAATTATAACACGATTTGTGTTATAAATATACTTTGTGTTCCAAACGTATGGGGCCCTTTCCGTAACTCCTAGACAACGGAAAGTAGAAAGATAAAACTTACACAATATATTTGACATGTTGTTAATATAATGGGAATATCCTTGGATATTTAGTAACTACTTTTAGAACTTTCACACCACCACGTTTCACCCGGGGGTCTTGTGGGGACTCAAAATGTTAAAATTAAAAAAAATTGTGACGCATCACTTTTATTTGACCTTATACCACCAACATTTTTGATTCCAATGAAAGTAATTAAGAAGAATCATATCAAAATTTGCGGTCGAAAGACGGTTTTACCTCAGTGCTAGAAGTGGGTATCATTAATCGAAAGTCGATTCATAGTCCCTTTTCTACTCTTTTAAAGACGCAATCATTTTCTATTATAAACTGAACGAGAGGGGTCCACTATCTTGGGAAAAAAGTTTTTTGGCCGCCATTTTGCATACCTTACTTTCCTGGGTATCAAAATATTTGTGTTTTGGAACAAAAAATTATGTGTAACAAGCTCTATCTTTATACTTAAAAAAAACAGTTACCCCCAAAGGACCCCTCGGGGGGAGGGTTGGTGTTGAAAGTTTATTAAAAGTAATTACAGTACTTATTATCCAAGGACATTCCCAAAGTTTTATCTTTACACTCTACGTTGTCTAAAAGTTACCGAAGGGGTACCATACTTTTCGAACACCAGGTATTTTTTTTCTCTACATGCAAAAAGTCGGAAGCAGTGTACATTACATTCCACAATGTCATCAATAAAGTTAAAGTAGCTTGATTGTAAAGGGTTAAAAGAAAGAAAATAGGGAGAGATTGATTGATTGCAAAACTTACAAATATACCCTTGTTTCCTCCCAACATTAATTGGCTTAATCAATCTTTTTCGGGATGAATGTAATGCCTCTTCATTAGAGGTTTTAAGAGAAAGAGAAGCGGTTCAAAAGAAAAGCACTAAAGAATGAAGTGAAATTTGTAACTGACAATCAAATGGGCATATTGTTTCGACATCTTATTAAGTCTCCACTTTAAATATTAATATAATTTCATTCAAATTGACTCTTTTTACATTTTGTGATTCTGTTTCTTATTAACAATGATCATGTAAACTGTTGTATAATAACTATACATGTTTTTACTCTTAATTGGAAATGTATAAAATCCATAACTGTTAAATTAAACGGGAGGTTTACCTTAAAAGATCATATTCAAACACTTGGGTCACGAGGCAAACTTTTGATTAATTTGTTTTACTGTTTATCTCTAAGTTATCGATATTTATTAATAATGACTTTATATAAAAAAGAAACAAAGAAGAGAGAGAATAATAGATAAATAACAATATTAAGAGTTTAATTTAAAAAGAAGAGCACTTGATGCGCTGGGTTTCTTTAAACCATGTTTTCTTTCACACATATTTTGGAATAATAAATATTTCAAAAATTTAGAAGTCAAGAAATTTGTTCTAACTTCAATTCGTCATTGAAGAATTTTTTTATGGATATATAGGTTGTCTCATTTTATTGGTATACAGGATGTTTCAAACCGCTAATAGCAAATATATTGTGAGCAGTCTTGTTGTAAAGAAGGATTTTATTAAATGTAAATCTAGGTGATAGGTTACGTTATACTTCACTTAAATATTTTGGAATGAAAGTTTGTTTTCATATATCTAATATTTCAAATTATATGTCTAGAAATTGTGACTTTATTTGCTTTAAAAAAAATTATATATTATAAATAAACAAAACAAAAAATCATTCATCAGAATTTAACTGGTTTTTATTATTTTTGTAACAAAGCGGATGTCCGTTTGCCACCCCAACTCCACCAACTTCAATATTTTAAATATTTGACCATACATCTTTTAAAACATTGAAATAACAAAGAAAGTAAAGTCTTTTAACAAATTGAAGGTTAGGTATTTTTATTTTCAATTTACAGTTAGAGTGTCTCTTGTGGTTACAAGAATATATATAATCAAAGGCACATTATTTTAAAATACTGTTGATACTGATACCGTATTTGTCTTTATAATTACATTGTTTATATCAAACAAAATAAGGGTAGAGATTAACGTAAAAACAAAACAATTTAAATAATATTAGACTACCATCCAAAAATTGTAACTTATAAGAAAAAAAAATTAGTGATAAAATGTTTTATTATCAAAAGTCTTTACAAATGAATTATTATCAGTCATATGTTTATATAATGTATACCTTATTCCCATTATGTGCCACATTTATTATTATTATATTATGTGCAACACATTTCCCTTATTATTATAACACAAATATTTCTCTGTATTCATCTTTTGTAATTCATTCTCTTTGGGAGATTTTTGCAAAGATTGATATAACATTGAAAATACAGCAAAAATAAAAAATAAATAAACAAACAATAGTTTAATATTATTTGTTTTGCAAGAAATTTATTTGATGTATTAAAAATCAACTTAGGTTTTTGTTTGAAATTGGTTGTCTCATATTAGGTTAAATTAAATTATCCAAAAACATTCAACTAAATTTAAAATTACGAGCACCAATTGTGTTAGTGTTTTAAACAATTCCCAAATAATAAACAAATATGAAATACCAATTTTCAAACAAAATCCTATGCTGATTTGTATTACATCAAATAAATGTCTTGGAAAACAAGTAAACCAAATTATAACGTGATTGGTCAATGAGAAATAATTAATCATGATTTATTCTTTGTATACAAAACTAAGTTAAACTAATTAAAACAACAATAAATCAACAGTTAAAAATTCATTTTAAGCAAAATGATTTTGTTATCAAATCTCATAAAACAAAACCCCAAGACAAAACAGTTGTTTGCAAATTGACCACAGTGCTCTGTGACCATGTGAAAGCGTTTAATTAGGGAATAAACACCGAAGTGCCCCAATGAATGATGTCGAGTACAATGAAATCCCACACTACTTAGTCCAATGTTTAATCACTTCATCCCAAGGGTTTGCAAATAGTAAATATTAATTTGGAAATACTAGGACAATATAGACTCTGTTAAAATCTTTAAACTATCACTTAACTCATAAGAAATTAAATGTTTTTGCGAAATATTTTTCTTACATCATACCCCATACCACAAAATTAATTTCATTAGTATGCTAGGATTACAGTGCGCCCTCCGAATAAATATTTTGTTGTGCAGAAGAATAGCGAGGACGGGTACAAACTAATATGTTTACAGAAAAGGTCGTGAAAAGTCAAATTGTTATTCGTCAAACTCAATATAAGTAAATCCTGATTAAAGATATATTTTATTATCTTCCAAAATAGCTTAAAATTTACTTTACAAGCCACAAAATCTAATAAATTATTACATTCTACAAATCTAATTTATAAGTTGTGTTTCTTAACAGTATAAAAGAATGAGTTTTCCTTAAATAACACCTTGACAAAATTATAACTAGGAAGGATTTCTATTAAAGTATCAAAAGTTAACGCGCAGTAATATTTAATTATTAGTGTATTTTTTTCTTACTACTTCAAATACATTTTATGAATATTTTTCTAAAGTTTTCACACTTCTAAAGGTGGGTTGTTTTACATGATAGACTGAGAGATGCCTACCTAAATATATGGAAAGTTGTTAGTTGAGATAAAACAGTTTACTATTATTGTTGATTAAATATTGTTTGTAACGCCATTGAAGTATAATACGATATAACGACATCAAAATAAGGTCATATAATTCCTCACTTCTCTGATATCATTCTGAGTATCTAAATAGGTTTATAGAAATTCACTATAAAACGCAATAACTTTTGACCGAACAATATCTTGTAATTCAAACGCTGTTTATTCTGTCACGAAGATTAATTAAGTTAAACCAGTTGTTATGGAAAGGACACAACTTGTTATCAATTGATTTTGTCTTCATGTGATTGATTACACAAATAAAAGTCGAGTTATAAAAAGTACACTCGCACTGAAGATTGATTCCTTTTCACTATCGGATAAATGTTTTATATGAAAAGTAAATTAAGGTTGGATGGTGACTTTGTTATTATGGTCGTCAGCATGGGAACTCGCAAACAGTAGATTATGATTAATACGAAGGATATGGTAGTATTTTTACATTACTTTGTATGTTTCTTAAAATTTAATTCCAAACCTAAATTGAGATTTGATACCTCACGCGGTTATAATTACTATATATACTGTTGAATTTATTGTAAAATAAGAAATGGAAACAGACATAATATAGATAGCATTGTAAATATGATGTATTTTTTTCCCGTAATTACTCTTTTACACAATAATACATTTCCAATTTATAATATACTAAACATTACGAAGAAATATTCGTAAAAATTATGAAAATTATAATTATTTTGTATTGTTTTGATATTACTAATTTATCTTTAAATAAATTACGAAATAAAATGTTACAGATTTCGTTACAAATATGAGATGCCCCTATGAAATCTATCAGCGTGGGAGTGGATGTTTTCATGTCCCCCAAGAGAAACCTAAACTTTAACCCTAAAATGGAAACCATTAGTAAATTTTACGACTACTCTCAGTGTTTTAATTATAACTACTAGGTTTTGTGGTTGACGGTACTGTCCTTCCTGGTATTCCCCAAGTGTCGCTAGTCAAGGTTAGTGTCATATTTGTAGTTGAGCTGAGTGGTTTATTATTTTTGTTTGCGGCCGGTAGTCGTAATTTTTACGAATGCTTTCCATTCAAGTGACATTTTGTAGAATTGATTTGTTTTAGTTTTTTAATTTTCCTGTCTTTATTTTTTATCTAATAGTGTTTAAGTTTGTGTAAATAGTGTACAGTAAATAATTTTGTAAATAAACATTGAAAATGACTCTTTATTCATCTGAAATGACCGTAACAACAAACTGGTGTGTTCAATGCCTGCAAGCCTACTGCAATGAGCACCGTGCCCAAATGTGTCATAATTAATTGTGCCGCCAGACTCTGAACCACAGAACTTTGCAGTTTGTAATAAATGAACTTTAAAATAACATTATATGAAATATAACCTATATTATATTATTGTTTATGTTGCAAATTCGATTAATAATTTTTGTTTATTTTTATTTTCTGTATCAAAAAATTTTCATTAAAAAATAGGGACTTTTGTTTTAAATAATTTTAAATGAACTAAAATATATTTTTCTTTATAATATATTGTTATTATTATGTAGGAAATTATCCGTGTTTTCTAATTGTGAACCATTTTTCCAATTAACTTCCACACCTGAATAATATATTTATAAAATATATTTTAGTCGTAAAATTTACTAATGCTTTCCATTAGTGTAACTTTTTGGTAGGTTTCCATTCTAGAGTTTTAACTGAGCGAATAATGGGTATTTAAAGGATCAAGAACTATATATTTTCTGCTTTCTTAGAGTTTAAATATCTAATCAATCATTTCACTTGTTATTTATGTGACTAAAAATATATAATAGCGATATTTAGGTTAATAAGATATAAAATATTAGATTAAAAAAACAGTAGAAGTCTATTTAAAGTAAATAAAATCCCCGTTACGATATTAGTTTTAATCATTTAAATAAAATTAAAATCCTTCTTTCTTAAACCAGAAAAAACCAAACTCACGTTCAATAAATAACCCAATTTCTCTTTACATACGTCTGAATGTATTTTTAAAAAATGCTAAGAGGTTTTGATTTGACAAGATAGGTCGTGACTTTGAAATTATTTCTATCGATTTCTTCTGAGGTAAAGCGTTATATAAATTTACTTCCATTAAACCTATACGTTTTCTTCCTTCCTAGTAAAAAGTATTTGTTTGATCTACACGAGAGATTTAGTTTCTCTATCCCCACACTTGTAAACTCTAACATTTTTTTAGCAAATTGGCGTACGGTGTTACTCCTGCATAAATACGATCTTTGCGTATTCAGAACTACATCTGAAATACTAGGTTATTTGAGAAAGCATTGGAACTACAACGATAGAGACAAAGCCATACAGTACGCTACAACCGACAATAAGTATGGCAACAACATTTATACGTTGATCGAAGAGAAGATGTGGAATCAAACGGAATCAAACACAAGATTAGGTGACGAAGGGTTTAGATCTAGCTAGGATACGAACGATTTTTTAATGTAAAAAATTACACAATTTAAAGGTTCAACAGCGAATTGTATTTACACAAAACTGTATATTTCATTCGAAAAAAACGTAACGCCTTTTCAATGTAAAGTGAAGGGAAAACGGTCATCTAGATGGATATTAATGGTACACTCAGCAGAGAGTTGTTTAAATTTCTGTTGTATATATAGTTAATTGTAATATTTTTTTAATTAATGTTTAACATACTACTTACTTGTTTATTGTTCATTAAATAAACATTAGATATGCTTTTCAGTGGATAATGTTTTTGCTGCCACCAATAAATAGAAAAGAATGGAAATCCAAATACTGTTATATAAACCACAAATTTCACCACAAGTTTCCACTTATAAAGGTATTTAAAAATTCAAACAGTTTTAAGTTGCAAGTTTCCCTTTTCAAATTCTCACATAATGTTTAAAGTGATGAGAGAAAAAATGCAAATAACAATTGTAAAATGGAATCTGTTTAAACAAAATGTCCTTAGAAACCATTCACAAACCACAATAATTCGCTTTTTCTTATAAAGATGTGGATTTGACAAGTCAATATTGTCCTTGTTATTTGCGTTCCATGTTCTGAAGATTACTTGTACCTATGTTTATTTACTAATATCTTGAAAGTACCGTTTAAAAATGATTTTATATAGCCTATATAATTTTGGTGTAGTACTAATTCAAAAAAATAGAAACAGCGAAATATTATAAAAAAAAGCCAGTGAGGCATGTAGAGTAAAAAGGAATAGAGGTTTCAAAATAGTAAAATATTATCATCAAATAAACCAGAAGTGAATATAAGAGAGTGGAGAATATCAATTACAAACGATACAAGAAGAACAAATAAAGGAAGAATGAGAAAGGATTTACCTAAAGGATAGAAAGAAGTAGAGATATCCCGAAGACAAGAATAAAAGATAAACTTCTTAATAAGGAAAGAAAAGAAAGGAAAAAGAATTAAAAATGTAAAAGATGATATTAAGGTTGCCTAGGAAAACGTATTAGGAGAAATATCAACCGAATAGAAAAACTAATAATAATATGTACAATAGACATAGGAAATATTAGAAAATATACGAGAAGTAATAATACAGCAAGTAGAAGAAGTTGTTAAAGTTGAAGGAGAAGTTAATGAATTGCAATATAATTAAAATGTAGTATGAAAAATGAAGGGAAAAGGGGGAAGTGAAAGAAGAAAGGTGTATTTGGATAAAATAAAGAGAGAAATCGTAATAATTTAGTGTAGGTTTAAACCGATAGAAGACCACTAAGGATTATTCAAGCATATTTTAATAAGATTAACCCTATGTTGTAAGATAAGGAAAAATGAAAAATTGTTCCACATAAATATAAAAGGTACAGCGACGGATTGGTGGAAGATCGGTAAACGCGATACGGAAGTATATAGTCAATTTAAGATAAATAGTTAGACAATTTATTTAGGTTACCAAACTCAGCAAATTTTAAGTAATTAACTCAAAAATAACAACCACTATTCCCAAGTAAGTATAGTTAGGGTGGATTTTTTTTAAATATAAAAAGATAAGCAATCCCGAATAATTAAATTCCAAAAGTTCAAGTAATATAATTATGTTTATGCAATGAAATATTTTATCAAAAGGTTAGGCAAAGCAAATAATAATTTCGAGTAGCCAATTAAATTGTTGCAAACCTTAATAAACATTGAAGGAATGCGTAAAAACAAGGACGAAGGGAAGAAGAAGATAGGACTGAAAGATTGCTTATTAGTTCAAATAAATGAATCTAAAAAGATGTATAGGACTTTCAAAGACGATCTTTATATTCCAACCTTAAATCCTATGGGAACTACCAAGCTAAAAAATAAACCATCTTACGTCAAAATCCTGATCCGTCAAATCAAAGTATATCACCAAAAGTTGCAAAAAACTAGTATATGAGATCCTAAGCAAAGGTGTAAATTATTGACAACAAAAACCGAGATGGAATCACGGACAGACAAAATGAAGAAGTAATAAAAATTAAAAAGATCGTTAAAGAAACAAAAATTAATTAAACCAAAAGATAAATCAGGTAATTAAAATAACAACTTCAATTGCGAAGTAAAACATTAGCTAATGAAATAAAAAGTCGTTATTTTATTAAATTCAGGGAATTGCCGAAATGTCAGGAAATATTAGTCAATCAAAATTAAAAATGAAATTATTGTCGGGATGAAAATTAACATGGGAGCTCAAATGTTTTTTGTGAAAGAAGATAATTATATTAATATGTTTCAAAAAGATTAAAAGTTTTTATAGCTACCAGTAGCTAACGTCGAGGTTGTTATAGCCGTCAAAAAACAAATAATTCAGCGGGCTATAATACCTATGTTAATAGAATGAAAAGAAATATAGGGAAAATTTATGATTGCATATATTATAATATGAAAAATTAACTCTTCCAAACCGCACAACCAAAGGATAAAATTGTTCACATAGTAACAAACTAAAAGTGAGGTAATAAATTTGGAAATATAAACGGGAGGAGAGAACAAACCTGAAGTTAAATTGATAACTAAACGAAAATAATATTACACTATTTTTCTGTATTGACCGTCAGGGTGTTACGTTCCATATCTTGCAACTCGTTACTTTAAAAGTGTCACACAAACGAGACGTTCCAACGCATGCCTCCCTATTTATCTCGCCCCAGCCCTATATTATTCACTCTCTCATCAAGCATACTTTATCTTATCTCTCTAACCACGTCCCCATTATCTATTTCTCACTCTGTTCGCCATTCTCTGTCTCACCTTTGAGCCCTTAATATATTTACTTCTCCTGTCCTTATTCTCTTTCTCATACCATTAAAAAAAATTCTCTCTCATACCTGTCCACCCTTATTACTATTACACCTGTTCCTCGTAAACTCTCTCTCTCTCTCTCTCTCTCTCTCTCTCTCTCTCTCTCTCTCTCTCTCTCTCTCTCTCTCTCTCTCACCCTTGTTCCCCATATTCTCTAACTCTCGCCACTATCTTCCTTAAAACTCTCACCATTACCCCCTTATTATTTATTACCATTGCCTCGTTGTTCACTCTCATACCACTACCTTCTCAATATCTCTCAACAATGGAATTTTATCTTACAGTATTTATTCCTATCATCCTAATTCTCTCTCTTCTACTCTGTTTCTTCAGTCTGTCTCACACGCATCCATGCTCATCATCTCCAGTCCTCTTATTCACTCTTTCAACCATGACCCATTATTTTCCTTCTGAGTACTCCTCTTACTATTCTACCACTCACCTTAATCGCAATTCTTTATCTCACCTATATCCTATTCAATTTACACGCCCTGTCTCCTCTTTTCGCTCTCTCACTCACTCCTGCCCCCTTTACTCTCTCCTATTCCCCACTATTTAATTCTTCTAATGCTTATTTTTCCCTCACCATGCCTTAATTATCTCTCCCACAACTGCCTCCGTATTTTCTCGCCCTCTGCTCCCTTAATCTTTAACTCACACCAGCCTCCACATTCTCTTACTGAGATATCCTTCTTTAATCCACCTTCTTTCTCTCTTTAGCTTTGGCCTCCTTATTCTTCCTCTCGCCCTGGCACCCATATTTTCCTACGTACCTGCATCTCTTTTACCTGTCTCACCATGACCTACTTATACTCCATCTCACCACCATACCTATTATTATCTCTCTAACCCCTGCTTTCATAATTCTGTTTGTTTAAGAAACAAGGACTATATCCCCTTTAATCATTGTATTTTCTGTTTTACCTAAGCTCAAAGAAGTTTTAGACATCTCTACCCTTTGTCTCATATAATTCTTTTGAAGGGAACCAGAATTGTTTGTAGGCAAAATCAATAATTATATTTAAATGTCCCCATGAATTTTTTGAAGCTATTAAAAATAAAATTGAACTCACATAAAGAGGTAGCTAATATTGACTTATATAGTCTACGTCTCCATTAAAGAAAAATTTATTTTTTATAATTTGTTACTGTTACAAGTTTTATCGTGAACAGTTTCTAATAAATATTGCATATTTCTATTATTCCTATAATCATTTTAAACTTGAAGCTTTAAATATGTGGAAGTCAAAAACTATTTGAGAAGGGAAAATAGCAACTTTAAAAATGTTTGAAACGTTTAAATAACCTCTATAATACGAAATTAGTAGATACACTTGTAGGTTATATAATAATATTTACTATTTACATTCTCTTCTATATAGTGGCCTCAAAACTAAATTTCTATTGATTACTCAATAAACATTAAACATATTAGCAGTAATTAGAACAAGAGTACCTACAATATATGACAATAAACTGTAGTATACAAAAGAAATAGATAAAGAAACAATTCTCTACTTAGCAACTGGAATGGATAAGGGAATAGGTAATATCCCTCTAAATGTATGTTTCCTCTGTCAATGATCATTTCATGTGGAAAAGGAAATACATTTTTGTCAACTGAAATGTTGAGATTTGTGTAGATACATTTCATTCTATGAACATTCATACTTTTTAACGCCATCAGGAAACACTAAAACCTGGGTAACCCTTTCACTTGAAAACAACTATAAAAAATGGATATATATATATATATATATATATATATATATACATACAAAAACAAAATATTCCACCATCCACAAATTATGTTAAACAAATTATTCTTTACAGTATAACAAACACACAGAACACAATTCTCATAAAAAAAAAAAAAAAAAATACGCCCAAGTATCAGACGCGTTTCAACGACAAGGTCGTCTTCTTCACTGATACACCAGCTAAACCAACCAAACCACAACTCCGTATTTTTTTTAATGATAATTGTGTTCTGTGTGTTTGTTATACTGTATAGTTTTTCTCATAAGTCAAGCTCAACATTAAACCAACATTTAATAAAAGTATTCTTTCATATATAGAGGAAGCGGGTTTTTGTTTATAATTAATAACACATAAAACTGCATAATAAATTGCAAACTAATTTTAATTTAGCTTAATAAATTAATAGAAGTCAATTTAAAATTTGGGTAGAAGATATAAAATAATTCTTACACTAAAATTTTGGACAACAATTTTGATCGGACTCTATATTATCCAAATATAAAAAAATTCATAATTCCAATATTAATAAGGGACTGATTCGATTCTTGATAACCTAATAATTTGAAAATTGAAGCTTGATAACACCTAATCTTACGTTGGATTCATCTATATTTCACTTCAAACCTAACATGTCTCTAATAACGAACTCTTGGTCCCTTCTGTAAATTTAAGATAGTCGTTGCCGTACTTGTAGTTGTAGCGTACACTCTGTCTTTGTCTCTATTGTTGTATTTCGAACATTTTTAGCGGAGTAAAGTTCGCACTTTCATATAAAACGGGAGACAATGGAGAGTAGTAACCCAACACCATTGTTGCTTAGAAACGAACATCCGATGATGTAGATGATTAAAATGCTTTTTACCTGAAAGGAATTATTGGTGGTTTTTTATTTCATATTTTGCGTATTTTTAGTATTAAAACAAATAAAATTCAATCAAATTGCATTGAAATATGATTTGTTTACAATTTTTATGAAAGAAACTGAGTTAAACGTTCTACAAAGACTTTTTTGCCGTTTTATTCGCAATGTTATTACCACATTGGAAATTTTTGAAAAGCAAAAACAAAAATTATTTTGCGCTCACAACACTAAAGTTATTGCTAAACAAATTGTTTTATTTAAAAAATACATTGTATTATTGATGCCAATTATACATGAAATAGAGTTCTTAGAAAAATAATAAAATTTTTTTTTATTAACAACATACGTTTTCATTAAAATATCTATTAACATTCAAACTGAGGATTTGTTAATAGTATATTACTAAGTTACAAACATAAGTTTACATCTAAGTTTATCTAAAATGTTTTTTCCAGTAAATTAAATATGAAAGGTGATGTTTACAAAAGTGGTGTTTTCTACTTAAGCTATATGTCTCAGTCGTTGAGAAGAAAATTGAATCTGTCAACCATTCAAGCATTTGTGTCATTTTAACATCTCTGTTTGAAATAAGCGAGATAAAACTGAGTTTAAATGTACTGCTCTCGAAGGGTTTAATAAAAACGTACATATTTTAAATATATACAGGATTAACAAACAAACAAAAGCTTGAATAAATTGAAGAAGCCCATTAATCTGTTCATTAAACAAAAGATATACAATTTATTATAAAAAAAATTACATTTAAATTTTCAATGTTTTGTAACAATTTGTCAAAAATAATATAAAACTTTAAATGTTATTCTTAAACACTTGCGCACCAGTTTCGTACTACTCTTCTGTTTTCTAAATAAAATTAAATGATGGTGATATATTTTAATAATAATTTTCATATGATGACATTGGTTTTAGTAATCATATTTTCAATTATTATCAACTAACAATTTATTAAAAAATATTTAATAAACTGTAGAAAAATATAGCTCTAACCTCTGACCCAACAATTCAAAAAAATCATCACCACATGCGTGTGTGTGTGTGTGTGTTTGCGCGTGCGCGCGCCCGAGCGTGGGTGTGTTTTGAGGGAAATTTTACTAGTAATTAGTGCCTACTATTCAAAATTATTAATTATGTGGTTATAAAAGAGTATAACCATTTATATTTTTTTAAGAATAAGTAAAGTAAAGTATTCTTATTCTTTGCACATTTTAAGAGGGCGGTTTTACTAGTATAATGCTTAATTTGTCCCTACTATGTAAAACTACTAGTTATGTGATTAATAATAGAGGCTAATATTTCTTTGGAAATTCTAGATGCTTAATTACGTTATTTTTCATAATTTATCCTTGAAAATTGTTAATTGTCAATTCGTTTGTTTTTTGTTAAAACTCTTCTTGTTTTAGTTTTTATAAAATTTAAATTCAAATTTAAAAACCGTACAAAATTTTCTCTCGTTAGTCGTTGTAGTTATACAGAAAAAAGTTATTAACGTAAACTTTGGCTACAAAATAAATCTTTTTTTTTTCTGGTTACAGTAATTGTTTTAACAAACTTTATCACGAACGAAACACAACAAGCGATTTATAGGAAGTTTACTAATAAAATATTTAGTCAGTCAAATGTTAACAAATTAGAGTTATGGGTGAGTTCGGAGTACATTTCACGAAACGCATCGCAACATGCCGACTTTTTCTTATATTTTCTAATTAATTAATTGTACTGTTAACATTTTTTTCAAAGAAGTAAATGTTCATAACAAGAATAAACCTTTCAGAAATCCAGCAAGGTGCATAAATAATAACTTACTTTTCCATAGTTCAGTCGGCATTCGTTACCAACAAATATTCAAAACAGGAAACTCTGATTAACAAATGGAATTTTTCTTGTTGTAATTTTATCTAATCTGAATCTACTTGTCGTTCGTAACTTATTACAGACAGTGTTTCAAATCAATATTCAAGTAGTTGGTATTATATGTGTGGCAATCAAATCCAATATCCCTCTGTGGCAAATGAATATACTATTATGAGGAGATAAAACAGGTATCTCACGAGAAATTAAATTTTTTAAATAATAATAATTGTATAACTTTAGTTCAAAATGTATGTGTTTGTGTTTTATTTTCATCTTTCTTATATACAAATAACAGTTTAAAAGTGTTAAATGTAACTCGGGATATATGATTAGTAAAACAATCATTACCTCTTTTTTTGAAACTTTTGATCTTAAATTTACTACTAAAAGATTAGACAAAAACACATACCATACGTAGATAGATACTTCTCTCATTGAGGGTTTTGCACTAGGTATTGACTTTTGTAAAAAAAAAATAAATTGTGTCTATCAGAAGATGAGAATATAAATTTTTAGTAATCACATAGTCTGAACTTAAAAATTAAACTGAACATACATTGAAATCAGTTGTTAGATAAAAAAAAAAAAAAAAGCATTTATATAAACATTATGCTAAGCTTCGTCATACGAATCACAACTGGGGCAGATATTTAATAATATCACTCAACTGGATAAATATATGTTTCTAATATTTTTCCATCGCTATAGCATATTTAATTATACTATATATATATACATTTAATTATACTATATAAATTTAAAAAATAAATAAATACTAAACAACTCTTAAAATTTCTCATATTTAAAATAACTTTTAAAAAGACGTAAAATTATAAACTAAATTGTGTATTTTTTATTAAATAATCATGTTCCCATGGAGCCTCATATTGTAGGCAAAATATGGGATTTTTACAGCTTATGTAAAACATTTTACCTATTATTTGGTTGATTTTGTACTCAATAAACCTAATAGTATTGCTGAATATTTTTATTTATCTATTAGGATCAAATATACAGTACTTTGTTTATAAGTGCACTTAAACTATAATTAAAACGATGGAGTATTTTTACTAGAACTCATAACGAACATTGAGACGTAGGCGTCATTAGAATGTGTTCATTAGATTCCAAAATATTAAAAAAAAAAAACATTAAAGGACCGAATTATCAATTTTATTTGTTATAAAATATATGTTATGGACATTTTATAGACTACGGAATGAATGGGTATACTTACCTTATTCTTCCAGAAAAATGGTATATATCCCGGATCGAGTATTTATCGATTTGCCGATAACATTACTAAACTAATGCACATTACTTGGTGATTGTAGCATTGTAACAATTTAAAATAACGAACTTAAATAGGGTATTTAAAGAAGATAAATATATACATATCTTAGTCCCCCCCCCCCAATAAATAAATCAGACTGAGTGCGTATCAAATGATTTTGTATAAAATATACTACATTAACTGTAATTATGTACATAGTAATTGTAGAATTTTTTCCTCTTGTACTGTAATTTACATTTTCCATTATCTATACACAATATTCATTTTGATATAATAAGAGGAAAGGACCTGAAAATACAGTAAAGGGTTTGAAATTTCCAACCACAACCTTTCAAGTGATTCCCGATTTGGAACGGCTACTTTGAAGCACTAGTACAATTTATATTACTGAAATTAAAACGTTCTAATATAATAAAATTACAACAATATATTTTTTTTTTTGCATATAGAAGTTATTCGATTGTATTTTGGAGAATAATAAAATTTAATGCAAGTACATTTAATTATTTTATTATTTCAAAGTATTTTTTAAATATTTTGCCTTAATAAAAATGAGCGTAAAATGCTCCTTAACAAAAACCAACAAATAAAATTAAAACGCACACAAAATATTACGTAACGAATTTTAACTTCACCGTTGGGTAATTGCATTCAAACCTCTGTTAACAAATTTAGCCTTTTTTCAAAAATTCATAATATATATTTACAAATCGAGTTAACAAATTGAATCTATAACAAAATATTACCCTAGGCTTCTAATACAATAATATGTCCATGGTTGGAAGAGAAACCTTATTGGAAAGATGAAAGAGGGGATATACTCCATTACAACATAACGAAAGGAATGTGAGTCAGCTGGGTACTACTGGATTGCCGCATCCGTAATCAATATAACTAACCCTTTGATATATGTGTACTTATATACATATTTATTTCATACTAGAAAGAATATTATAATAAGATTATATCTAATATTATGACTCATTCCAGTAAAATTATGTTCCTTTAATTACATATAATAAACATCATTGAAAAAATTAATCTGTCGCCCAAGAAATAATATGTTTTGGATAGCCAACTATAAATCTTAACGACGAAAATTCAAGCGTACATATTTATAGCTCTTAATAAAAAGTACAATTTCCCCCACAGTATTTGCTAAATTAAATTAAATTTTTCAAAATCTGTTGGACGAAACAGTAATCTGTCTGTTATAGGTTGTAGTTTTCTATACATTTTATATTCTAAATTTAAAATCAAAATAATGTTAATTTTTTATAAATACTAAAAATGTCTTTTTTTTTCTTTTTCTTTTTTCAAATCGCATAAATTTGCTGCCACTAAAGGTATTGATGTCTTTTTATAAATAAAATCAGTGTAATTGAACTGAAATAGGTACATGTTGTCGATGTATAATATCCATATAAATTTTTAAGTGCTAATATTACATCGTTTTTTAAATCAATTTTAACGTATTTATAACATGGAAACTATATACACTTCGCAACATTAGAATAAAATATGCCTAATGTATAATCTATTTCAAGAATTAAATCACCTAAATTATTTTATCTGTAATACGTTTAGTAATATCCATTTATATACAACACAAATCGTTTGAATCAATATGTATTTCAACAGTTGAAAAATCCTATTTAGGAAACCATATAAACTATTCCTACTAGTATCGCAATGTTTTTGAAATTTAGGTTTAGTTATTTTATTAAAAATTAAAATATATTAATTGTGTTTATCATATGATAAAATAAGTTCTGTAAGCTGTGACAAAGTTTTAAAAGCATCCTTAGTTATATTTACAAGAATATTATTAGCAAAAGAATAGTACTAGTTTAAATGTTTATTATTCCATTTCTGAGAATATGTTGAAAATCCAAACACATCATTCTGTAAACCACACCTCTGAGTTTCGTTAACTCCGAAGTCTCATTAGTTATACCTCCATTAGCAGTTACGTTATAGAACTTTTGCAAGAGGAGTAAAGAATCATATAACATTGTTTAATCATCGCTACTAAAGAAATTGTTTATTATATTAAAATATCCTAAATTAGTTAAATGTTATGAAAACAATGAGATATAATTTTCTGCTTTGACACAAACAAGCAATATTAAAAATATAAAAATCATCCTGAAAGTCATAGTACAATTGTTATTGACAGCTTGACTAAAATAACAATATAAATATTCTGTACATCAATAAATCTTAAACAATTTAAACGTCAGCTACATACTGATAACGTGTTTCATGTTCAAACATGTTAACACACAAATACACACACACGGGTGCTCCCTCGCGCACGCGCGTTATTGTGACATCCTACAGTAACATTGGTAATAAAAATACATTACATGTTGTACTAAAATATCGCAACATCCTATGTTTATGTAAATAGCTACCAATTAAATACACCTTACTTGATCGAAATCTAACAGTAAAAACATGAGATATGATTTTTTAAATAGTTTACCCCTTTATAAATAAAATTATAAAACCAACATTAAACATGGCTCCCGAAGGTGACCCAAGTGGTAACGAGTTTGGTGGCTGTAGAACCCATTTTACAAGATACGCAAAAAAAACATAATTTTAAAGGTCACCACATAATGTAATACACTCATAAAAACCTCATCTCAATCCTAATTTGATTTACTTCTAACTTTATACTTCAGCTCATAAATACTATAAATATTCTTTTTCTATCAGTTTTATTTTACAATAAATGGAAGTGTTTTGTTATTCAAACATAAACTGAGATGAGATAATCTTGACATTGTTATTGAAAGCAAGATCAACGTCTAGGCAAACACTTTTATATTTGTTATTGAAAGTTAAACTTTATTCCTGTTCAAACCCTTGAGATATGTTTTCCTAATTATTCAACCCCTTAAATTTCAGACTCTAGATAATGATGTTAACACTTAAGTTATTGAAGCCACCAAAGTACTCTATATTCTTAACTTACACTAACTAAATAGTTATAAATTGAAAACGAATTTCATGTTGTGAATAATAAAACGGAAAATGTGTTTCAATTAAAATAGATTTCTAATTTTATGATATAAAACTCTTCCAGTTACGGTTTACATGAAACGTGAAGTATTTATTTAAAAAACAGCAAGGAAGTATAATGTAGAAAAGTACAGGAATGTTGACTTTAGGGTGTGTAGGAATATGGTGTTTTCATCTTATAAGAATGTTACAGCATAAAGGAGAATTAATTCGGGAGGCGATAGAAAAGATGAAATGAAGTAAACTCTATCATTAAAATAAACTTTCCGGTAATCATCGACTTTAAACCAGAGCTTTGATTGACCTTCATAAAAATAATAAATCTAATCAAATAATTAAGATAGACATTTTTACTTAATAGACAGGTACTCAAACTCACTTTACAGTAGTAATACTCACTTCATTTCTCTATTCATATTATACGTTTAAAAATTGAAATGATAAGCTATAAATTAATACTTCTTGCTCTCGTATACTTCAGAAGCATATGGTTCAGAAGAGAACAAGAGTTGGTCAATGCAGACTTTACATACAAGATGAAGTAGTGGAATCTAACACATGTCTAGGTAAAAAATTAACTAGGTTACATTGGTTATGCAATACCCGTATCCACTTAGTGAAGGCAAACAATAATTTTTGTTTTCCCACTAGATTTCATATATTGTTTTATGTTTCTCATACAATTTCACTTTATCTCAGAATACATTAGAAATCTTAACTTCAAATATCTATATTTGTTTTTAATTATTACAAACGACTAATATACCCAGTTTAGCCATTTCAAGACGGTATCCGATTCATTTCTAGAATGTCATAGTTCATGAAAAATGTATAAATAAAATTACAAAACAAATTACCAGCACCTTTACTAGGTACAATGGGATATGAAATAATTGATATAAAACTATTTATAGGCATTAAAACATGCCTGTTTAGGAAAATATGTTTAGCCTATATTAGTCGTCGGTGTGTAGTTATCTACGACGAAGCTGTGACGTGTTCACGAAAAGATCGAGATGTGGGAGTGCGACTTTAGGAATATGTAAAAAGGCAATACATTTATGAGATCATTACAAACGAGGATTTGTGGAGAGAAACAGGTAAAATTCGGGTCAAACTGCAGATTCGAGAGAGGAAGTTGAGGTGGTTAGGACATACACTGAGGAAGCCAGACGAAACTATTGAGATAGAGGCCCTAGATTGGAACCCGCAAGGTGTCAGAAGAAGAGGTCGACCCCGAGAAACCTGGAAGAGAACCGGTATTAAAGAAGCAAAAGAGGTTAATAAGACTTGGAGAGAAGTGAAAGCACTTGCTGGAGACAGGGACAGATGGAGAGCTCTTCTGGACGCCCTATGCTCCAATAGGAGATAAAAGGAAATAAGTCAAGTAAGTCAATACAGTTATGACGTATATGAAGATACGACTCTCACCCCATGTTGCGTATCGTACCACTTAATCCTCGTGGTGAATTTTTCGGTGGCCGAATGGGATATACCAAATCTTATACAAAGTGATTATAAATCCTATACAACATTTTAAACTATGAGAGTTCGAAATATGTTTTTTGGTTGGATATGTACTATAATGGTAGGTTGGATCTCTTATGACCAAGTAAGATAAGTAAAGAGGGCCGGTCTCAGCTCACGTGACACCCACTCTATTTTTGTCTATATGTACAGCAGACTCTACTTCGAAGCTATTCTAATAAATGATAGATAGTTCTTCTATCTTCTTTCTCAAAGAATTAACCTACTAGCCATTGAAGACCCTGACGTGATTACAAGACCACTTGTTCAACTTGGGAGGGGGGAGCTATGTAGCGACACGTTACCACTTTCATCGCAACGGTAAATTACATTGTTGCACAGTTGATATAGATTTAATAATTTTTAATTGTTTTGTAGTCTGATTTCGTAGTAAATAAATAAAGCACTAAGAGAGAGAGTGAGTGAGAGAGAGAGAGAGAGAGAGAGAGAGAGAGAGAGAGAGAGAGAGAGAGAGAGAGAGAGAGAGAGAGAGAGAGAGAGAGAGAGAGAGAGAGAGAGAGAGAGAGAGAGAGAGAGAGAGAGAGAGAGAGAGAGAGAGAGAGAGAGAGTGAGAGAAAAGAACTGAAGATGGGACATGTGTTGGATCTTCTTCGTGAATAGTTGACGGCTACAACTGTATCTGCAGTTTCACTCGCTGACGGTTCTTGTAACATTATCATGTCTTGTAATTACGATCTGGTCTCCATCCATTTAGGCTGTATTCCACGGAACCTGATATGTTCTTCTCCTGCGAGTGTATTCTAATCTAGTTAGACCATCTCCAATAAGGATATCTATATCAACTGACGTCATGCGCTGCATAGATTCTCCAACCAATCTTCCCTGAAGTACGACGCTTGCTGCCTGCAGCATACCAAGCTGCAACAGCCAAGTTGGAATCGAAGCAGATGATCATCAACCTGGATGCTCGACCATTTAGGAGTCACTTGTCTAGTCGTTCTTGGTGTAGAAGAAGAATGGAACTATAGCACCTGTGAAGAATATCGTCAGTTCAACAACAGGACGTTACCAAACCATGTCTTACCAGTGCGATATCTCCTTTCGAAATGAAGTTTCAAACCATTACAGATATGACTATACCGGTAACGGTAAAAGAACTAAGACGCTTTCTAGGGATGGTAACTTCTACGAAAGCGTGCGCATGTATCTCACTATGCGCGGTCTTGTCACTTCTTTGTGTTAATTCAATATGCATATTCTGTCCCTTCGTGGTCTGTGGGCTATCCTACCAGGACGATATTTCCTTCTAAATTCCTACTACATCATTTCTACTGTATAGACATATTGTCGGAGACTACCGACAGATATTAAACCAAATAATAACGGCATAATTTTATTCATTCCTGTAATATGTCATTTTGTTATTAAATTGGTCCAGACTTCAGTATTGTCCAATAGTTTTAGTGTTGTTAAATTTCTTGTTATTTATATACTCTTGATAATTATTTTGTATTATCGCTTGTTTATTAAATGTAGTTTTGTTCATTTGCTTTTATATGTTGATTGGATTTCGCTGTACAATAAAACGAATATCAAGTAAATTACAAATATCATAGAAATAATATTTAAAAAGAAAAGTTGTTTATAATTTCTTAATAAACCTTTGTCATTAGACATAGGCTATATTTGATTAATTATTATTTAAAGTCAAAAATAATCAACAATGAAAATAAATAACAACATTTTACTAAATATTTGACATAAATTTATTGAAATATTATCCAAATAATATTTCTATCGGCATAGTTTTAATACATTTTGAGTTGACAGAAAAATGTAGTTGGATTGAGACAGGATTGAAATAGTAGTATAAACCAAATGTGATCAATAACGGTAAATTAGTTTGAACTATACAGTAGAGCACTTCATGGATGACAGACAAACATAAAAAAGGACACACTCTTTTGTCTTCAAGGAAAACAAATATTCCAGAAATAATAATAGGTAAAATCCAAACGTAAGTTTTATTTAACTTGATATAAATTATCTGCATTAATAAATGTAACAACTTTTTTATAATGTATTTTTTATGCTCTCAGATAAAATTTGCGTATGAAGACTGTGTGCTGTGTGCCTGGGTACATGAGATCGAAGTTTGTGGAGGTTACCTGAACCTGTAGGCTATATGTCTCACATGATTAAAACCATGTTTAAATAGAATTGTTTCTTTACCCTAAAATAATCCTGCTATACGTTGAAAGGATTACAGAAGACGAGAGAAGGTTTATCTCCAAGTATTTTGAGCTTAAGTGAAACACAAAACTGTGATTACAGGGGCTTAAGTGAAACACAAAACTGTGATTACAGGGGATAAAGACGTTAGTTCGCAACGAGAACGAAATTTTCTCTGAAAGAATTATCATAAAATAAGTTTCGTTGATAAATTTGAGCAAAATAATTCTTTTAGGAAAAGAATACTGAACTCTACCATATCGATCGACGTTCCAAATCTAAGACGGCTTCCGCAAATGTGAAAAAAATTTTAGAGTTCATAAAATACCGCGGACACAAAAAACAGAAAATTTCAGAACGACTTATATTAAATTATCTAGAAAATTACTTAGAAGCACTTTGAGCTTATTTATGGCTAGTTTACTTTTAATTTAGAATACATTTATATCATGTTTATTTTTTTTTAAACATTGTATAATAAGTATAAAAATATAGGACTTTTTACTGTTGGCTCTTTTATAATATTTCAAAATAAAACAGATTCTTCCTATATAAACAATTCCATACGTAAATGTCAGCAATGAATGTTAATTATTTCGATTTTTATTATTCATATGTGATATGATATTAGCAACCTGGAATCAGTTACATCAGTCTAAACGTATATTTCGAAGTAAAGCCCGAACTTCGATTGTGATATGAAACGTCGGTCCTCAGTGTAAATGGTATTTATTTATGATCAGTCTTTAAATACCGTCGGTTAAGGTTCATATTTTTTGTTTCTAATTGTTACTAACTGTTTTTTTTTGCGCTTTAAGTTAAAAATCTATACCTTTTACTAAAATATCTTCAACATCGTTTTACTAGAATTTTAGTTATTTTTTCCCTTCTTTTTTTTCTCTTTTTTTGCAGCCCCCACACATTTTAAAATAGAGAAAAACGAAAATTGTAGATCTTTTTAAAAATTCCTTCCACATATTGGTACTTATTCGGTCCCACATAATAATGCTCATAAACAATCCCATCCTAAACCTTAATACGATATGATTTTGCGAGCCAAATAGTAAGTCATAATTTTGACATTTGTTAGGAAGAAAATAACGTAAGAATAAGATTCTCTTTGCAAATAAATACGTCCTCTGATCTTTTATCAAGATAAGTAGTTTAGTCAAAGCTTTTTTTAGTTGTATATGCAGATGTGTTATTAAACAGATTAAAGTGTTTACATATTTTTAAACAAATTATTTGCCATGTAATGTGTTAATTATGCATCGACTTTTAAAAAAAAATTATTAGATAATACATTAAGAACATTGTTTATATGAGTTTAATTAAATTGTATAGAATGTTTTTTTTAATTTATTTTTTTATATTTTTTTATGTATTTATTTATATTTTTATTATTAAAATCGAAGGGAGAATTAGGTGAGTCTTTTTGATGTTGTGTTAAGTATCTTTCTACCAGTAGAATAATTTTTGTCTTTCATAATCAGCACGAAATTACATTTTTTTTTTCACGACGTGACATTATTTGTGATGTTGATTATTGTATTGTGAAGAAGGCCCTTTAGACAGGCTTTATCTGGTAGTACAGTTGGGATTTTGGCCTTTATCTTTATTTAAGAGCGATTTATCAAACGTACATAAGTGTGGACTTCCAGGAAGCTATATCATGTCAGTGTAATACTTTATGGATATAAACTACCAACGCTTGTTTATATAATTCAGTGACTAAGTTATCATCATGTACATGTAAAGAACTAAGATGTCGACTTACATATTGCAATCTCGTTTTTTCGTTGTCTTTAATTAAACAAAAATAACACGTGTCATTAAATTTTGATAAACAATTACACTGCCATAATAAAAAATCAATTTGTATTTATTTCAAAGACGCTGAAGTAGTTAAAATTCAACCTGATTAACTTAATAATGTTTCACTATTAAAATTCAATTTTCTATCAAAATATGTTGAGTGAGGTTTAAACATGTCAAAAGTTACATAACATGGTGATATTTTAAAACAGTATATCTGGTGTTTATTCTTTATACTTTAAATTAAACTTCAACGAAGCTTCTGATTCATGTTGCGACAAGAAGTCTCTGCTACACTTTGCTACACTTGTCCTCTTATATAACGTCAAAAGCCAACACTTCCGATATTCACTGTTACAGACTGACGCATCTGTTTTGAGACTTAATATACAGATATTTTATTATACATTAGATTCCTAATGCTAATCACAAATTTAATAATTAGTATCACTTCACAATTATCATTAACTGTAAACTTGAATGTTATGCTAATCAAGTTGATAACATGTCACTCCCTGTATATTTGTTGTAAGTATTTTGTAAGGCGCAAATTCAAAAAAACTTTATCATCGATTTAACAGTTTTAAATTTCTCCTCAATGTTAATCTAACAAATACAACGAAAGACTACAAAAGAAACATACAATTTGAACAAAATGAACAATAATAAAACTAGCTAACAATCGTGAACTTTGATAAATTATAATATACAATAACGTAACTTGTTAGAAGGCTAAAAAAAACTTAGCAACAAGTTATTTATATAGAAACTTTGGCAAAATACCAAAATAAATACGTTAAAAGGATATAAAATAGTCTTGAAAAAGATACTAAAGTTTTTTTTTTTTAATTATTTTTATCAAACGGAAGAATTAATTACAGGCCTATAAACCAGCCTTTCAACAATCAAATCTTATTATTTTAAGTTTTACGAAAAGTTTTCATGCGTCGTAAAATGTATGAAGAATATTAGAATTTTCCATCGGAATCGGCTGAATTGAATTGTATAGGTCAAAGACAAACCTTTTAATGAACTACAATAAATGAAAATGTACTTAACTTCTAAAATACTTCGGCAAAGTGGGGAATATTTTGTTTGCTAAATATAAGCAACAATCTTCCTAAATATAAAATTTTGGAGATAAAATCTAAATCAACAAAACATAATAAATAAATCACAATAATTTAAAAATAATAAACTCACAAAAGAATAAATATTACGCACTGAATTTAGGACAGAACCAGCCGGTTGTGCATTTGAAATGCCTATCTGGGTCAGTGATAAAAAGAAACTAATTCCGTCTGGGAAGCAAATTTTCAAGATGAAGTGATACCAAATTATTGAAACAACAAATCGTTCAATATGTCCCACAAAACCTCAAACCTTCCACTTTTAAATGATATATACATCGACCAAACATATAAATATTACTAATCGATATTTGACATTGGGTGTCGTCGTCCCAAATGGCACTGGAATTTATAGTTTACTCATGATGTTTTTAAAACTTCTGTATCTCACTAACTACTAAATCGTAGATAATTTTAGTGGCGCCATTTTAAATAAAAAATACCATAAACCAATGTAGAGTACTTTCACAGAAAAGTGTACTGGTGACAATAGACAATTATGACGTAAATTTTGTCTTCTGTTGCTCCAAATTATATCGTTTTTCTAGCTACTAAAGTTCAGCGATTTAATAAATTATTTTATTTAAATTTAGGGCCTCTTGGTTATAATATTTTGTAGGGATAAATTATTACCTTTACAGTGGTACTAAAAAAATTGCAATAGGGCAATTTCTTGTGGGTGAAACGTTTATTTATAAGAACGTCATTTAAGCATGTCTATACACTATCGTCACACAAATTATCGACAAAATATTTTCTTTTGCCACTTTCAGAGTTAATAAAATACTCTCATACACATTCATGAATCCTTTCTAACTTACACTATGTGTGTTGTTATATTTTTTTATCCGAAAGTTAAGGTTTAAAATATCATTACTTCCACTAAAAATTAAGTAAATAATACATTCCAATATTTTATATATTGTAGATTTTAAATGGTTGGGTTTATTAAAAATATATATATTAAGTAATGTCTCCAAATTTCATGTTAAATCACGACAGCACTATGGTAATATGGTATTACTATTTAAAAATTACTTTGACAGCCATATTGTAAAATGCGTTTATTTTAAAAATTTTGAAAGGACATTTTCAAATTGGAAATAGTAGGGTAGTTGTTTCCCCATTTAAAGTTCGTTATATCTCATACAGTTTTAGACATCGTAACGTTGGGAATTTTTAGCTGACCACTTTGAGTCTTCATACTATAATATCATAAAAATATACACAAATTATTAAACAGAGTAAAAACGTATTATAATTATTCTCACCTATACATCCCCAAAATAAATAAAAAATAACCAATTCTAACCGTCACTACGATAGTTCGCTAGTTTTCAATCAAAAAGTTAAAATAAACCATGTCCGTAGTTTTTGAAGTGTGTTGGTTTATGTACGGCTTGTTTCAAAGAGGACTTTACAACATTTAAAGCATGTAGAAATTTTTTCATATATCTTAAAGAATTGGTTGAATTGTAATTTTAATGAAAAACACTTATGCAAGACGTAATACCAAATGTAGTCGCAAAAAGTGTCAACCACAGATGTGGTTAAAATTGTGAACTTTCACTGGAACTCCGAAACTATTTGAAGTTTGGTGAAGATCGTTCAAATACGATACAATATAATATTGGTACCAAGACTTTGTTAAATATGATTTTTCTACTACAAATCAGGAGATCATCTGCCACATGGTAATAGTGCTTTGGAACAAGTTACTGAGAGGTTTGTCGGTAACCCTAAGAATTCAACGTGTCGTGTAGAAACTGTATTGAAATAACGGTCCTAACTTGTTTTACTTGTGTCATTACCTCGTTCCAAGCGTAAAATGTTTTTTATTATAATAAAGCCGTTAATTAGTGGGACTATATTAATTTTTATTTTTTGCCATAATTATTTAACCGTAATATTTCTTTGCCAACAAATTTGGATTTTGATTACTAATATCGTACTTTTTTAGTTTCTCTTATACCTGCAATCCTAAAATATAAGTTATAAAAGAAATTAAAAAAAAAATAAATAAAAATACCTTGAGTTAAGCCAAATTATCCTCATCTTCCAATTTTTTATAAAACAGGTCACGCGTTTGGTTTGTGGTTTACTTAACACACGACAGACAGACGTATTTTCAAAATTTACTTTTTAGGACTCAATACGGAGACATCCACAATAAAATCAAATTGAATTTTTGACCTAATACGTAATTATATATAAGTGAGAAAGTAACTATAAATGGTTATAGACGCTGAGGAAAAATGATTAGGTATAACTCTACATATAAAATGTTTCCAAATCACTAAGAACTTTATAAATCTCTCTTTTCCTCTCTTACCATAATAAATATCCTTGTTTTTTAACCTAAGAAATATATTGTTTGTTATCAAAGTGAAGATAGAATCCAACATAAAGGGTAGTAAATCAATCAGGGGTGGAATTGTATTTGAACTTAAAATTGTTTTGTTAAGGATAATGGTATTGTGGGCGGGCTGTCATCATGATTTATTGCCAACTCTGAAACATGAAAATTGAAATGTCTGGTTTCTTTTTTCTCATAATTTCCCTTGATAATTGAAAACACTTGTCTATACATTAGTTGTCGGTCTTGGATAAAATATAGAAAGATAAATGTAACACCTTAATTTATTTTGATTTAATGCATATAGCTGTTCTTCCTTTTACAGTTGGAAGTAGAAAATTACAAATGTTGCATAGATAGAGTGGAACGAAGAATTTTTAAACGTTTATAATGTAGGGTGGTTGAACAAGATATAGACAAAACCAAAAACATTTTATCTATTTATCAGTATATATTAATAAATCTAAATATTGGTATTTTCATCATGGATATATAGTAATAATTAGAAATGGGATTTACCATATGCCTTTTACCTAAGTATACAGTCACTATTACACTGACTTAATAATTTTATACAACAAAATATATAATCTTAAGCTTAATTTAATAAATTTGACTTAACCAATTCGATGTGTTTTTTTATAGTTACGAGTTTAACTTTATTAGAGCTATTAATTTACGATATAATTTATTACACCCACATATTAGTTCATATGAATTTATCCGATTTTGTTTTTACATTTAGAAATATTCAGGGGAAATTTTTAAAAAAATGACATCATACTGGGCCAAATCAGTTACAACTAAATAAATCATTCGTTACTTTATATTTATTGTAAATGTAATTGTGAAATAATCCTGTGAAGCAGGCATTATCTGCACCCTCGGATCTTTCTGCTGGAAGGCGGTTTGGTCCGGGGATGCAGATGGTGGCAGCAAGAGCGGACTCATGCGCCTCCCCGCGGTACAGGATGGGCAACGTTTTCGATGTGGCCTGATGCTTTGCCGGATGGCGGCACCGAAGGCGGCTAAAGCATGAGACGTCTTACCCTCTCCCTTCCCCCTCCTGCCTCTTCTTTTCACCACCCCAACCAAAATATGGTCGCCAACCATTCTTTGACCTCTCTAAATTCTGTCCTATCTCTCTTCTGTCTTCTGTCCCAAGAAGCTTGAGGCTCTTGTGGACGTTCATTTATTCTTAATTCCCACTATCCCCACAATCTGTGGACCCAATCCAAGGTGGAACAGCATATGCCGAAGGATGCGTGTCTAAGGGGGAGCTTAGACTCTAGTATGCGGACTCCGGATACCAGGCGACCTCCGGTTTCAATTTAGCCTTACCACATATGCGGGCTCTGTGTGGTGGACCTTTTAGAACCCTGCATTGCTCGTGGGATCTCTATGAAGAACCACAAAAATAACTTTAAACAAACAACGGCAGGGTACCAGCCACCAGCTGGAAGCTCAGCCGCAAACCCAGGATCAGTAGCGGCCCCAGAGCACGCGGGACTGATCCAAAATCAAGAAAAACCAACACCTCCTGACTCCGGACGGGGGCCCGCCAATGAGCAGGGCTCGAAGTCTGGGGATATGGAGGTGGAAAAGGGGGAGGAAAATCTTGGCCCAGAGCTAGGAGAAGTACTCCTCCCTGTTAACCTTGGTACCCAGAGCAACACTGATGGGCTGACGGACGCTACTCAGCAGTTAGTCAAGCTTAGAGTGACGCAAAGGAAGCGAAGAATGACTAAGAAGGAGAGGAAACTGGCCGCTAAGAAAAAGTTCGGCCTGGAGTACGATCCTAAATTTTCATTCAAAAAAGGAACATTGGTGCTGCTCAGACAGCTGCCAATGCTCCAAACACAATGGAGGGAGGACAGAAGCGCAGCAGGACTGAAGCCGCTACTCCCCCTTCCACTGAAACCCAGAGGAAGAGACCCAAACAGTCTGGTGAGCACGGTGCATCGACATCGGCGCAACCCAGTACCTCGTTTGGGGAAGCTCTAGCCTCTACTAAAATGGCAGTTGTGCCCAAAAGATTCCCCGAAGACAAGCTCTCCGAGGAACAGGGCAGGACCGTCCAAAAGGCCATCATGGCAAAATTTGAGTGCCTGGAAGACGGGTCATATACAGTCTTTTCAGGCTCTTATATGGAGAAAGGAGCACTAATTATCTCGTGCTCTAATCTCAGCAGCAAATCCTGGCTGATGAAAACCATCTCCAGTATTCGACCCCTTGGCGAGGATGTCGAGCTTATCGTTGGTGATAAGAAGGATATTCTTCGGGCCACTAAGGTGTTCTTCAGAGCACCTGCTGAGCTGGAAGAGTCTCCTGAAAGGATCCTTGAGATGCTTGGCAACAAAACCTGAGCCTTGGGGTCGGAGAGTGGAGAACTCTGGCAACGAAGGAGGATCTAAAAGGTCGTACTTTTGTTCTCCTTGTGGATGATCTCTCCCTTGCAGCTATCAAAGCAGCAGGGTGTAAGGCGCATGTGGGACTCTGGCAAGTCTCTCTTGTCTTCTTGTCAGGAAGAGACAATGCTGAGGGTCCTGCAAGTAAACCTACATCACAGTAAGGCGGCTTCGGCCTCCTTCTGTCAGACCTTCATTAGGTCTAACATCGACCTAGCACTGGTCCAGGAGCCCTGGCTCCACCGAGGCCGGATTGCCGGACTAGGAGATGCAAAAGGTAAGCTTATATACTGCAATACAATTAGTAACAACCGAACCTGCATACTAGTAAGGTCAGGTCTGCAATGCTTGCCCCTAATGAATTTCTGTTCTAGAGACATCACAACGGTGCTAATACAATGGCGCAACGGGAAGGAAAAGGATGGTCCAATTTTTAGCTCCGTCTACCTACCCTATGACGCCAGAACTCCTCCTCCATCAAGAGATCTAGAACTTCTGGTGGAGTCAACTACTGTCAGGCGGCAGCAGCTTCTGGTGGGATGTGACGCTAACTCTCATCATCGCCTAGGCTGGGGCAGTTCTGATACAAATACAAGGGGTGAGTCATTATTTGATTTTCTCTTGTCCAATAACTTACAAATTCTTAATGTAGGTAATACACCGACCTTCTCCAATAAAATCAGGAACGAGGTCATAGACATTACTTTTTGTACAGAAAATATTGCAAATCTGATTGGGAACTGGCATGTTTCAACAGAAGCCTCCCTCTCAGATTACAAATACATCATGTTTCATCTAGAGACATCAACCGTCAAATCCCACTTTCGGGACCCGAGAGCGACGGACTGGGGGTCCTACTCGGACCAACTATCGACGGTTCTTGGGTCCATGCAAGGTGACATTGCAACATTTCCAGATGTAGACAGGGTGGCGACCTCGCTTCACGATGCCATCATGGACTGCTATCAGGATAACTGTCCTCTGCGTACGAGATCAGGCAGACCTAACACAAGATGGTGGTCACAGGATCTCGGCCGTAAGAGAAATCAATTAAGAAGGCTTTTTAATGTATCCAAGCGGAGCGGTGATTGGAGGGAGTACCATTTAGCTCTCACAACATACAGCAAAGCTATAAAAAAAGCCAAACTTGATTCCTGGAAGGCATTCACTCACAAAGTGAACAGTCTAAAGGAGGCAGCCAGACTGCAACAAGTTATGGCTTCTAAACCTTACAATCCTGTAGGCACCTTGCGGAAACCAACAGGAGAGTATACTAAAACAGCGGAAGAGACGCTCAAGTTACTACTTGAAACTCACTTCCCTGGTAACATAAGTAGTGACAATACAGACGGCGGTCTAAGTCTAGCTGGGGACATCTCTTGGCCAAGGGCATCGCGGGCAGACTGGAAGATGGCCAGGAAAATTGTCACTATTTCTAAATTAAAATGGGCAATAAACAAATTTAGCCCGTTTAAATCACCAGGCGGAGACGGAATCTATCCTGCACTATTGCAGGAAGGACCTGACGCCTTGATCCAACTGATCTGCAAGCTTTCCAGAGCCAGCGTAGCATACGGCTACATTCCGCAGGCATGGAGGGTCAGCAGAGTTACGTTTATTCCCAAGCGTGGCAAAGCAAGTTATTGTGATGCCAAAGCTTATCGACCAATCAGCCTATCCTCGTTTCTATTGAAAACACTAGAGAAGTTGGTTGAGAGATACATTAGGGAGGGGGTGCTCTCTGGGACACCTCTTCACCGAAATCAACATGCCTACCAACCTGGTAAATCCTGTGAATCTGCTCTACATAATCTTGTGGGCAGGATCGAGGACGCACTGGAAAGGAAGGAAATAGCCCTGTGCGCCTTCTTGGACATAGAAGGCGCATTTGATAACACTTCCTTTAGATCTATAGAGCGCAGACTGCAAGAGCGAGAGGTGAACCCGGCTGTAACAAGATGGATTCATTCAATGCTAAGAAGCAGACGCATCCAAAGCTCCCTGCTTGGTGATTCGCTGGAGGTCACAACCACAAGAGGATGTCCACAGGGAGGTGTTCTTTCACCTCTACTGTGGAGCATGGTGGTAGATGATCTCCTTACGGAAATCAGCCGGTCAGGAACATACATCCAAGGCTATGCGGATGACATAGCAATCTTGGTTATTGGGAAAAGCGACTACACTGTCTCAGATATCATTAACAGTAATCTGAGGCGAGTGAAATTGTTGTGTGCAAGGGAAGGCCTCAACGTCAATCCCAACAAAACCACTATAGTTCCCTTCACTAAGAAGAGGAACTTGACAGCCCTGGATAGGATATCCATGGATAACACACGGATAAACATGTCCATGTCGGCAAAATATCTTGGAGTAACCCTTGATCAAAAGCTGACATGGAACGTACATCTGGACAACTTAATACATAAGGCGAAATGGGCGCTAATGACAGCCAGACGCTTTATTGGTACTACCTGGGGACTTAAACCTCACATAGCCCTTTGGCTATATGAAGCAGTGATCAGACCCCAAATTACATACGGAGCGGTGGTCTGGTGGAAGAAATCATGCCAAACCACTGCAGGAAGCAAACTAACAAGCCTGCAAAGACTTGCATGCTTGTGCATAACTGGAGCTTTCAGAAGCAGCCCAACAGCTGCTCTGGAGGTTCTTCTCGGACTCCCGCCTCTTGACATTTACATAATGTCAGAGGCAAGGAAATCCGCCTATAGACTGACGTGTGTTAATGAGTGGCGGAAGGGCTTGCCTGGAGCAGGACACTCTGACATAGTTGACACCGTACTTAAAAACTCGGTGCTAGACATGGTGCCAGACGCAATGCACACCGAGTATGTCTTCAACAGACCCTTCGCGGTAACCCTTGGTAACCGAGAAGACTGGGAAGGAAATAGTAAACCAGGATCCTCCAGAGGGACTCTTGTTTGGTACACCGATGGGTCTCTTATGGAAGGAAACTCAGGTTATGGTGTTTACAGTTCATCACCAAGGACAAACATTAGTGTAAGTCTTGGCAAGCACTGTACAGTATTTCAAGCAGAGATACTAGCTATCTCTGCCTGTGCCCATCTGGTATGTCAAAAAGCTTTCGAGATAGACAAATCCTCATTCTCTCTGACAGTCAAGCAGCACTTAAAGCGCTAGACTCAGTACTAATCACTTCAAAACTGGTGAAGGACTGCCTCTTAACACTAAAGAAACTCTCCACAAGGAACATGGTGGAATTGAGATGGGTGCCAGGTCATCGTGGCATCCAAGGTAACGAGATGGCAGATACTCTCGCAAAGAAAGGAGCATCTACACCCTTCATGGGGCCAGAACCTATGTGCTGTATCAGCCGCAGCATGGCTAAAAGCGCAGTTAACAACTGGGCCAAGGAAGAGCAACGCCAGAGATGGCGCAGGACTCCCGGGCTCACACAAAGCAAACAGCTGATTAAAGGACCCAATATTAACCTTACGAAGTCATTAATCAAGCTAGACAGGCTACAGCTTAAAAGAGCTGTAGGACTCATCACTGGACATGGCCAGTTCAGGAAACATCTTGCAACAGTGGGAGTCTTCGATGGCGACCAAAGCTGTCGGCTCTGCGGGCAGGCCGTGGAGTCTGCAAGACACGTCATATTCGATTGCGGGATGCTGGAGCGCAGAAGGATGGAGCTCTTTGGTATCCAGCAACCTGGAGATGAAGAGGATACGTACCTGGTGGAAAAAATCCTGAACCTCGTTCGAGGAACAGGGTTCTAACCTTCCAGGAACGGCACACAGGGGGCACAATAAGCCAATGGTTGACGTGCAGGGATTCCTTCTTAAGTAGTATTCCACCCCACTCTAAATCTAAATCTAAATCTAATTGTGAAATACAGAAGAATAATTGACGCCATCTTTTCAAGAACACTAGCGTATGGCAGAGCAATTAAGTTTAATTTGTGACTATTTTTCTATTTTTGTGTTTCTTATTTTAAAATTATAATACAGATAACATATCAGCTCTACTATTCGATAGTATAGCTTTAAATTTAATTTTTTATTATATTTTATAAATTTACGTTAGTGTTAATCTAAATACTAAATACCAATAATTACCTACTGTCCCAATAATAGTAAAATAATTAGATATATTAATAAGACTTACCGTCACAATAGTCTATATTTGTCTGTAGTTATATCACTACGGCCGTTTTGGCTATTCAGCCATTTTCAAGTGTTATGTGGGTATTACCGTTGTCTTAGTTTAAAATCTCAAATTACGAACACACGACACATAACAAACACACAAGTTTTTTAAACATTTAAAACATGATGCAGTAGGTCCACTGTCACAACGCGTACTGTGACAGAATGAGGTTCAGAATTATTCTTAGTCTGTAATTTCTACAGTCTGACAAAATGCTCTGAAATATATCACACGTAAAGGAACGACCCTTAAATAATAGAAACCTCCTAACTTGCTTTATGGCAGTACTAAGGCAATATTTACAGAAAGTTTGGTTTGCCTACTGCCTAGGGCAGTGAATAAAGCTAATATTGGTACAAGGCAAAGTTACTCCACAGTTTTTTTAAGGTACAGCGAGTATTTACATTTCACTTTCTCTTATTTTCTCAACAAATAAAAAATAATACCATACTGAGTAACAAAAAAAGCGTCGGTATTTTGTTTGACGTATTGACAGGAGAATGAAACAATCCACGATTTTGGCAAGTTTATTGGAGGGAAAGCATAACATTATTTTGGCCCTCAATCCAGAACTTGAAAATGATGTTTTAAAATATTGTTTTTATTCAAAGCTTATATTCTAAAACTTGTTTATACTGCATTATGGAAAAGGAATATGGGAAGAGTGTAAAAATAAAACGTTATATAACCATTTTTTTCGCATTTATTGATTGAGTATAAGTTACACTACTTATAAAATTTACAAATATAAATATTGATAAAGTTTTTGACTTTTCCAATAAAAATTTCATTATAGACAATTAAATGATATATAATGGTACCAATATGAGATGATAGAAACACCCTATGAACATTT